>CM066572.1:2525000-3090000 GCA_033816785.1 Picus viridis
CTTTCTCTTTCTCTTTCTCTTTCTCTTTCTCTTTCTCTTTCTCTTTCTCTTTCTCTTTCTCTTTCTTTCTTCTTTCCCTTTCCCTTCTTCTTTTTCTCTTTCACTTGGCTGAGATCAGCAATTCATAGTGGCACAGCCAATCTGCTCTGTTAAGAATCTGGCACCGTTTACCGTGGCTGGAGCAAGAAACTCAGCAGTAGATTAGTGCTAATTTCTCTTCACACAAATAATGGCACTGATGACTCCTGACCATGTGACAGGCTTGTGAGTGATGAGCCTTGAGACTCCGGTAGTGACACTTTCCTTTCTCCACACTGGTAAATTATTCATTGTTGGTGCAGCCCTGGGAAAACATAAAAAGAGAGCAGGAGAGAGGAGGGATTATGCTGCTAATGATAGAAACTGCTGACAAGTCCATTGGGGTTGGGGCTGGGGTTGAGAAAAAGCTGGCAGTGTCTGGGTAGGTTGAAGCATTGTGTTACACCCGTCCAAGGTTCATTTCAATAATGGAAGTGCAAACAAGGACAAGTGTGAAATTTAGGGAACATAATAAAAAAGCAGGTGCTGCTGGTTTGCACCTTGGTCTGATGTTGTTCATTCTGAGTCCTGGGGTTTTTTTCCACTCTATTTACATGACAATCCCACTCTACTTTTATTAGATTCCTTATCTGTAGTGCTTCTGAGTGAACAGAGTTAAGCCAGGATCAGATATATCCCAAGCTGGACCAAGAAATCCTCTGAGAGAGAGTTTGTGAGAAACTCTGAGTTAGGGTTTGCTGAAACCTGTGTGAATGGAAGAGCTATGGCTGCTCCTGTTGCTGTGTGCTGTGCTGCCTGGGAGTCACCACAGGTTTGAAGTCTGTGTCATTCCTTTACAGCATAGCTGCTGAAGCACTGATTAAGCAATCCCAGACATGTCCAGCTAAGACAGTAGGGGATTTTGCTTCTCTTTCATTTCATTCCTAGCTGCTAATTTTCCATGTTCTTTTTATCACACACACACACACCCCTTTTTGGGGGGGAGGGGGACCACTGGGTGACATTTTTCTCACCAGCCTGCTTGCTGTAGTGATTATTTTTAGCAAGCCCCTATCTGAAGCATTTCTACTCCACCTGAGATTACTCTTCCTTTCTTCTTTGCTCCCACATGCACACAAACCAAGGGCACAAGAGCAGTGGCAGCCAAATACCTGAAGCTGCAAAGCTTTGTATGAAGAACAAGCGAAAGCCGCACTGCAAGCAGGCTGGGGTGATCTAATGGGAAGAGGATTCCCAATCCACTTGCAGGGAGCACCACACTGGTACTCAAGCTTGCAATACTGTAAGAAAGTCAGCCCTGAACATCCACTTCAGTAACTGCCTTGGGCATCACTTAGGGGAAGAGGTGTGATGTGCTCTTGCCTTCCAAGGGGTAGTGAACTGACTCCTCCGTGACTGCTAGGTAGGAGACCTGGGGTGCCCTGACAGCAGCAATGAGGACCACCTGAATCTAGATGTGGAAAAAGGACATCAAAATTCCAACTGCCTGAGGTGCTCCATGACAGTGAAGGAGTTTGGCTAAGCAACTTTGGGGGCTCCCAGCCTGGAGAAGATATCTCTTTTCAGGAGATGCTATGATCTTTTCTCAAGGAAACAGAGTGCTTCCAGGTTCCCCACCCCCTCACGTTGAGCCACAGTGGGTTTTACCCTACTCTCTGTCAAGTGTCCATCTCCAGTGCAGCTCTCTGAATGTCAGGAGCTATTTCAGTCCTCTCTAGGAAGGATTCCTACATCTCCCATCTGTGTCTGCACCTGATGGCTGTCTGTCATGTTGAAGTCTAACCAAGAGAGCTCTTGGAGCCCGGAGAGCAGCCTCGCCAGCCCTCCACACTGCATATAAATGCACAGCTTCACTCTCCTGCCTGTAGGACTGTTGTCTGGGCACAAGAGCTCCTTTCAGATGAATTTATTCTGTTCCCCTTCTGCATCCCTTCCCTATAACCTGATTCGATGCCAGATCCCACACTGAAGGTGAAATGGTCTCCCTCCTCCCCAGAGCTTCCACATGGCAAGATCAGAGGGGAGGAGGCAGCCTCCTTCAGTGCCTCCAGAGCCTCACCTCCATCAAAGCACCCCAGGGGATATTGCAGCCTACCACAGGGTCAGCGCTGGCTCTGTCTGGTGACACAGTGATGTTCAAGGCTAGCACAGCTGCTCTCAGACCTGGAAGGGCCGGAAAGCAGAAGCAAAGCAGGCCATGGACTGATGAAGGGAAAGCCTCTATGAAAACAAATGAGAACAGGAAGCCAGACAGTAACAAACAAAACCATCACTGGGATGCCTTCCCTCCCTGTATTCCCATCCTTTGTCTCCTCAGCAGTTCCTATAGGCTTATCCTGCTTGCAGGGGAAAGGAAGAAATAAAATCTCAACATTAACTGCTTGTTAACAAAAGAACAGCAAATGCCCCCATGAATGTGTTCTGGTTCCTCTCCTCTCCTCTCCTCTCCTCTCCTCTCCTCTCCTCTCCTCTCCTCTCCTCCTCCTCTCCTCTCCTCTCCTCCCTCTCCTCTCCTCTCCTCTCCTCTCCTCTCCTCTCTCTCCTCTCCTCTCCTCTCCTCTCCTCTCCTCTCCTCTCCTCTCCTCTCCTCTCCTCTCCTCTCCTCTCTCCTCTCCTCTCCGAACCTCTCCTCTCCGAACCTCTCCTCTCCTCCGAACCTCTCCTCTCCTCTATCACTGTGCACCTGCAGGATGGCCAAGGGATCAGGTCCAGACAGCATGGATTCAGGAAGGGCAGGTCATGCATCACCAACCTGATCTCCTTCTATGATCAGGTGACTGCCTGGTGGATGTGGGGCAGGCTGTGGATGTGGTCTACCTGGACATCAGCAAGGCCTTTGACACTGTCCCCCACAGCAAACTCATGGCCAAGCTGTCAGCCCCTGGCTTGGACAGCAGCACTCTGAGCTGGGTTAGGAACTGGCTGGAGGCTGAGCCCAGAGAGTGGTGGTGAATGGTGCCACAGCCAGCTGGCAGCCAGGCACTAGTGGCATCCCCCAGGGATCAGTGCTGGGCCCCATCCTGTTCAGTATCTTCACTGATGATCTGGATGAGGGGATTGAGTCCATCATCAGTAAATTTGCAGATGACACCAAGCTGTGGGCAGGAGTTGATCTGTTAGAGGGTAGGAGAGCTCTGCAGAGGGACCTCGACAGGCTGGACAGATGGGCAGAGTCTAACAGGATGGCATTCAACAAGTCCAAGCACCAGGTGCTGCACTTTGGCCACAACAACCCCATGCAGAGCTACAGGCTGGGGTCGGAGTGGCTGAGAGCTGCCAAACAGAGAGGGACCTGGGGGTGCTGGTTGATGGGAGGCTGAACATGAACCTGCAGTGCGCCCAAGCAGCCAAGAAGGCCAATGGCATCGTGGCCTGCATTAGGAACAGTGTGGCCAGCAGGAGCAGGGAGGTCATTCTGCCCCTGTACTCTGCACTGGTCAGGCCACACCTTGAGTCCTGTGTCCAGCTCTGGACCCCTCAGTTTAGGAAGGATGTTGACTTGTTGGAGCGTGTCCAGAGAAGGGCAACGAAGTTGGTGAGGGGTTTGGAACACAAGCCCTGTGAGGAGAGGCTGAGGGAGCTGGGGTTGCTTAGCCTGGAAAAGAGGAGACTCAGGGGTGACCTTCTTGCTCTCTACAACTACCTGAAGGGAGGTTGTAGCCAGGCAGAAGTTGGTCTCTTCTCCCAGGCAAGCAGCACCAGAACAAAAGGACACAGTCTCAAGCTGTGCCAGGGGAGGTTTAGGCTGGAGGTTAGGAAGAAGTTCTATACAGAGAGAGTGATTGCCCATTGGAATGGGCTACCCGTGGAGGTGGTGGAGTCACCTTCATTGGAGGTGTTCAGGAGGAGACTTGCTGGGGTGCTTGGTGCCATGGGTTAGTTGATTAGGTGGTGTTGGATAGGTTGGACTTGATGATCTTGAAGGTCTCTTCCAACCTGGTCTATTCTATTCTATTCTATTCTATTCTATTCTATTCTATTCTATTCTATTCTATTCTATTCTATTCTATTCTATTCTATTCTATTCTATTCCATTCCATTCCATTCCATTCCATTCTATTCTATTCCATTCCATTCCATTCCATTCCATTCCATTCCATTCCATTCCATTCCATTCCATTCTATTCTATTCTATTCTATTCTATTCTATTCTATTCTATTCTATTCTATTCCATTCCATTCTATTCCATTCCATTCTATTCTATTCCATTCCATTCCATTCCATTCCATTCCATTCCATTCCATTCCATTCCATTCCATTCAATTCCATTCTATTCTATTCTATTCTATTCTATTCTATTCTATTCTATTCTATTCTATTCTATTCTATTCTATTCTATTCTATTCCATTCTATTCCATTCCATTCTATTCTATTCTATTCTATTCTATTCTATTCTATTCTATTCTATTCTATTTGCCAGGCAAACCCTGGGAAATGCTTATTCCTTAGGTCTATAAACCAGAAGCAGAACAATAAAAGGGTGGCACAGTTCTCAGCCAGAAGGAACTCTGATTTTTATTTTTAGTACCAGAGTAAAGGGTTTGGGTTTTTTTCCTCCTTTTTTTTTTTTTTTTTTTCTCTTTTCTTGTTTTTTAAGAGTTCTCCAAGGTGATTCCTGGTGTTGGTGCTTAAAGAGATAGATGAGCTCAAGGCTCCCATAAAAAGCCTGAGAAAGTAGCTTCAAGGAGGGATGTCTGACCATGGCAGCAGACATCCTGCTGCATCTGGGTGGGTTCGCTTATTTGTTGATCTCACAGTCAAAGCCAGGCGGTAAAACTGCACAGCCTGGCTGAATGCTGCTCGAAGTTTGAGCTGCTGTCAGAAAGTGCCAGGCAAAATGACAGGGGCAAGTGCATCCCTTATTCATCTCATGCCATGGTGGCTGTTTTGTCTGGAGCCACTGAAATGATGCAAATAGAGCTATTCCTTTTTTTTTTTTTCTTCCTCCTTTCTTTCTTTTTTTAATGTTTCACAGCAGTCCCTTCCCACGCTCTGCTGCTCCAAAGGGCACCCCACAGGCAAAATCTGATTTATGGTATTTCTGAAATCTATGTATTTATAGATGTGTTTCTGTTTGCTCAGCTCATGAAGCAGTTTGCAGCAGCATCTTGGTGATTCCTTTCCCCGTGCAGCGCATTTGTGCCACGAGGATGTGGAGCAGATATTTGTCACTCTGTTTAAGTTCTGAAATGCTTAAAACACAGCAAAATTATTCAAGACAAAGCCAGCAACAACAAAAGGCGTTTTCAGAAGCAACAGCAACTAAACACCGAGTTGGTTTGGACAGGAATGAAATAAGAGTTATTTGTTTGCTGCGGGGTTTACTTTGGTGCGTGCATGTGGCGGGGGGACTGCAGCACTGCCTGGTGAGGAGAGGCTGAGGGAGCTGGGGCTTTTCAGTCTGGAAAAGAGAAGACTGAGAGGGGATTTAATCAATGTTGATAAATATCTGAGGGCTGGGGGTCAGGAGGGAGGGGACAGGCTCTGCTCACTTGCTCCCCAGGATAGGACAAGGAGCAATGGATGTAAGCTGCAGCGCAGGAGGTTCCACCTCAACACAAGGGGCAACTTCTTTACTGTAAGGCTCACAGAGCACTGGAGCAGGCTGCCCAGAGAGGTTGTGGAGTCTCCTTCTCTGGAGACTTTCAAGGCCTGTCTGGATGTGCTCCTGTGTGACCTGAGGTAGATTGCATGGTCCTGCTCTGGCAGTGGGGTTGGACTCCGTGATCTCTTTGAGTCCCTTCCAACCCCTGACATCCTGTGAGCCTGTGTGCAAGTAAGAAAGGGGTTTTCAGTCACAAACAGTGGGGAGAAAGCAGAGCTGGGGCTGTTTCTACCCTTCTATCGATGGCCCAGAGCATACCTGAGACACTGGAGGACAGCTGCTGGACTCTGGATTTCCCTTCTCCCAGGAGAACTGCGTGAAGGGCTGCTGCGGGGTGTGGGGATTGCTTGAGCTGCCCTGCTGGCACTCTGCTGCTGGAGTAAGGGGCTCCAAACCCCACACACCTCGTCTCCCTGATGTTTCTCAAACACCAGGATAGAATGTCCTTTTAGTGGGGTGGAGTGAGGAGGATTTGGTATCTATAGCAGCTGGAATAGCATCAATAGAAAGTCTTAAGCAGAATTCTGCCTACGAGAACTTTGTAGCTTGCTGATGCTGATGGTTCCCTGGAGAAATGGGCTCAGGTACCCATCAGAGAAGGAGGGCTCTAATGCTGAGGCTGCCACCTCTCCCATGCTTTGATCTCAGGGGTGGGCCAAAAGGAGAACAGGGATGGAAGTGACATTCCTGTGCTTCCTTGGTTTCTTTCCTTTCCTTAGTGGCAGCAAAATAAAATGTGCATTTTTGAATGGAAGTGCTAGAAAATAAGTGAATCTCAGACTCAAATCAACCTGCAGTGATTCAGGCAGAGCTGTATTCAGGTTATGTGTCCTACCACACACCAAGTCACCAGAGAGAAAGCAGTAAGGGGAAAAACAAACACAGAAAGTGTTCAAATTGCTAAGCAGACCAGCAGGGCTGTGCCTGTGATATGGCTTCTGGAAGTAAGAGGTATTCAAGGATGCACCCACAGCAAGGGGAGGCAAATTTGGGCCAGCCTGGTGCACTTAAAGGGGCCAAATCTGAGCAGACTGATGCACTTAAAGGGGCCAAATCTGAGCAGGCTGATGCACTTAAAGGGGCCAAATCTGAGCAGACTGATGCACTCACAGGGGGCAAACTTGGGCCAGACCGATGCATTTAAAGGGCCCAAATCTGAGCAGACTGATGCACTTAAAGGGCCCAAATCTGAGCAGACTGATGCACTCACAGGGGGCAAACTTGGGCCAGACTGATTCCCATTTGGACCAGAGTGATTCCCAAGCAGACCCCAGGAAATGAGAACCCTCAGCTTTCACTGAATCACAGAATGGTCAGAGTTGGTAAGGACCTCTGCAGATCACTGAGTCCAACCCCCTCCTCCCACCAAGGCAGGTTCACCTTTAAAACGATATTTCCATGGAGTGTGAGCAATAAAGATCCAATAGCAGATTAGTTATTCTGTGACCACAGGATTACAGAAACTTTGGAGTGGTCAATAAAGAATGAATTTCAGTTATTGCTCCTTCTAGGGTGCAGTTATTTCTTCCCTGCCGGCTTGAGGTAATATCTCGATTGCTGCCTGTTTGTTTGATGTCAGGGCCAGCGCAGCTTGACATGTGCACTGAGCACGCTGACAGCAGCTAGGAAGTTCATTGAAGCTGGGGTGGCAAGCAATGAATGGACTCCAGGAGCAGTAAAATGCACTCTTAGCACATGACAGTGGAGGCTTCACTTTCCCGTGAGATCCCAGGGCTATTACTTGTCTGTGAGACACACTTCAACACATGGTGTCAAACGGCAGAATCCTGAGAAAACTTGAGAAGTGTTCCCATTAAGGCTAATTGATTTTTAAATACTCTATTATCCAAAGTTGGCATCTAATTACTTCTTTCAAGATCCTGACACGCTCCTGGTAGTGGCAAGAAGCGATGATTGTTCGGGGTGCAGCGCTGCGGTGGGCAGCAGAGCATCCATCTGAAAGGCAAAGAGGAGGCTTTTTATGGCGGAGGGGTTTTTTCCCCCTCTCTCTCTCTCTCTCTCTCTCTCTCTCTCTTCCTGACATGTCTGAGGCTGCTGTGAGAGGAATTGTGGCGCAGTAAAAGACATCTGAGATGAACTGATGGGAAGCTTGGGGTTGCAGTCAGGCTCCAGCTGGAGTTAAGGCTTCTATACAGAGATCAAACTGTTCTGGCAGATAATTTATTACCTTTCTCAAACAAATCAGGTTGGCCTTAGGGTCATTAATGTTTATAGTGAAGTCCTAATTAAGCAAATATAAACCTTATGCTCAGCAGAGATGACATTATAAAGAAAATAATCGCGGATCCTTTCTTGTGCTTGCCTCTCCCTCCGATTTCATCATGACAACATTAATTGACTACCAGAAAGAGGAATTGGATCAAATGCTGGAGATACAGCAGGGCCAACCAGGGTTGCTGTCTGCAGCAAGCACAGATCAAGCAGAAGGAGCTGCCTGGCCTGGCTCCTCCCTGGCTTTTATGTTGAGCAGTTGTCTCAGTTTATCCCCGAACGGTGTGAAAAGCCCTTCAGACCCGAGGCTGTATTTCACCTGTACTGCGAGCCTGAAGGTGTCTGAACTGTGAGACCAGCAACTGGGAGCTGCTTCCTCACTGACACCGTGCTCCTCCCTGCAGAAATCTGTCTCCAACACTTTGCTGCTGAGAGCTCCATTTGGGACTAAGAAAGCACAAAAATAAGAACTGAAGTAAGGAATCTGTGTGGTGATTTGGCTCCCATACGGCCATGTATGTGAAGGCTGCTCTAAATGCAGTGCATGTATGGACTGTGGAGGGAAAGGACACAAAATACAGTGCCAAAGTACTGCAACAGGCTGCCCAGGGATGTGGTTGAGGCCCTGGCCCTGGAGACATTCAAGGTCAATCTGCATGTGTCTGCTGTGGCAGGCAGAGGTTGGTCTCTTCTCCCAGGCAGCCAGCACCAGAACAAGAGGACACAGTCTCAGGCTGTGCCAGGGGAGGTTTATGCTGGATGTTAGGAAGAAGTTCTATGCAGAGAGAGTGATTGCCCATTGGAATGGGCTGCCCAGGGAGGTGGTGGAGTCACCATCATTGGAGGTGTTGGGGAGGAGACTTGCTGGGGTGCTTGGTGCCATGGTTTAGTTGTTTAGGTGGGTTGAATTGGTTGATAGGTTGGATGCGATGAGCTTGAAGGTCTCTTCCAACCTGGTTTATTCTATTGTATTATTGTATATAAGAAGAAAAAAGCTCATAGAGGGGTGAAGGAATCATTGATTTGTACTGAAATATATTACCAATATAATTCTCCATCCTGATTTGAACATTCTGAGAGCTGCATTTCAATATCTACAGGAAGGCTGGGGAGGGACTGTTCAAAAGGGCTTCTGGTGATAGGATGAGAGGCAATGGTTTGAAACTGGAGCAGGGCAGGTTCAGGCTGGACATCAGAAGGAAGTTCTGCACAGTGAGAGTGGTGAAATACTGGAACAGGCTGCTCAGGGATGTGCTTGAGGCCCTGTCCCTGGAGACATTCAGGATCAGATGTGGCCCTGGGCAGCCTGCTGTAGTTGGAGGTGTCCCTGCTGAGTGCAGGGGAGTTGGACAAGATGCCCTTTGAGGCTCCCTTCCAGGCCAGTGCCAGCTGTGAAGCTGTGAAATTACAGCTCTATAGGAGAGGGAACTTCTTACCACTCAAACACACATACAAGCAAAAATATGCTAGCTACCTAGACAATACAATACAATACAACACAATACAATACAATACAATACAATACAATACAATACAATACAATACAATACAATACAATAAACCAGGTTGGAAGAGACCTTCAAGATCATCACGTCCAACCCATCAAACAACTAGATCATGTCACCAAGCACCCCATCAAGTCTCCTCCTGAACACCTCCAATGAAGGTGACTCCACCACCTCCCCAGGCAGCCCATTCCAATGGGGAATCACTCTCTCTGTATGGAACTTCCTCCTAATGTCCAGTCTTTGCTCCTCCATGTCCGTTCTATGACACAAACCCTGCTGTAAGACATCCGTTTCCTTCAGGCTATAAAGAGTTTAGGATAAAATGTTCCAACAGACATTTAACAATCAGGTCTTCTAAAGACACAAAGGATAGATCTCATCTTCCAGTTATAACCACAATGAATTCTAAAGTTTCACTGAACAAGCCAGCTGATACCACAACCACAGCTTCACTTAAAAAGGTAGGTTGTCCTGTGCATGCTATGCCATGACACACAGCTGAGACCATCCCTGTAACACATAGACCTGTAGCTCATATTTCATCACACACAAAAAAAAGCCAAACAAGCTGAAATTACTCAGATTTCAACAATTTGCTCTTTGAGATCCCACTTTTTTTTTCCTCAATATCCTGCCTTGCCATACTTGTTGCTTCATACTCAATGTTCCTTCATGCAGGCCAGCCAGAAATAAAGTCTTTCCACAGATTAAAACGGCCTCAAACACATATGGGTTTGGTTTAAAAGAAATAGATGGAGTTTGAAACTATAACTGTTTCAGGAAATGAAATACAGTTTGGGGTTTTTGTAAGGTCTTTAAATATTTTATGAAGTACCAATGTTTGCTTGCAGTTTTTTTCTTTTTCTTTTTTTTTTTTTTTTTTTTTTAAGCCACACTCTTCTGTGTTTTATTATGTACTTTAGTTGGAAAGACACCAAGGCGGGGGGGGAAGAATCTTACACCTATGCACAGAACTGCGTTAATAACCTGCGTTATTCTAACAGGGCTGTAAGGACATGAGAGGGTAAGTACAGAGAATCTTATCATAGAATGGCTTAGGTTGGAAGAGCCCCAGAGATCAGAGAAGCACAGAATTGTCAGGGTTGGAAGGGACCTCAAGGCAGTTCCAACCCCCTGCCATGGGCAGGGACACCTCACACTACAGCAGGTTGCTCATAGCCGCAGCCAGCCTGGCTGCAAACACCTCCAGGCGTGAGGCTTTCACCACCTCCCTGGGCAGCCTGTGCCAGTCTCTCACCACCCTCACGGGGAACAACTTCTTCCTCACATCCAATCTCAATCTCCCCATTTCTAGTTTTGCTCCATTCCCCCAGTCCTATCACTCCCTGACACCTTCAAAGTCTCTCCCCAGCTTTCTTGTAGCCCCCTGCAGATACTGGAAGGCCACAAGAAGGTCTCCTTGGAACCTTCTCTTCTCCATATTGCACAACCCCAACTCCCTCAGTCTGTCTCCATAGCAGAGCAGCTCCAGCCCTCTGCTCATCCTCATGGCCCTTCTCTGGACACCTTCCAGCACCTCCAGATCCTTCCTGTACTAGGGGCTCCAGAACTGGACACAGAGTTCCAGGTGGGGTCTCAGCAGAGTGGAGCAGAGGGTAAGAATCACCTCCCTGGCCCTGCTGGCTATGCTTATGTTGATGCAGCCCAGGCTCTGCTTGGCTCTCTGGGCTGCAAGTGCTCACTGCTGGCTCCTGTTGAGCTTCTCCTCCCCCAGCACTGCCAAGGCCTTTTGTTCAGGGCTGCTATAGGCTGCCAGTCCCTGCCCAGCCTCTATCAGTGCTTGGGATTGCCCCGACCCAGCTGCAGGACCTTGCCCTTGGTCTTGTTGAACCTCATGAAGTTGTCCTGGGCCCAGCTCTGCAGCCTGTCCAGGTCCCTCTGGATGGATCTTTCCCTCCAGCCTGTCAGCAGCATCACACAGCTTGGTGTCACCAGCAAACCTGCTGAGGATGCCCTCAGTGCCACTGTCCATGGCACCAACAAAGATGTTAAACAAGACTGGTCCCGGTGCTGGAGTCTTCTCTTCTCCTGGCTGAACAACCCCAGCTCCCTCAGCCTATCCTCACAGCTGAGGAGCTCCAGCCTTTAATTCCTGGTGGTTCTTTGTTACACACATTTCTTTGATTAAAAACACACACAGATTTGGTAAGGGAAGATTGCCCTGAGTAAGATGAAGTTAACTCTCTGGGTTACAGAATAAACACTCTGTGAAAGTGTCCTAAACTGTTCTTTAGGTGGAAAAAACTCACTGCAAGATGTTCAGGGCAAGTGATTATTCTGGGCTGGAAGGAGTCTTTCAGATCCCAATAATAGTAGGTAAATGGGTAAGCCCAGCCCAGTTTTGGCACCCACATGCAGAAGCATTCACTGTAACTACAAAACAGCATGTTCTGAGGCTGTGTTTTCTCTGGGTAGTAGTAGCAGGAACACTCTGTTCATTTAAATTAAACCAGTTCCTTGGATAATAACAAAGTAATTAAAGAAGCCACCGAGGAAAAAGAGCCAATTTATTTGACTCATGTTCATAAAAACTACAACAAGTGCCTGAAGGTAGAAAATGATGTAGTTAAGATGGCAGATTGATGATTGTTAAAAATGCATCTTGATATTCATTTAAATTATTGTCCCTGGTCTGAGAACAATCACGGAGGTGAGTATTCAATTTTAGGGCAGGGATGGCTCCTTCCTTAACTCAGACTCAGAGGAAAATCACAGAACCACAGAATTCCAGGGGCAGGAAGGGACCTCGAAAGCTCACTCAGTCCAACCCCCTGTCAGAGCAGGGTCACCTAGGGCAGGTCACACAGGAACACATCCAGGTGGGTTTTGAATGTCTCCAGACAGGGAGACTCCACAACCTCCCAACAGGCAGCCTGTTCCAGGGCTCTGCCACCCTCACAGGGAAAGTGTTTTTCACAGTATCACAGTATAACCAAGGTTGGAAGAGACCCCAAGGATCATCAAGTCCAACCTGTCCCAACAGACCTCACAACTAGACCATGGCACCAAGTGCCATGTCCAATCTCCCCTTGAACACCTCCAGGGACGGTGACTCCATCACCTCCCCGGGCAGCACATTCCAATGACGAATGACTCGCTCCCTGAAGAACTTCTTCCTCACCTCAAGTCTAAACCTCCCCTGGCACAGCTTGAGACTGTGTCCCCTTGTTCTGGTACTGGTTGCCTGGGAGAAGAGACCAACCCCTTCCTGTCCACAACCACCTTTCAGGTAGTTGTAGAGGGCAATGAGGTCACCCCTGATCCTTCTCTTCTCCAGGCTAAACAACCCCAGCTCCCTCAGCCTCTCCTCACAGGGCTGTGCTCGAGGCCTCTCCCCAGCCTTGTTGCCCTTCTCTGGACACGTTCAAGTGTCTCGATGTCCTTCTTAAACTGAGGGGCCCAGAACTGGACACAGGACTCAAGGTGTGGCCTAACCAATGCAGAGTCCAGGGGCACAATGACCTCCCTGCTCCTGCTGGACACACTATTCCTAATACAGGCCAGGATGCCATTGGCCTTCTTGGCCACCTGGGCACACTGCTGGCTCATGTTTAGGTGGGTGTCAATCAGCACCCCCAGGTCCCTCTCTGTTTGGCAGCTCTGCAGCCACTCTGACCCCAGCCTGTAGCTCTGCATGGGGTTGTGGTGGCCAAAGTGCAGCACCTGGCACTTGGACTTGTTGAATGCCATCCTGTTGGACTCTGCCCACCTGTCCAGTCAGTCGAGGTCCCTCTGCAGAGCCCTTCTGCCCTCTAACTGACCAACATCTATTCCCAACTTGGTGTCATCTGCAAACTTGCTGATGACTGACTCAATCCCCTCATCCAGATCATCAATGAAGATGTTAAAGAGGATGGGGCCCAGCACTGATCCCTAGGAGATGCCACTGGTGACTGGCCTCCAGCTGGAGGTGGCACCATTCACCACCACTCTCTGGGCCCGGCCCTCCAGCCAGTTCCTAGCCCAGCTCAGAGTGTTGCTGCCCAAGCCACGAGCTGACAGCTTAGCCAGCAGTTTGCTGTGGGGGACGGTGTCAAAGGCCTTGCTGAAGTCCAGGCAGACCACATCCACAGGCCTCCCCACATCCACCAGACGGGTCACCTGATCATAGAAGGAGATCAGGTTGGTGAGGCAGGACCTGCCCTTCCTAAATCCATGTTGGCTGGACCTGAGCCCTTGGCCATCCTGCAGGTGTGCAGTTATAGCCTCCAGGATAATCTGTTCCATCACTTTCCCTGGCACTGAGGTCAGGCTGACTGGCCTGGAGTTTCCGGGTTCCTCCATCCGTCCCTTCTTGTGGATGGAGACCACATTGGCCAGTTTCCAGTCATCTGGGACCTCTCCAGTGAGCCAGGACTGGAGGAAAATGATGGAGAGCGGCTTGGCCAGCTCATCTGCCAGCTCTCTCAGCACCCTAGGATGGATTCCATCTGGTCCCATGGACTTGTGGGTGTCCAAGTGGCTCAGCAAGTCCCAAACTAATTCCTCATGGATTTCTGGGGCATTACACTGCTCCCCAACCCTACTACCCAGCTCAGGAGGCCACTCATCCTGGACTCCTACCTTGCTGTTAAACATCGAGGCAAAGAAGGCGTTCAGGACCTCAGCCTTTTCCTGATCTTCGGTCACCGTGTTCCCCTCCAGGTCCAGTAAGGACTGGAGATTCTTCTTGCCCTTCTTTTTAGCATTGATATATTTGTAAAATTGCTTTTTATTTTCTTTCACAGAGCTGGCCAGTTTCAGTTCCAACTGGGCCTTTGCTTCTCTAATTTTATTCCTACATAATCTAACCACTTCCTTGAACACACCTCGAGAAGCCTTCCCCTCCTTCCAAAGGTGCTACAGCCTCTTTTCTTCCCTTAGTTCCTCCAGGAGCTGCTTGCTCATCCAGGCCGGTCGCCTTCCCCGCCAGCTCATCTTTCGGCAGATGGGAACCGCCAGTTCCTGTGCCTTCGAGAGCTCCTTTTTGAAGTAGGTCCAACCCTCCTGGACCCCTCTTGTTTCCGTGGAACTTCCTATGCCTCAGCTTCCACCAGTGCCCCTTGTGCTGACATTGGGCAGCACCCAGCAGAGCCTGGCTCCAGCCTCTCAGGATTCACCCTTTATATATTTATAAACATTGATGAGGTCACCTCTCAGTCTCCTCTAAGCTACAGAGCCCTCAGCTCCCTCAGGCTCTCCTCATATGGAAGATGTTATACTCCCTTCATCATCCTCATGGCTCTGTGCTGGACACAGTCTCAAGCTGCACCAGGGGAAGTTTAGGCTGGAGCTGAGGAGAAAGTTCTGCCCAGAGAGAGTCGTTCACCATTGGAATGTGCTGCCCAGGGAGGTGGTGGAGTTATCATCCCTGGAGGTGTTCAAGAGGGGATTGGATGTGGCACTTGGTACCACAGTTTAGTCATGAGGTCTGTGGTGACAGGTTGGACTCGATGACCTTTGAGGTCTCTTCCAGCCTTGGTGATTCTGTGATTCTGTGATGTTCAAGCAGTTCACTTGAACTGAGGGCCCCAGAACTGGACACAATATTCCAGCTGTGGCCTCACCAGTGCAGAGTAGAGGAGGAGGAGAACCTCTCCTCACCTACCAGTCACATCCCTTCTAATCCACCCCAGAATGGCATTGACCTCCCTGACCAGCACAGCACATTGCTGGCTCATGGTCATCCTTCCATCCACCAGGACCCCCAGGGCCCTTTCACCAGCAGGTCAGTCCCCAGCCTGTACAAGTGCATGGAGCTGTTCCTTCCCAGGTGCAAGACTCCACACTTGCCCTTGTGGAACTTCAGCTGCAATGTTGGTTGCCTGTCTACCCAGTCTCCAAAACAATACATATCAAAGTTTGGACATTTTAATGTATTCCTATTTCCATACCTCTCCAGACTGAAAGAGGAAAGGCAACTCCAGAGATGTTTAAGGATGTTGTTAGATCATGTAGGAGGAAAATCAGAGAGGCAAGAGCCCAGTTAGAACTTAAGCTGAACACTACTGTGAAAGACAATAAAAAGCATTTTTATAAATATATTAATGGTAAAAAGAGGGCAAGAAGAACCTCCACTCTTTATTGGACCTGGAGGGGAACACTGTAACTAAAGATGAGGAAAAGGCAGAGTACTAAATACCTTCTTTGACACCATTTTCAACAGTAAGGCAGGAGGACTTCAGGACAAGTGGCCTCCTGAACTGGTAGATGGGGTCAGGGAGCAGTATAATCCCCCTGAAATCCAGGAGGAATTGGTTCAGGACTTGCTGAGCCACTTGGATCATCACAAGTCCATGGGACCAGATGGGATCCATCCTAGGGTGCTGAGAGAGCTGGCAGATGAGCTGCCAAGCCGCTCTCCATCATTTACCACCAGTCCTGGCTCACCAGTAAGGTACCAGATGACTGGAAGCTGCCAACGTGATCCCCATCCACAAGCAGGGTCAGATGGAGGAACCTGGAAACTCCAGGCCTGTCAGCTGACCTCAGTGCCAGGCAAGGTTATGGAGCAGATCATCCTGGGGGCAATCACTGCACACCTGCAGAACGGCCAAGGGATCAGGCCCAGCCAGCGTGGATTTAAGAGGGGCAGGTCCTGCCTCTCCAACCTGATCTCCTTCCATACCCAGGTGACTGCCTGGTGGATGTGGGGCAGGCTGTGGGTGGAGTCTGCCCGGACTTCAGCAAGGCCTTTGACACCGTCCCCCACAGCAAACTCCTGGCCAAGCTGTCAGCCCCTGGCTTGGACAGCAGCACTCTGAGCTGGGTTAGGAACAGGCTGGAGGCTGAGCCCAGAGAGTGGTGGTGAATGGTGCCACAGCCAGCTGGCAGCCAGGCACCAGTGGTGTGCCCCAAGGATCAGTGCTGGGCCCCATCCTGTTCAATATCTCTACTGATGATCTGGATGAGGGCATTGAGTCCGTCAGCAGTAAATTTGCAGATGACACCAAGCTGTGGGCAGGAGTTGATCTGTTAGAGGGTAGGAGAGCTCTGCAGAGGGACCTTGCCAGGCTGGACAGATGGGCAGAGTCTAACAGGATGGCATTCAACAAGTCCAAGAGCCAGGTGCTGCACTTTGGTCACAGCAACCCCATGCAGAGCTACAGGCTGGGGTCGGAGTGGCTGGAGAGCAGCCAGGCAGAAAGGGACCTGGAGGTGATGGTTGACAGCAGCTGAACAGGAGCCAGCAGTGTGCCCAGGTGGCCAAGAGGGTCAATGGCATCCTGGCCTGCATCAGTGACAGTGTGGCCATCAGGAGCAGGGAAGTCATTCTGCCCTGGACTCAGCACTGGTTAGGCCACACCTTGAGTCCTGTGTCCAGTTCTGGGCCCCTCAGTTTAAGAAGGACATTGAGACACTTGAAGGTGTCCAGAGAAGGGCAACAAGGCTGGGGAGGGGTCTGGAGCACAGCCCTGTGAGGAGAGGCTGAGGGAGCTGGGGTTGCTTAGCCTGGAGAAGAGGAGGCTCAGGGGTGACCTCATTGCTCTCTACAACTCCCTGGAGGGAGGTTGTAGCCAGGTGGGGGTTGGTCTCTTCTCTCAAGCAACCAGTACCAGAACAAGGGGACACAGACTCAAGCTGCACCAGGGGAAGTTTAGGCTGGAGGTGAGGAGAAAGTTCTTCCCAGAAAGAGTGATTGGTCATTGGGATGTGCTGCCCAGGGAGGTGGTGGAGTCCCCATCCCTGGAGGTGTTCAAGAGGGGATTGGATGTGGCACTTGGAGCCATGGTTTAGTTGTCAGGAGGTGTTAGGTGTTAGTAATAGGTTGGATTTGATGATCTCCAAGTTCTTTTCCAGCCTGGTTGGTTCTGTGACCTATAATGGCCTAACATCAAAACACAAATCAGGCTGACTTGTGGATATTGTCTGGCACCAGGACCAGGTGGTCTTTTACATCTGTTCCTTCTGTCCAGCCTCTTAAGGTGAAGGTGAGGTGGTTTTGCTCAGGGAATAGTGGGCTCCAGCCCCAGCACAGCTGTGCAGAATTTGGTGAAATGGTTCTTTGTTGTTCTGCCTTATTGGTGACCAAATATCATTGAATTTACACAGTGGTGTACAAACAGCAGTGATAACTGCTATACAGGAGCTAACCTGTGAGCAACCATGTAACCCTCTTCTCTCTGCCTTGCTTGGGGCCCAGTCTGAATCACAACATACCAGTAGTTTCCATCAGTTTTGCAGACCCCTCACAGAGGTCTCCTGTGCTCATGTGCCTGTGCAGGAGCCCTCTGTGGAGATTTCCCTGGCTATTCCCAAGCTTAATTGTCCCTGTACAATTGTGGGGATTCCCAGGCTCTAGCAAATTAGACAGCTTTCTAATTTATCCTGACTTCGAACTCACAGGACAAGGAGTCAAAGAGCTGGGGGTCTGTGTTATCATTATATCCTCTGCTTTATCGTCCGGGCAGAAAGAGCCTTCTTTTTTTTTTTTTTTTCCTCCTCAATAATCTGTCCTGAATGCATCATTTCAGTTCATCTGCCACCTACCATCAAACCTGGTATTCTAAAGCAAACTCACAGACAACTCACTTACAAGTTCATTCATGTTAATCTAGGGTCACAGGCAGCAGAGAGACAGGCCAGGGCAGGGAGCTGAATCTGTCTCACTGGCACTGATGGATGACTGGCACAGAAGGTCTGTTGCTGTCAATGGATACAAGGGAGAAATCCATTCTTATTCTCCTTAATATCTTTGCAGTGTTTGGCACTGCTGACCTCATGTCAAGCCTGACAGGTGGCATGAATCCAAAGTAAGTCTTCAACTAGACAAAGCCTCATTCTTTCTCTAGTCCTTTTCAACGTCTACACGCAGCCAGCTCCTAAGTGAACTGGGTTTAAAAGCCAGAGATGTACAGATGGCACAAAACTGTACTTCACCTTCCCCACGTTCAAATTCTTTGCTATCAATGAAGTGTCTGAGTGCTTGGATATGGTCCAGTGGCTTGCTATTCTAGAGTAATGACAATCTCTGCAGTAAGAATAACTTGCTGCCACACAGGAGACAAAGCTCAGCCATGCAGCAGAAAGCCAGCCACAAATCATCTTTCAGCTGTGGAAAATTCTTTTAGGGTTCTGGTTACAAAACCAACCAGAGACAAACAATTTTGTGTAAAGCAGTTCAAAGAAGCCATGGGAAGGGTGCATGCAATAATTGTTGGGGATAAAAGAGGACATGGCTCTACTATCTTGACTATTTAGGGCAGAAATGGATGCTTCACTATCTCGTTTGGGTTTCATTATGGACAGCAGGCAGAAATATCACACATGCTCAAACAGAGAATCTAAATACTTTCACTCTATTGCAAATCATTCTCTGATGAACTGCTTTATTACTCTCCAACACTAAGCACTGCATACTGATTGATGACAGATAAAAGCTGACCCCAAAACCTCATCTGCCTGCCCGCAAAAAAAGGCAGTGAGCATTTCATAATAAGAAAGCTGCCTTGCATCATGCTGGTTTTAATCCAAAATAACAAGCAAAGGAGAATATGAATCTGAAGAAATGCTCTGGCTCACTGCTACTCCATCTTCACCTTCCTGTGTTTTAAACCTCAAAAGTGCTAAACAGATCCAACTCCATCTTTACCTTCCTGTGTTTTGAACCTTAACTGTCCTAAAGAGATCCAACTCCATCTTTACCTTCCTGTGTTTTGAACCTTAACTGTCCTAAAGAGATCCAACTCCATCTTTACCTTCCTGTGTTTTGAACCTTAACTGTCCTAAAGAGATCCAACTCCATCTTTACCTTCCTGTGATTTAAACCTTAACTGTCCTAAACAGATCCAACTCCATCTTTACCTTCCTGTGTTTTAAACCTTAACTGTCCTAAACAGATCTAACTCCATCTTTACCTTCCTGTGTTTTAAACCTTAATTATCCTAAACAGATCCAATTCCATCTTTACCTTCCTGTGTTTTAAACCTTAATTGTCCTAAACAGATCTAACTCCATCTTTACCTTCCTGTGTTTTAAACCTTAACTGTCCTAAACAGATCTAACTCCATCTTTACCTTCCTGTGTTTTGAACCTTAAAAGTGCTAAACAGATCTAACTCCATCTTTACCTTCCAGTGTTTTAAACCTCAACTGTCCTAAACAGATCCAACTCCATCTTTACCTTCCTCTATTTTAGATTGTAACTGTCCTAAGTGGGTCCAAAACCAGTGCCTGTCAGCTGTGCTGTCTAGCCTTGGATGTGCTTTGCTCAAGCCCAGGATTTGTTTAACACTTGAAGTCAAACAGGTGAAGATCTTTGTCCTTAACCCTGGCACTTGATGCATACTTCTGGAAAGTTTTGCTCCTTGGCACACAATTAATTCTGGGTTAATTTTGATCTCTAAGGCCCCCCTAGCTTTGTATCCCATATGTGCCAGGGAGCTCACTGCATTTCAACTTGGCAGATACAGAATCTAAAGGGGCAAGCCTTGATGTGTGCATGTAGCTGGGGGTGAATGCACACGGGATGGGCTTGCAAGAGTGCAAGTGTGCAACTGCCAGCCAGCCATCTGGTGTGAGCTGTAAGTGAGGGTGATGTCGAAGGGCACCCTCTGGAAATGTGCACCTGTGTCTCAGGACAGGATGATTTCAAGAAAAAATACCTCCATTATCTAGAACTACTTTTCCACCCTCTGCTTACCAGAGCCCAGGGCTGTTGCTTCTGGAGATCCCTTTTCAGACTCCTTTTCTTCCCCTCAGGTGTTCCATTTCCCTTTCTTTCCCAGCGTATGACAGACAAAGGCTTCCTTGCGTCGGTGAGGGGGGTTTGGCTGCCCTGGCTGACACGGGATTAGCATGACACAGGAATAGTCAGCATGGCTTTGCCAAGGGCAAATCCTGCCTGACAAACCTGGTGGCCTTCTATGATCAGGTGACAGCATTAATAGCTGAGGGGCGAGCAACTGATGTCGTTTACCTGGACTTGAGCAAAGCCTTCGAACTGTCCCGCACCACCTCCTGGTCTCCAAGCTGGCGACACATGGGTTTGATGGATGGACCACTAGATGGATAAAGAATTGGCTTGATGGCCGCACCCAAAGAGTGGCTGTCAACGGGTCCATGTCCCAGTGGAGGCCAGTGACAAGCGGAGTCCCTCAGGGATCAGTCCTGGGACCTGTCTTGTTCAACATCTTTGTGGGTGCCATGGACAGTGGCATCGAGTGCACCCTCAGCAAGTTTGCTGATGACACCAAGCTGTGTGGTGCAGTGGACACCCTGGAGGGAAGGGATCCATCCAGAGGGACCTGGACAGGCTGGAGAGGTGGGCACAAGCCAACCTCATGAGCTTCAACAAGACCAAGTGCAGGGTCCTGCATCTGGGTCGAGGCAATCCCAGGCACAAATCCAGGCTGGGCAGTGACTGGCTGGAGAGCAGCCCTGAGGAGAGAGACTTGGGGGTGCTGGTGGAGGAGAAGCTCAACAGGAGCTCTCAATGTGCACTTGCAGCCCGGAAAGCCAATCAGATCCTGGGCTGCAGCAGGAGAAGTGTGACCAGCAGGTCAAGGGAGGTGATTCTCCCCCTCTACTCAGCTCTGGTGAGACCCCACCTGGAGTACTGCGTCCAGTTCTGGAGCCCCTATTACAGGAGGGATGTGGACGTGCTGGAGCGTGTCCAGAGAAGGGCCACGAGGATGATCAGAGGGCTGGAGCACCTCTCCTGTGAGGACAGACTGAAGGAGTTGGGGCTGTTCAGGCTGGAGAAGAGAAGGCTCCCAGGTGACCTCATTGTGGCTTTCCAGTATCTGAAGGGGGCCTACAGGAAGGCTGGGGAGGGACTTCTCAGGCTCTCAGGTAGTGATAGGACTAGGGGGAATGGAATGAAGCTGGAAATGGGGAGATTCAGGCTAGATGTGAGGAAGAAGTTCTTCCCCATGAGAGTGGTGAAGCCCTGGAATGGGTTATCCAGGGAGGTGGTTGAGGCCCTGTCCCTGGAGGTGTTTAAGACCAGGATGGACGAGGCTCTGGCCAGCGTGATCTAGTGTAGGGTGTCCCTGCCCATGGCAGGGGGTTGGAACTGGATGATCCTTGTGGTCCCTTCCAACCCTGACTGATTCTATGATTCTATGATCTGTCTGGCAAGAGGGATGCACTGTCACATGTCTCCAGGACAGCTGCAGAAAGAGCACTTTGTGCAGAGGTGTTACCCATCTCTGCTCAAGAGTGGGACACAGCTACACGGGGCGAATAGTGTCCCTTTGTAAAGTGTTTCTGTAACTCTCTTTTCCTCACCACAGCTACCTAACAGTTCTGCTGCTTTTCAGGCTGAGCATATCCACCCAAGTGAGACAGGACTTCCTGTACAGCTAACACCTCTGGAGCTGTCTGTTTTTTCTTTTTTTTTAATTTCAGTGGGCCAATTTATTTACTTATTTCAAAACATTCCCTTCATGAAGCCCTTGCGCAGGGCCTGGCGTTGGCGCTCCTGCTCCCTTTGGCAGGAGGTGGGCTTTACAAGCGTCAAGAACCTCATGAAAAGACAGCCTCTTTTCCAAGAGTTGCGTCTAGCTGGGGATTCCAGGCTCCCTGAAAGCCCTGCTCTTCCCCCACGCACTGTGAGCCTTTTCTTCGTGGCCAGCATCATTCACAGGCTTGCAAGAGAATCACAGAATCACCAAGGTTGGAAGAGGCCTCAAGGATCAGCAAGTCCAACCTGTCACCACAGACCCCATGACTAGACCATGGCACCAAGTGCCACATCCAGTCCCCTCTTGAACACCTCCAGGGACGGTGACTCCACCACCTCCCTGGGCAGCACATTCCAATGGCAAATGACTCTCTCGGTGAAGAACTTTCTCCTCACTTTGAGCCTAAACTTCCCCTGGTGCAGCTTGAGACTGTGTCCCCTTGTTCTGGTGCTGGTTGCCTGGGAGAAGAGACCAACCTCCTCCTGGCTACAACCGCCCTTCAGGTAGTTGTAGAGAGCAATGATAAAGGTGAGCATGCTAGTCAAGGTATCCCTGCCCTGGGGGACCTGCAACCCTTCCTGGCTCAGGATTTTCTCTGAGGTCTTCCCCTACCCCTGACCACGACCCAGGACCTGGTTTCAGCTCAGCCTGCAGCTTATAGCTCCTGTCCTGTGCCAGGCTGGGGAGGGGTCTGGAGCACAGCCCTGTGAGGAGAGGCTGAGGGAGCTGGGGTTGCTTAGTCTGGAGAAGAGGAGGCTCAGGGAGACCTTCTTGCTCTCTCCAACTCCCTGAAGGAAGATTGTAGCCAGGTGGGGGTTGGTCTCTTCTCCCAGGCAGCCAGCACCAGAACAAGAGGACACAGTGTCCAGCTGTGCCAGGGGAGGTTTAGGCTGGAGGTGAGGAGAAAGTTCTTCCCAGAAAGAGGAATTGGCCCTTGGGATTTGCTGTTCAGGGAGGTGGTGGAGTCACCATCCCAGGAGGTGTTCAAGAAGGGATTGGATGTGGCACTTGGTGCCATGGTTTAGTTGTCAGGAGTTTGGGTGACAGGTTGAACTTGATGATCTCTGAGGTCTTTTCCAACCTCATTGATTCTATGATTCTATCAGGAGCAGGAAAATTGTGGATGCCTCCTCCCTGGAGGTGTTCAAGGCTGGGTTGGATAATGCCTTAAGTGGCCTGGTCTAGTGGAAGGTGTCCTTGCCCATGGTGGTGGGGTTGGAAGTGGATGAGGTGCCTTCCCACCTAAGCCATTCTAGGAGTCTATGTTGTAGCTGTGCTCTGCCCAACTTTGTCTCCTCATAGTTTTCCTTACAGCAGATTTTTGTAAGATATCCCTTGGAAATCAATTCAGTTCTAATCTTGCTGGCACAATGCTAAATGTTATTACTCACAAATATTTCCAGTTCTCTTCTAGAAAGAAAAAAAATGTGCTGCTATGGACCTGATTCTCTGCTACTTCTGGTTAGAAGATTTGTAGATTAACTGTGCTCTGTGACAGATAAAATCAGGTAAAACACAGTGAAGACTTCAGTTTCATGTGCAGTTATTAGGATTCACTGATTCACAGATTGCATTGGGTTGGAGGAAGCCTCAAAGGGCATCCTGTCCAACCCCCCTGCACTCAGCAAGGACACCTCCAACTGCAGCAGGCTGCAGAGGGCCACATCCAGTCTCATCTTGAATGTCTCAAGGGATGGGACCTCAACCACATCCCTGGGCAGCCTGTTCCAGTATTTCATCACTCTCACTGTGCAGAACTTCCTCCTGGTGTCCAACCTAAAGCTGCCCTGCTCCAGTTTCAAACCGTTGCCCCTCATCCTGTCACTGCAAGCCCTTCTAAACAGTCCCTCCCCAGCCTTCCTGTAGGTCCCCTTCAGATATTGAAATGATATTCAAATCAGGGGAATTCTATAGGTAATATAGTATGGTACAAACCAATGATTCCTTAAGAATCCTTATTCCCTGTGTGAGGTTTTTCTTCTTCTAGGGAGTGGAGCAGGCCCAGCATTGGTACAGAAAGCAGAGATATCCCAGACAGCTCAATCTGCAGTGTTAACACCTTGTCCTTCTGAAACAATCTAAAATCTCAGGCATTGCAGGGTGTTGGATAAGAGATCTGCAGAACAGAGCTTTGCCTTCAGCTTTTGCAGAGGTCGTTTCACCTTCATTGCCAGGCGTGGGAGGCTGAACAAAGCAATCCTGCACTTGATACTGTAGCCCTTAACACTCATCGAAATCTCATTCACAGGAATATACACAGGTACTGCTTTGGGGGAGGTCTTTGTTCACAGCAGTGCATGGCTTTTGAGGACAGAAGAAATAAACAGCAGGCAGAGCAGGGGATCACAAGGAACACCAGCAGGAGCAGGGAGGTCATTGTGCCCCTGTACTCTGCACTGGTTAGGCCACACCTTGAGTCCTGTGTCCAGTTCTGGGCCCCTCAGTTTAAGAAGGACATTGAGACTCTTGAACGTGTCCAGAGAAAGGCAACAAGGCTGGGGAGGGGTCTGGAGCACAGCCCTGTGAGGAGAGGCTGAGGGAGCTGGGGTTGCTTAGCCTGGAGAAGAAGAGGCTCAGGGGCGACCTCATTGCTCTCTACAACTACCTGAAGGGAGGTTGTAGCCAGGAAGAGGTTGGTCTCTTCTCTCTAGCAGCCAGCACCAGAACAAGAGGACACAGTCTCAAGCTGCACCAGGGGAGGTTTAGCTGGAGGTGAGGAGAAAGTTCTTCACTTGAGAGAGTCATTTGTCATTGGAATGTGCTGCCTAGGGAGGTGGTGGAGTCACCATCCCTGGAGGGGACTGGACGTGGCACTTGGTGCCATGGTCTAGTCATGAGGTCAGTGGTGACAGGTTGGACTCAATGATCTTTGAGGTCTCTTCCAAGCTTGGTGATACTGTGATACTGTGTGATACTGTAACACTGCCTGAGCTGATTTGCAAGCCTTTACTAGGGGTGTCATTTCCACTTAAACACTATCCAGCTCTGGCATTGATTTAAGAGTGTTCAGATTATTTGCTCACAATAATTTTTCATTTCAACCTAATGCAAACCTTTTTTTCTTTCTGTCATTGCATCTGTTTTTGTCATCTTCCTTGCCAGGGTTCAGGCTATGCAGATACAAAGCAGCCATCAATAGCAGGCAAAATGATGACTATAACATCTGATTGCTGCGGTCAGTGAATTAATAATAGCTGACAACAACTAATAAAAAGAGCAGTTCAATAAATGATTAGCCCAGAGTTTATGTGGAGCAAACTCACATTTCAGGTCCAAAAGCTTGGAATTTCTTTTTGCTAGCTCAGCAACTTTATTTGCCAGCAACTATAATTGAGAATCAAGAATGGTGCTGGGCCGTGGCTGGGCTGTGTCCGTGCTACGAACCACAGATAGCGTTGGTGTGGTGCTCAACTGGTTGTCAACCTACTGGGACAAAGTAGTTGTGGCAGTTTCAGCAGGCTCAGAGGAGACCTTGCTGTCTACAACTACCTAAAGGGAGATTGTAGCCAGGTGGGGTTGGTCTCTTCTCCCAGGCAACCAGCACCAGAACAAGAGGACACAGTCTCAAGCTGCACCAGGGGAGGTTCAGGCTGGATGTTAGGACGAAGTTCTTCCCAGCAAGAGAGATAGGCCATTGGAATGTGCTGCCCAGGGAGGTGGTGGAGTCTCCATCCCTGGAGGTGTTTAGGCAGAGCCTGGATGAGGCACTTGGTGCCATGGTTTAGTTGATTAGATGGTGCTGGGTGATAGGTTGGACTTGATCTCAAAGGTCTTTTCCAACCTGGTTAATTCTATTCTATTCTATTCTATTCCATTCTATTCCATTCTATCCTATCCTATCCTATCCTATCCTATCCTATCCTATCCTATCCTATCCTATCCATATCCTATCCTATCCTATCCTATCCTATCCTGTTCTAATACTAGAAATGGGGGGACCATGTGGCTAAATTGGTAGCATGTAAGACTCTTACTGGGAAGGTCCTGAGTTCAAGCCTGCAGTGGGCAGGAGAGTTCTCTCTGGGCAGCAATGTCCTCCCTCCTCAAGAGGGGATTGGACTTGGTGCCATGGTCTAGTCATGGGGTCTGTGGTGACAGGTTGGACTGGATGATCTTCGAGGTCTCTTCCAACCTTGGTGATACTGTGATACTGTGATACTATTCTACCTAGATAATTTTCCACAGATCTTGAACAGGAAGTGGTAGAATGTAAATAAAATCACTGTTGGGTGTAAAAAGGAAAACAATGCTAAGTTCTAACCAGCCCCATTGGACAGATAACAGACATAAACCTTTGATCTGTAAACTTTCTTTCTCTCTTTTTGTCTTCCTCACTCTGAGAGACGCTAACTTGCTTCTGCTGGCTCTTTGCTGCCCTTAGCTGCATTGCTTTTTTTTTTGTCTAAGTCTAACAAAACAATTCTCTGCTCTTTCTCTTGTCCCTTTGTGTCCAGGGGGTAGCAAGGGGGCAGAGAAGGGGAAGCTATTAGCTCCCCTGTTTTTTGGCCAGGGGGTTCTTGTGCTGTTCATCAATTGTAAATACCTGTAAATATTGTAAATCTTGTATATTTTGTACATGTTCATTGCATTTCATTGTAGATTGCAGTTTTGTTTGTACATACAGCTTCATTTTCTTCCAACTAAGCTGGTCTAGCAATTTTATGTTGGGGGCAATTTTCAACCCACCACAGTAGTGAACTGTCACAAGGAAAGGAGTGAACTACTACAAGGAAAGGAGTGAACTACCACAAGAAAACTCCTCAGCTGGGTGGTGCCAGGAACACAGGAGCAGGCTGCCCAGGGGGGCTGTGGAGTGTCCTTCTCAGGAGATATTCAAAACTCACCTGGATGTGTTCCTGTGTGATCTGGTGCAGGTGATCCTGCTCTAGCAGGGGGTTTGGACTGGATGAGCTTTCAAGGTCCCTTCCAGCCCCTGAAATTCAATGCTCATCCAGTTCCAACCCCCTTGCCCTGGGCAGGGACACCTCACACTGGATCATGCCTTAGGTTGGAAGTAACCTCAGAGATCCCTGGAGGTGTTCAAGAGGGGATTGGATGTGGCACTTGGTGCCATGGTCTAGTCATGAGGTCTGTGGTGACAGGTTGGACTTGATGATCTTTGAGGTCTCTTCCAGCGTTGGTGATACTGTGATACTCTAGGTGATCCTGCTCTGGTGGGGGAGGGGGTGTTGGACTTGGATGATCTTTCAAGGTCCCTTCTGGCCCCTGACATTCTGTGATTCTGTGATTAAATGCTGGCAAACTGTTCCACACTACCAGCTATTACCAATCCAATCTGAAAACACAGAGGACACAATGGTTTCATAGAATCAGTAAGGTTGGAAAAGACCTCAGAGATCATCAAGTCCAACCTCTCACCCAATACCTCATGTCTCACTAAACCATGGCTTCAGGTTTCCCCTCTGCAGTCTCTCAAAAGGCTGCTAGGTGTATCTGGTAGAGTTTGAAACAGGGGTGAAGCGAGACTGGATCCCTTCCTGCACCCTTCAGGAGCAAATGCCTGGGATCCAGAGCAGTTGCTGACATTGCCAATATGCATGACTGAGAGACACAGAGGTTATTTCTAAATGCAGGAAAGAAGACTTTTCAGCTGGGAGGTAACTCATACACTTCAAAGCATGTTTCAGAACGAAATATTTAAATTTCCTTTTCCCTAGAGAAAGAAAAGGAGAGGAACTCGAGACATTTTCCCTGTGGAAATTCTGATTTTGCAGAAACTGCTCCTCTGTCACAAAACATTTGATGGAAGAACTCCTGAACTGCTCTGGGTGCTCACATGAAAGTACAGAAGGAAATATGTGTCCTTCGTATGGAAGGACACAAAGCTTTTGATTCTTTCCAAAGAGCAGTTCACTTTCAAGGGCACTTTCTGTCTTTGCATGCAAAGCTTGAAAACAATCTAATCCTCTCTTTCTTTCCCATCCCCCTCCCCCTTTTTGTTTTTTATTTCCACAGAATCTTGTCATAGAATCATACAATCATAGAGTAGAATCAACCAGGTTGGAAAAGACCTTTGAGATCATCAAGGCCAACCTATTACTAACACCTAACACCTCCTGACAACTAAACCATGGCTCCAAGTGCCACGTCCAATCCCCTCTTGAACACCTCCAGGGATGGTGACTCCACCACCTCCCCAGGCAGCACATTCCAATGGCCAATTACTCTTTCTGGGAAGAACTTTCTCCTCACCTCCAGCCTAAACTTCCCCTGGTGCAGTTTGAGACTGTGTCCTCTTGTTTGTTCTGGTGCTGGTTGCCTGGGAGAAGAGACCAACCCCCACCTGACTACAATCTCCCTTCAGGGAGTTGAGGAGAGCAAGAAGGTCTCCCCTGAGCCTCCTCTTCTCCAGGCTAAGCAACCCCAGCTCCCTCAGCCTCTCCTCACAGGGCTGTGCTCCAGACCCCTCCCCAGCCTCGTTGCCCTTCTCTGGACACCTTCCAGCATCTCAACATCTTTCCTAAACTGAGGGGCCCAGAACTGGACACAGGACTCAAGGTGTGGTCTAACCAGTGCTGCGTACAGGGCAGAATGACCTCCCTGCTCTTGCTGGCCACGCTGTTCCTGCTGCAGGCCAGGATGCCATTGGCCCTGTTGGCCGCCTGGGCACCCTGCTGGCTCATGTCCAGCCAGCCATTCTTTTTTTTTCCACCTTAAATATGAAAATTCCTTTTAAAAAGCAAAAGTCTGTGAGATCATTAGCTAGAACAACAAACACACACACACACCAGTTCAGCATTGCTCAGTACAGCAACGTGGGAATGAAGATTTGCCAGGGCATAGCTGGCAAATTCTGCTCTTGAGGGAAAGCAGATCAGGTTTCCTTGCACATAGGCTCAACGCTCCAGGAACGATTCCCCAGGATAAAGTGTAGCTGATTTCATTTTATTGCAACATGTTTTAATTTTTGTCATCTGTTGATTTTTCCATTGGCCATGTGCAGCTCAGTTTTTGCAGCTGTTTCACCTCCCTCACCAGAACACAAGGACTCAAAGCAGTGGCTTTTCTCTGTGACAGCAAAAACCAGGACTACTCATGTACAGCAACTAAATCACTCTTTCAAAGAGTATCTCCAGAATTTAGTAAGATGAAGGATCCCTGCCAAGGAAAATTCAATGGAAATATAATGAAAATACCTGATGTGAACAAATATGGACACTCCCACAGTACTGCTTTATCTGTTTCGACAGACTATCCATAGATTCATAGGATGGGTTAGGTTGGAAGGGACCATAAAGATCCTCCAGTTCCAACCCCTACCATGGGCAGGGACACCTCACACTACAGCAGCTTGCTTAAGGCTTCATCCAGCTTGCACTTGAACACCTCCAGACATGAGGCTTCCACCACCTCCCTGGGCCAGTCTCTCACCACCCTCATGGGGAACAACTTCTTCCTAACATCCAAGCTGAATCTACCCATTTCTAGTTTTGCTCCATTCCCCCCAGTCCTATCACTCCCTGACACCCTCAAAAGTCCCTCCCCAGCTTTCTTGTAGCCCCCTGCAGATACTGGAAGGCCACAATTAGGTCTCCTCAGAGCCTTCTCTTCTCCAGCCTGCACAACCCCAACTCCCTCAGTCTGTCTCCATAGCAGAGCAGCTCCAGCCCTCTGCTCCTCCTCGTGGCCCTCCTCTGGACACCTTCCAGCACCTCCAGATCCTTCCTGTGCTAGGGGCTCCACAACTGGACACAGAGCTCCAGCTGTGGTCTCAGCAGAGTGGAGCAGAGGGGCAGAATCCCCTCCCTGGCCCTGCTGGCCACACTTCTCTTGCTGCAGCCCAGGCTCTCCTCGGCTCTCTGGGCTGCAAGTGCTCACTGCTGGCTCCCATTGAGCTTCTCATCCACCAGCACCCCCAAGGCCTTTGGGACCCTTAAGATCACCCAGCTCCAAGTCCCCTGCCATGGGCAGGGACACCTCCCACTGGTTACTCAAGGCCTCATCCAACCTGGCCTTGAACACCTCCAGGGAGGGACATCCACAGCCTCCCTGGGCAACCTGTGCCAGTGTCTCACCATCTGCACTTTAAAGAATTTCTTCCTAATCTCCAGTCTCAGTTTGCCCTCCTCAAGCTTCAATCCATTTCCTTCATCCAGTCACTACAAGCCCTTGTCAACAGTCCCTTCCCAGCTTTCTTGTAGCCCCCTTCAGGCACCAGGAAGCTGCTCTAAGGTCTCCCCAGAGCCTTCTCTTCTCCAGGCTGAAACAGCCCAAACTCTCTCAGCTTCTCCCCATAGGGGAGGTGCTCCAGCTTTCTCCTCATCTTCGTGGCTGTCCTCTGCCACCTCCCAGCTGAGACTGGCTCTGGTGGTGGTGGGTTTTTCTTCCTGTGTCTGTTGTCAAAGAGGTTACTTTAGTGCTCTGGAAGAATGGAACCATCTCAGAGGAGCTCATCTTGCTCAGCTGTGCCTGAGCAAAGAGGCAGACACTTGCCTCTCACCTTTCCTGCCCCTTGCCTGTGTGAGCCATTTTCCGTTTAAGATAAGCTGTTTGACTGATAGCTGCAATTTTGGTGGAGTCCTGGTGACTGCTAGAGCACGGTGCCTCTCAGAGGAGAGCAGTGGAGCATATAAAGACACCCATGGAGATCCTGGGCTTGGTTGAGGGGTGGTCATTTGGAGTGTTTCCTGCTCTGGTAAGACCCATGCCTGAAAATGTGCAGAGTGTCTATTTCTCACAGACTGGAAAGCTGAATTTCATCAGGGCATGAACTCCTCCTGCCATTGCCACGGGCTTGCAGGGCATGGCTCAAGTTTTGCCAGTCTCTTGCTCAAAGACCCAAATTAGATGAGTTGAATCTTCTGTCAAGACTGCTTCCTGACACAGAACACAGAATAAGCTGTCTCTGTGTTCTGTGGCCTCTCTCCCATCTGAGATGGGTTTCTTGAGCCTCTTTCCAGAGTGCATCACACTACAGTGGAATGTTGCAGGGGTTTTGGTGAAAACTTTTCTTTTGTGATCCTTTTTTTTCCCCCTGATTGGCTATAGTGTGAAGTAGATTTGTATTTGCTTTTGAATCATGCTTTTCTCAAGCCCAAATATAGAGAAATTAAACCATTTCTTATCAATAAAGGAAGCTGCAGTGTTTCCATAGCCCTGATAGCACATACCAAAATTAGTAAGGCCAGATTAGATGGGTTGGAGCAAGACTAACTGGGTATTTAGTGAGTTAGTCTACCTCCTGTGAATGCTCTCCATGAGATATCCCAGGGCTGAAAAGCTTGTGTGTTGTCCTGGACTGGTGGCAGGAGGTACATCAGAACTCAGTTTGCCAAGCTGTTGCTGGGTGAAACTTCAAGCTGCTCTCTGTTCTTGCCTTCCCTTCAGCTTTGGTCGTGCTGATGCCTATGGGAGGTGTCGCAGCTGACATCTGGAAGTGCTGAGTGAACAAACTGAGCAGAAGCAGCAGCAGAATGGGAGGACTCTCTGTCCTGATCAAGCCTTCTAAGAGCTTCCTTTGAGCTCATGAGGTAGAGAGGCTGAAGGGTGATTAGAGTATCCCATTGGGTTTCCCACAAGAGGTGGTTTATTAAGAGAGTTCCCTTTACAGAGAGGGTACACTGAGCATAACATTTATTGAAAATTTTCAAACTTTACACTGAGTGTGAAATTGATATGACCAAGAGGGGTGACCTCAGCCATTACTGTTAGATTAAATGAGAACTTTAAGGTGAGACCCCCACCTCAAATACTGCATCTAGTTCCGGTGTCCCCAGCAGAAGAAGGACACAGAGCTGTTGGAGTGAGTCCAGAGGAAGCCACAGGGATGATCCAAGGGCTGGAGCAGCTCTGCTGTGAGGATAGCCTGAGACAGCTGGGGGTGTTCAGCCTGGAGAAGAGGAGACTCTTGGCAAGCCTTATTGATGCCTTCCAATACCTGAAGGGATCCTACAGGAAGGCTGCAGAGGGACTTTTCCTGAGGGTGTCTAGAGACAGGACAAGGGGGAATGGTTTGCAGCTGAGGGAGAGCAGGGTGAGACCAGGTCTTAGGAAGAAGTTTTTCAGTACAAGGGTGGTGAAGCTCTGGAACAGTCTGCCTGGGGGAGGCTGTGGATGTCCCCTCCCTGGAGGTGTGTAAGGCCAGAATTGATGAGGCCTTGGGCAACCAATCTAGTTGAGAAGCATCCCTGCCCATGGCAGGGGACTGATCGCTGGGGTCCCTTCCAACCCAAGCCCCTCCTCTGGACTCACTCCAACAGCTCTGTGTCCTTCTTATGCTGGAAACACCAGAACTGGAGGCAGGATTTGGAAAAAAAAAAAAAAAAAAAGAAAAAAGGAAAAAAATAATGAAGAAAAAAGGGAGGAAAAAGAAGAAAAAAAAAAAGAAAGAAAAAAGGAGAAAATAAAAAAGAAAAAAAAAAAATAAAAAAAAAAAAAAAGGATAAAAGAAAAAAAGAGAAAAAAGAAAAAAGGAGAAAATAAAAAAGAAAAAAATAAAAGAAAAAAGGGGGAAAAAAAGTAAAAAGCAAAAAAGGGAAAAAAGAAAAAAGGAGAAAAAGAAAGGATAAAAGAAAAAAGGGGGAAAAGGAAAAAAAAAAAAAAAAGAGAATAAAGAAAAAAGGATAAAAATAAAAAGAAAACTAAAAAAGGATAAAAGAAAAAAAAGGGGGAAAAGGGAAAAAAGAAAAAAGGGGGAAAAAAGGAAAAAGAAAAAAAAGACAAAAAAAGGAAAGAAAAGGAAAAAGGGAAAAAGAATAAAGAAAAAAGGAAAAAGGAAAAAAGAATAAAGAAAAAGGAAAAAAGAAGAAGATGTAAAAGGAAAATAAAGAAAAAAGAAAAAGATAAAAAGGAAAATAAAGAAAAAAAGAAAAAGGAAAAAAGGAAACAAAAAGGAAAAAAAGGAAACAAAAAGGAAAAAAAGGAAACAAAAAGGAAAAAAAAATTAAAAAGGGGAAAAAAGAGGGAAAAAATCCCAGACATCCCAGAAAGCAGTCAAATATTTATGCAAAATGAGTGTAGCTTTACACAGTGGCACTGAACACCACAATGCTCTGTCTCACACAATGCTGTCATTCATGCACATACACACTGCCACAGGCAGAAGTCCCACACAATGCATTGATATACAATTGTAGCATCTTCCACCAGAAGCTGTTAGGTTGATTTGATTTGCTTTTTAATTCCCTCCTGCAGGGGATTCTCTTGATGGAGGCATTCTGTCTCCCCAAAGTTTCCTGAAAGGAAGAAGAGTTGCAATACAGAATCCAGAGAACATGATGGACTGAAACATCACATTTCAGTTGTAAATGGCATGAGGAAAGAATATTGCTAGAGTAATAACAAAGGAGCTGGAGAGAAACTTTCCTGCCCGTGAGAGAATTCAGAGCCCACTGAGTTGTATTTTGTGTTCTCACAGCTATGATGTAAGCAGTTAGAAACACAATGCAAAGCAGACAGAACTGCTAGCATTGGATTTGTGACACAGAGCACGACCAAATCTGCTGGTGTAAATATGTCCTGGAGCAAATCTGGGCAACTGAAGCACAGAGCAGAATGACCATCAACTCCTCTGCCTCAAGAAGCAAGGGGAATGTGACCAGCAGGGCAAGAGAGGGATTCTGCCCCTTTGCTCTCCTGAGACCCCATCTCAAGTGCTGCATCCACTTCTGGTGTCCCCAGCATAAGAAGGACACAGAGCTTTTGGGGCGAGTCCAGAAGAGGCCACAAACATGATCCAAGGGCTAGAAGAGCTCTGCTGTACATTGGCCACAGCAGCCCCATGCAGTGCTACAGGCTGCGGTCAGAGTGGCTGGAGAGCAGCCAGGCAGAAAGGGACCTGGGGGTGCTGGTTGATGGTAGGCTGAACATGAGCCTGCAGTGTGCCCAGGTGGACAAGAAGGCCAATGGCATCCTGGCCTGCATCAGGAACAGTGTGGCCAGCAGGAGCAGGGAGGTCATTGTGCCCCTGTATACTGCACTGGTTAGGCCACACCTTGAGTCCTGTGTCCAGTTCTGGGCCCCTCAGTTTAGGAAGGAGGTTGACTTGCTGGAGTGTGTCCAGAGAAGGGCAACGAAGCTGGGGAGGGGTTTGGAACACAAGCCCTGTGAGGAGAGGCTGAGGGAGCTGGGGTTGCTGAGCCTGGAGAAGAGGAGACTGAGGGGAGACCTTCTTGCTCTCTACAACTCCCTGAAGGGAGGTTGTAGACAGGCAGAGGTTGGCCTCTTCTCCCAGGCAGCCAGCACCAGAACAAGAGGACACAGTCTCAGGCTGTGCCAGGGGAGGTTTAGACTGGATGTTAGGAAGAAGTTCTATACAGAGAGAGTGATGGCCCATTGGAATGGGCTGCCCATGGAGGTGGTGGAGTCACCATCATTGGAGGTGTTCAGGAGGAGACTTGATGGGGTGCTTGGTGCCATGGTTCAGTTGTTTAGGTGGGTTGGATTGGTTGATAGGTTGGATGTGATGATCTTGAAGGTCTCTTCCAACCTGGTTTAATGTATTCTTATTATTGTAGTCTTGTATTATAGGCTGAAGGACCTGGGGCTGTTCAGCCTGGAGAAGACTCCGGGGGGACTTTAGAGCTGCCTTCCAACACCCAAAGGGATCCTACAGGAAGGCTGCAGAGGGACTTTTCATAAGGGTGTCCAGAGACAGGACAAAGGGGAATGGTTTGAAGCTGAGGGAGAGCAGGGTGAGACTGGAGCTGAGGAAATTCTTCAGCGTGAGTGTGGTGAGACTCTGGAAAAGCTGCCCAGAGTGGTGGTGGATGTCCCCTCCCTGGAGGTTTTTAAGGCCAGATTAGATGAGAGGCCAGATCTGGCAAACAAGTCTGGTTGAAAGGCATCACTGTGCATGGCAGGGGGTTGAAGTAGATGATCTCTGTGGTCCCTTCCAGCCTAAGCCACTCTATGATTCTATGATCTATGGTCCTACCCACCCACAGAGCAAGCAGTAGGATGACAGGAAATGACTTAAAGTTGCACCAGATTGGATATTATGAAAAATCTTTTGACTGAAAGGGCTGTAAAGCACTAGAACAGGATGCCCAAGAAAGTGGTGAAGTCACTATCCCTGGAGGTATTCAAAAGATCCATAGACATGGCACTTTGGGAGATGGTGCACCAAGAAAAGTGTGTCCAGCAGGTCTAGAGGTTCTTCTCCCTCTCTACTCTGCCCTGCTGAGACCACACCTGCAATACTGTGTCCAGTTCTGGGCTCCCCAGTTCAAGAGAGACAGAGACCTGCTGGAGAGAGTCCAGGGGAGAGCCATGAGGACGATTAGGGGGCTTGAGCATCTCTGCTGTGGAGAGAGACTGAGAGCCCCGAGGCTGTTAAGTCTGGAGAAGAGAAGGCTGAGAGGGGTCTGATCAATGTCTATCAAAATGTGAGGGGTGGGTGTCAGGTGGAGGGGGCCAAGCTCTTTTCAGTGGTGCACAGTAGTAAGCCAAGGAACAACAGGTTTGAGCTTGAACATAGAAGGTTTCACCTCAACAGGTGGGGAAACTTCTTTACAGTGAGGGTGGCAGAGGCCTGGAGCAGGCTGCCCAGAGAGGTTGTGGAGTCTCCTTCTCTGGAGACTTTCCAAACTCACCTGGATGCCTTCCTGTGCAGACTACCCTGGGTGCTCCTGCTCTGGCAGGGGGGTTGGACTGGATGATCTCTGGAGGTGCCTCCCAACCTCTAACGTATTGTGATGCTGTGATGGTTTAGTGGTGGACTCGGCATTGCTGGGTTAATGCTTGAACCTGGTGATCTGAAGGCTTTCCAGTTGAAATCATTGTCAAATTCCACTCCAAAAAAACTATCAAAAGGCAAATTTCCAAAGACTGAGAGTTTGGGAAAGGTTAATGAAAAGCAGATGAGATGCTTCACTTCAGTTATCTTGCATGCTGTTGTGATGCAGAAGCCATGGCTGGACACACAGCAATGACTAAGGAGTTGAATTGGTCCCCATCCACAAGAAGGGTCAGATGGAGGAACCTGGAAACTATAGGCCTGGCAGCCTGAGCTCAGTGCCAGGGAAAATGATGGAGCAGATTATCCTGGCGGCAATCACTGTGCACCTGCAGGATGGCCAAGGGCTCAGGTCCAGCCAGCATGGATTCAGGAAGGGCAGGTCCTGCCTCTCCAACCTGATCTCCTTCTATGATCAGGTGACTGCCTGGTGGATGTAGGGCAGGCTGTGGATGTGGTCTACCTGGACTTCAGCAAGGCCTTTGACACCATCCCCCACAGCAAACTGCTGGCTAAGCTGTCAGCTCGTGGCTTGGGCAGCAATACTCTGAGCTGGGCTAGGAACTGGCTGGAGGGCTGGGCCCAGAGAGTGGTGGTGAATGGTGCCACAGCCAGCTGGTGGCCAGTCACCAATGGCGTCCCCTAGGGATCAGTGCTGGGCCCCATCCTCTTTAATACCTTCATTGATGATCTGGATGAGGGCATTGAGACAGTCATCAGCAAATTTGCAGATGACACCAAGTTGGGAATAGATGTTGGTCAGTTGGAGGGCAGAAGGGCTCTGCAGAAGGACCTCAACCCACTGGACAGATGGGCAGAGTCCAACAGGATGGCATTCAACAAGTCCAAGTGCCAGGTGCTGCACTTTGGCCACAACAACCCCATGCAGAGCTACAGGCTGGGGTCAGAGGGGCGGGAGAGCTGCCAAACAGAGAGGGACCTGGGGGTGCTGATTGACAGCTGCCTGAACATGAGCCAGCAGTGTGCCCAGGTGGACAAGAAGGCCAAGGGCATCCTGGCCTGCATTAGGAATGGTGTGGCCAGCAGGAGCAGGGAGGTCATTGTGCCCCTGTACTCTGCACTGCTTAGGCCACACCTTGAGTCCTGTGTCCAGTTCTGGGCCCCTCAGTTTAAGAAGGACATTGAGACACTTGAAGGTGTCCAGAGAAGGGCAACAAGGCTGGGGAGGGGTCTGGAGCACAGCCCTGTGAGGAGAGGCTGAGGGAGCTGGGGTTGCTTAGCCTGGAGAAGAGGAGGCTCAGGGGTGACCTCATTGCTCTCTACAACTACCTGAAGGGTGGTTGTAGCCAGGAAGGGGTTGGTCTCTTCTCTCTAGCAACCAGCACCAGAACAAGGGGACACAGTCTCAAGCTGCACCAGGGGAAGTTTAGGCTGGAGGTGAGGAGAAAGTTCTTCACCGAGAGAGTCATTCGCCATTGGAATGGGCTGCCCAGGGAGGTGGTGGAGTCACCGTCCCTGGAGGTGTTCAAGAGGGGACTGGATGTGGCACTTGGTGCCATGGTCTAGTCATGGGGTCTGTGGTGAGAGGTTGGACTCGATGATCTTCGAGGTCTCTTCCAACCTTAGTGATACTGTGATACTGTGAATCCTGAAATGAAGCTCTGTGCACGCCACGGGCAGCCTTTCCAGGGCCTCTGGCCTCATTGCTCCTCACTCCAGCACTTGGAAGGCCTGTGAGTGAGAAAGGACTCAGATGCATCAGAAATTGACGTGGCTCTTCCCGTTCTCCTCTCCCAGACTGGACTGATCCTCTTCACTCAGCATGGGTTAGAAAGGGGGCAAATGGAAGCATTGCCTGGCTCTTTCCTGCCAGCAGGCTGGCATATTCCCAGGGAAAAAAAATAAAAGAAATAAAATATACCAAATTAAATCCTCTATGGAAGCATCTAGTGAAGACCCAGCTGCTTGTTCCTCTTTGAGATACCAGAGACAATGAAATGATGAAATCTGCACACAGGACAGAGTCTGTTTCATAAATGAATAAAACATTTTTTTAATTCCTCTGGGGGGGCTTTTCAGGGAAATCCAGGTGTCCTTCCCATTGAAACTCTCAGAAGAGGAAAAATTACACTATTCATTATCCCAGGCACAGCATTTGCATAGAACACTCTTCACACAGTGGCTCCTGTCAAAATATCTGCCACTCTGCTGCACTGGCTTCTCTGTCCACCACGCACCACTTGTGACACCTTGACGTGGGTTTCCTAGGTCCACTACCCTCCAGCATGCTAAACATCCTCCACCACACATCCTCCTCCCCTGGGCAGGACGGTTAAGATGTTTCTTCCTTTCCTGCCCAGCCTTGGCTATCTCATCCTGCTCAAGCCCCATAAATCTGTATAAAAACTCCTGGGTTTGATCAGAATAGCTGCTCTGAGTGATTCAAAAGTGGGCTCACTTTATAGGCTCCTTTTGTCACATCGTGTTCCTGTAACGTTTTTCCCAGTGGTTCAGAAATCCTCCGTCTGGGGGCAGCCGCTTAGTGTTGTGAACTGGTAGGGGCTGCACGCAGGCTTCAGTTTCATCCCAAAGCATGGGGCAGGTAGCGTTTAAACAGCCTGCTCCTGTAACTTCATGCCATTTAAATGCACTCCTCAGCATTAATATCCTCTCAAATCATTGATGTATATAGACATTCTTCTTCTTCATCATTCTTTGCATTCCACATGTATCCACACAGGACAATTACAACAATGTGAGCTAATTAAAGCTATAGGGCAAAACTCTGACCCTGTGGAAGTCAAAGGGAGTTTTGCATCTTTCTTCAATGGAGTAAGCATTTCACCCCCAGGCCCCTTCTGTCCCCTTCAGTTTCCCTGCTGCTTGTGCAAGAGGTCCTGGAGAATATCAGGTCTTTGAGAGCCAATTAGCCAGAGACAGCGGTACAGCAAAGCTTGCCCTCCACGGTGTGGCACGGACAGCCCTTTGCCTTCAGGAAACAGGTCCAAGCTGGGGTGGGGCTATGGCTCTAAGTGGCAGCCCACATGGGCATGAGAGAAAGGTGGAGGAGGTGCTCTGCAGGCACAAGGGCTCAATGGGGGCAAAGGTACGTGAAAGTAATTGAAGGTGAGGGGAAAGGTCCCGAAGCTGTTTTGCAGGGGCAAGTGATCTGAGCGTTTGGAAACCAAATGTTTCCCTAACTGCTGTTGAAAATGACTGCTCCTGAGCAGGAGTGCCCAACCTTCCCCACGGGGTGGGCCACACAGCTTCCTCCAGTCGCTGCCAAGGGCGGTACTCGGCGGCGTGTCCCCTGGGAAGGTCCAGATGTCCTGCACATGCTGAGCACATGTGACCTTTTGCTTTCATTCTCTGCTTTCCCAGGGGCTCCTCAGAGCAGGACAGAGAATAGGTTGCTGACTGGAGGAACTGCTCCAGCACTGGCAACCCATTTCTAGTCTCCGTCTCCCATGGGCTCCCTTGGCCTCTCCCCATGACATTTGAACAGATGTGAATGTTCCATGTAACAGGAAACAGGGTTCCAGGCAGGGCTGGAGCCTGGGGGCTGATTCATCTTCATCTCTGTCTGCCAGAAACAAGACACCACATGAGATCTGTAATCACCAACAACACTGGCCCATGGTGTGTGAAGATTTCAAATGTGACCTAGAGAGACTAGGTGTTCATAGGTGCTCAAAAAGCCCAAGGTGACAGAAGATCAGAGAGTGATCTTAGTAGCCCAGTGGGGGTTAGTTATTCCAAGGTGACAGAAGATCAGAGAGTGATCTTAGTAGCCCAGTGGGGGTTAGTTATTCCAAGAGTAAAATTAGGCTTTGGAGAATGGAAGTCCATTCTTGACCTGAAATACAGAGTGAAAACTGGACTTTTCCTTGGAACCTTTGTTTCATTAGAAAACAGCTCCTGCCAGGATCTGACTTAAATATTGGATAGTACATTCCAGATCATGGAGACCCTGACCAAAGGGGAGGTTGATAAGATCATTACAAGCTGCTGAAAGATGCTTTCTGAGTAGGGAGATTTGTACTCATTGAGCAGGGCACCAGGGCTACTGATCTTGGAGCAGGGCAACACTGGGGAACTGATTCCAGAGAATAAAAAGGATCCTCGAATTTGGTATCAGATCAAGGGAGGTTTTTGAGGTTCTTAAGCCTTATGAAAACCTGAATCAGACATTGTTCACCTTCCAAATGACAATGCCATTGCCTGAAGGCCTCCTTGGTGCCTAAAGTTCCTTGCTCTGTTCATACTTGGCTGTGGGAATTGAATGTGAACAAACAATGTTGCTTTGGGGATTCTTGGGTGGCAAAAGGCCATGACCAATTCTACAAGTCTATGTATTCATCTTTACAAAGAAGCATTTTGTTCAGTCTGGACACAGAAAGGTACTGAGGGCTCTTTAAACTGGTTAAAGATGGACATGGATTCATTTACCCAGTCAGTGGTGGTGTTTCTTGAAGAACAGTGAAGCATTGCCTTTGGAAAATCTTTGCTGAATTGCCTTGAAGAACCTCAGTCAAATCAAACCCAATGTACTTGTGAATACCTAAAGAGAGATGCTGATGCTGTCACTGGAGAGCATGACATAGAAAAAGAGCTCCACTGTATTCACAGCAAATATTTTGTGGAGTTTGGGTACTTTTAAATGAAATGTTTTAGTGACTCAGGGATGAGCTAATCAGGAAAAAAAGTCCGCATTCATAAGGTTATCAAAATTAATGGCCATGAGCTTTTCTATTCCTGGCAGATTGATTGATGGAATGCAGCATGCAGGAGCCTTTGATAAACTGGAAAGAAATAGTTGTATACTAATCCATATCAAATGTGGAGCAATTCTCTGATGGTCCCCTAACATGTACAGACCAACTCATGAGATCCCAGAGACACAGGGGATGGAACAAAACCAGAAGTGGGTAGATTCAGCTTGGAGGTTAGGAAGAAGTTGTTCCCCATGAGGGTGGTGAGACCCTGGCACAGGCTGCCCAGGGAGGTGGTGGAAGCCCCCTGCCTGGAGGTTTTTGCAGGCAGGCTGGCTGTGGCTGTGAGCAACCTGCTGTAGTGTGAGGTGTCCCTGCCCATGGCAGGGGTTGGAACTGGCTGATCCTTGAGGTCCCTTCCAACTCTGACAATTCTATGATTCTATTAATTTCCTTTTGAGTGACTTACTAGCTAGAAACAATAATACCCTTGTTATGGGGATCTGTTTTGAGACACAGTGTTCATCTATGAAGTGTAAGGATTAGTTTTTCTTCTAGACAAGCACATCTGGGACATCTGGAGCAGGTCCAGAGGAGGCCATGTGGATGATTGGAGGGCTGGAATACCTCCCCTGCAGGGACAGACTGAGACAGTTGGGGCTGGAGAGGAGAAGGCTCTAGGGAGACCTTAGAGCATCCTTCTAGTACCTGAAGGGGGCTGCAGGAGAGCTGGAGACAGACTTTTTATCAGGTCTTGTAGTGATAGGATGGGGGGCAATGGCCTTGAGCTGAAAGAGGGAGATTTAGAAGGGAGATTAGGAAGAAATTCTTTCTAGTGAGGGTGGTGAAACACTGGAACAGTTTGCCCAGGGAGGCCATGAATACCTCCTCCCTGGTGGTGTTCAAGGCCTGATTAGATGAGACCTTGAGTGATGTGGTTTAGTGAGAGGTATCCCTGCCCATGGCAGGGGGATTGGAACTAGATGATTTTTAAGGTCCCTTCCACTATAAACCTTTCTATGAATCTATGACTGCACAGTGCAGACATTCACTCTTCATAGCCTGTATCTGTTCTATCATCACTTTCCATATGGAATCTCACTACAATGAGTTGTGTTCTACTCTTCTGACAGCTCCCTTCTACAATACTGCATTAAGGAACTGACTTGTTACATGGAATGCTGTAAAGTATTGCTCTCTTAGGTCTAAATATGCTCCTGCACCCTATTCTGTTCTGGCATAAGCACTGAAACCACTCTTGTTGCAGGATTGTGAAGTCTTCACACCTATACTAATATGGGTTTTGACTAAGCAATGCTAGGAGTCTCTTCTTTTGCATAGCTTGCTGGTGTCTGTTGTATTGAAAGGCTGAAATACAATAAGTCAAGGCATGTTCCTGGAGATGGGAAGTAGAATTTCCTTTCTTACATGTTTTACACCCTTCCCATGAGCACCACCCAGACCCTGGACTCTGAAAGGACTGGTTTGTATCATTGGCTAAGGATGGTTCTGATGCCCAGCCAGCAAGCTCCCAAAGATTCTTTCTAGGTATGATAATGAAGTGCTCTGGAGTAATTATGTAAAGACTCTTTCCTATCCGCTATGCTTCTCACATATTCCCTTAGAGCAAGATTAGAACAGTGTAGGAAGTGTGCTTAAACTGTGCACTTAAAGTGTACTTTTCCATGGCTTTTCTGCTGGAATGAATTAAGCAAAGCAGAATTAACCTTGTCAGTCACCCAGGCAGCTTCCATGACACAGAGAGCAGTAACCAAGAACAGAGAAGTAACTAGAGACCCCCAATGCAGTCACCCTCTACTGATTCCCACACAGAGTATGTAAAGAGCTTGGGGGTGCTCTGAGCAGATAGACCCAATAGAAATGTAAAGTAATAGTTAGGAAAGGGGCTAGGAGAAGTATTCTTGGGCAAACAGAAGGGTTTAGATTCAAAACCATGGGTGCTGGGGAAGCTCAGCACAGAGCTCAGGCACAGAGGTGAAGCACTGAGCCGATCACTGTAATCTCCGGTCTAGGCAGGAGTTTGGGGGAAGGAAACAAACTGCTTTAGCATGAGGCAAAGTGGGTGACCAGAAGAAAGCAGTTTATTAGAAGGGAGAAAGCACATGCAGAGTAATGGGAAAACTGAGTCCATGTGGTGGCAAGCCAGCATGAACCCCAGGAAATGGTTGCCAGATCTTCCTGTCTGGCTAATTTAGTCTAGTAAAGACACTTGATAATTGGGAGAAGGCAACCACGTGCTTCTGAAAAGGGGATCTCTGCCAGTCTGCTGGTGTGAGGCCCCAGGAACATCCTCTGGGGTGGAAAATGAAATCATTCTAATTCTAGATCTACTTTACCTTTCCCTCTCTTTGCTGTCTCCAAATCCTGATCGTTTACCTGCCCCCACAAGCTCCAGTTGTTATTCTAATGGATTTTTCCCAGGCAGAGGATGGATGAAGGAGACAGCAATCAGGCTACTTCTGATGATGCTGCTGGAGCACAGGCAGGCAGGGGAGGACTTCTCAGGCTGAGGAAATTAGGAAAAAAGTGGAAGAATAAAAAGAAAGCATCAGGTGCAAACTGTTGAACACTACTCTTAGATATGGGGATGTCAGCAAGTGCAAGTGCCCTGTGTTAGAGACACTCCAGCAGCCTGGTCCATGCCTGCACAGGTGGCAGGTGAGGTGACAAGTCAGAAATGCCATCCATAGTTTTGGACATGCTGACATGGCTGCATCTGGCATGTGTTCAGACACCTCTGCATCACATACTGTTGCATGGTGAAGACAAGACCGTAGCCCACTGGATACCAGTAGCTCTACCAGAAGCTACACCAGCACAGTTCACATAAACCTAGTTGAGAACCACACTAGTCAGGCTGCTCCTGGAGTATCTTGCTGAAAACCATTCCCTCAGCACACTTTAGAGAGCCCACTGATGCTCTGAAACAAGAGTTGAGGGATTTTGTGCTTTTAGAAGCAAGTAATCCATCACCATGTTCCAAAACTGAGGCAGGATTTAACATTATCAAACTTTCTTCTCCAGCCTAGACTTCACATTATCAATTGATTGTGTTCCTCCTTGATCTAAAAAAAATTATGTCCCTTAGGCTTTGCAATGATCATAGAATTGTTAGGATTGGAAGGGCTCTCGAGGATCAGCCAGTTCCAACCCCCTGCCATGGCCAGGGACACCTCACACTACAGCAGGTTGCTTACAGCTACATCCAGCCTGGCATTAAGTTCCAGTGAATGAGGCTTCCAGTGCCTCCCTGGGCAACCTGTGCCAGGCTCTCACCACCCTCCTGGGGAACAACTTCTTCCTCACATCCAATCTCAATCTACCCATTTCTAGTTTTTTTTTCCTTTCCCCCAGTCCAGGGTTTCCCCTGAAACCCTCAAAAGTCCCTCCCCAGCTTTCTTGGAGCCCCCTGCAGATACTGGAAGGCCACAAGAAGGTCTCCTTGGAACCTTCTCTTCTCCAGACTGAACAGACCCAAATCCCTCAGTCTGTCTCCAGAGCAGAGCAGCTCCAGCCCTCTGCTCATCCTCGTGGCCCTTCTCTGGATACCTTCCAGCACCTCCAGATCCTTCCTGTACTAGTGGCTCCAGAACTGGACACAATGCTCCAGGTGTGGTCTCAGCAGAGTGGAGCAGAGGGGGAGAATCCCCTCCCTGGCCCTGCTGGCCACACTTCTCTTGCTGCAGCCCAGGCTCTGCTTGGCTCTCTGGGCTGCAAGTGCTCACTGCTGGCTCCTGTGGCTCCTAAGCTCTTGTCGCCTACTACAGAGCTCTGTGGTGACAGGCTGATCCCCAAACTGGAGACAAAGTGTGATGTTATATCCATGAAGTCATCATTAGTTGCTAGCCATTTCAGTGTTGTGGTGTTGTTTCTTTCCCACATCTGGTTAATAAAAAAGGAAGTCCAGAACACTCTGAATTTGGGCCATGGGGGCAATATCCTTTTGTTGTTGCTGGTGGTGGAGGTCGGTTGGTTTAGTAGCTTTTTCTTGCAAGCCTTTCTTCACAACTCAAACAAGCATCTCATTGTTAATGAAGAAAGGTGAGTGGCATGAATGAAAGTGCCTGTGGTGATGGAGAGTCCAACAAGGCTCCATGTATAATTGCCTCCAAAAAAATGACAAATGACCAGAAGTGTCCATTAAATATGGTAGATTTAACTTTGGTATCAGAAACCAAGTTCTCTCCAAGACCTCGCCTGGTGTATTGCATACAATTGTGAGCTCTGCAGTCCAGGAGGGACAAGAATCTAATCGAGAGAGTTCAATGGAGGGCTATGAGGATGATTAAAGGACTGGAGCACTGCCCGATGAGGAAAGACCTGGGGCTGCTTAGTCTGGAAAGGAAAAGACTGAGAGGGGATCTGATCAATGTCTATCAATATTTGAGGGCTGGGGGTCAAGAGGGAGGGGACACACGCTGCTCAGTTGCACCCTGGGACAGCACAAGGAGCAATGGATATGAACTCCAGCACAGGGGGTTCCACCTCAACATGAGGAGGAACTTCTTCACTGTGAGGGTCACAGAGCCCTGGAGCAGGCTGCCCAGAGAGGTTGTGGAGTCTCCTTCTCTAGAGCCCTTCAAGGCCTATCTGGATGTGTTCCTCTGTGAGCTGTGCTGGTCCTGCTCTGGCAGGGGGGTTGGACTGGATGACCTGCAGAGGTCCCTTCCAACCCCTGCCATCCTGTGATTCTGTGAGCCCATTAACACTGGAACTCATGATGAATAAATTTTTTTTCTGGTAAGCTCTCCTTAATTCTGTCTTTCTGCTGCTGACTGAAGTAACAACAGACTCCTTAGGGTGGCAGGAGAAGAGATAAAGTGCAGCAAAGCAGAAGCTTCAGGAAGATGGGATTTCAGAAGGTTTTGCCTTCCCGAGCTTTAGCAGAATAGCCTCATTTTCATCATAGACTGTTGCCAAATGAGAAGAAAATCATATCTGAAACTCGCCTTTGTTCTGTGAATGGCTGCTCGTGTGGCAGGAGCATCATTGTTATTCTGTGTCAGCCCTTGTTGACAAGCCTCTTTGAGTTCCAGTAATGGAAAACCATCACAGCGATTTGCTTCAGATTAACCTCATCTTCTGGTCCTACTGCAGGTATTTTCCATTGGCAAGAAGCAAATCTGTGCTGATAGGTAAATGATTTTGATCAAGTCTGACAAAGACTTGCAAAGCAGCTGCGTAGCTGTTTTATTGTATTTTATTTTAGTATAAAGCAAAGATGGCATCTGGCAGATACCTGTGGTAATTTTCTCATGAGTTGTTGTCCTGATTTTCTACATCTGGCTATAAGCAACACATTGCTTTTTGCTTTTTGCTTTCTTATTAGATTTAATTTTTTCCCCAGGATAATAAATATAATTTCTGAATCCCTTAGAACTTCAGAATACAGAATTAACCAGGTGGGAAAAGACCTTGAAGATCATCGAGTCCAACATATCACTCAACACCATCTAATCAACTAAACCATGGCACCAAGTGCCTCATCCAGGCTCTTCTTAAACACCTCCAGTGATGGTGACTCCACCACCTCCCTGGGCAGCACATTCCAATGGACAATCACTCTCTCTGTGTAGAATTTCTTCCTAACCTCCAGTCTAATCCTCCCCTGGTGCAGCTTGAGACTGTGTCCCCTTGTTCTGGTGCTGCTTGCCCAGGAGAAGAGACCAACATCCACCTGGCTACAACCTCCCTTCAGGGAGTTGTAGACAGCAAGAAGGTCTCCCCTGAGCCTCCTCTTCTCCAGGCTAAGCAACCCCAGCTCCCTCAACCTCTGCTCACTGGGCTGTGCTCCAGACCCCTCCCCAGCCTCATTGCCCTTCTCTGGACACGTTCCAGCAACTCAACATCTTTCTTAAATGGAGGTTCTCAAACCAATGAATAAGAAGAGATGACAATAGTGACATCACTAGCAAAACTAACATTAAAGACTGCAAATAATACCTCTAATCTGTTCTGGTATGTTAGCTTCAGACTACAATCATTTTGTATCCCAGGCACAGAGCTGCTAATTGCTTCTTTCATAGTTTTGCTTTCAGATGTAGGACTGGGTAAAAGTGAATTGCTCTGATCCTAAAATGCCAGCACTAGTATCAGGATGCAGAAGGTATCAAAGCATGCAGAGGGATGCACTTGTTTTATCACAGTATCACAGTATCACAGTATCACTAAGGTTGGAAGAGACCTCGAAGATCATCGAGTCCAACCTCTCACCACAGACCCCATGACTAGACCATGGCACCAAGTGCCACATCCAGTCCCCTCTTGAACACCTCCAGGGACGGTGACTCCACCACCTCCCTGGGCAGCACATCCCAATGGCAAATGACTCTCTCGGTGAAGAACTTTCTCCTCACCTCCAGCCTAAACTTCCCCTGGTGCAGCTTGAGACTGTGTCCCCTTGTTCTGGTGCTGGCTGCCTGGGAGAAGAGACCAACCCCCACCTGGCTACAACCTCCCTTCAGGGAGTTGTAGAGAGCAATGAGGTCACCCCTGAGCCTCCTCTTCTCCAGGCTAAGCAACCCCAGCTCCCTCAGCCTCTCCTCACAGGGCTGTGCTCCAGACCCCTCCCCAGCCTTGTTGCCCTTCTCTGGACACATTCAAGTGTCTCAATGTCCTTCTTAAACTGAGGGGCCCAGAACTGGACACAGGACTCAAGGTGTGGCCTAACCAGTGCAGAGTATAGGGGCACAATGATCTCCCTGCTCCTGCTGGCCACACTATTCCTAATGCAGGCCAGGATGCCCTTGGCCTTCTTGGCCACCTGGGCATACTGCTGGCTCATGTTCAGGCAGCTGTCAATCAGCACCCCCAGGGCCCTCTCTGGCAGCTCTCCAGCCACTCTGACCCCAGCCTGTAGCTCTGCATGGGGTTGTTGTGGCCAAAGTGCAGCACCTGGCACTTGGACTTGTTGAATGCCATCCTGTTGGACTCTGCCCATCTGTCCAGTGGGTTGAGGTCCTTCTGCAGAGCCCTTCTGCCCTCCAACTGACCAACATCTGCTCCCAACTTGGTGTCATCTGCAAATTTGCTGATGACTGTCTCAATGCCCTCATCCAGATCATCAATGAAGATATTAAAGAGGATGGGGCCCAGCACTGATCCCTAGGAGATGCCACTGGTGACAGGCCGCCAGCTGGATGTGGCACCATTCACCACCACTCTCTGGGCCCAGCCCTCCAGCCAGTTCCTAGCCCAGCTCAGAGTATTGCTGCCCAAGCCACGAGCTGACAGCTTAGCCAGCAGTTTGCTGTGCGGGACGGTGTCAAAGGCCTTGCTGAGGTCCCTACATTCACAGCCTGCTCCACATCCACCAGGCAGTCACCTGATCATAGAAGGAGATCAGGTTGGAGAGGCAGGACCTGCCCTTCCTAAATCCATGTTGGCTGGACCTGAGCCCTTGGCCATCCTGCAGGTGCACAGTTATTGCCGCCAGGATAATCTGCTCCATCATTTTCCCTGGCACTGAGCTCAGGCTGCCAGGCCTATAGTTTCCAGGTTCCTCCATCTGACCCTTCTTGTGGATGGGGACCAATTCAACTCCTTAGTCATTGCTGTGTGTCCAGCCATGGCTTCTGCATCACAACAGCATGCAAGATAACTGAAGTGAAGCATCTCATCTGCTTTTCATTAACCTTTCCCAAACTCTCAGTCTTTGGAAATTTGCCTTTTGATAGTTTTTTTGGAGTGGAATTTGACAATGATTTCAACTGGAAAGCCTTCAGATCACCAGGTTCAAGCATTAACCCAGCAATGCCGAGTCCACCACTAAACCATCACAGCATCACAATACGTTAGAGGTTGGGAGGCACCTCCAGAGATCATCTAGTCCAACCCCCTGCCAGAGCAGGAGCACCCAGGGTAGTCTGCACAGGAAGGCATCCAGGTGAGTTTGGAAAGTCTCCAGAGAAGGAGACTCCACAACCTCTCTGGGCAGCCTGCTCCAGGCCTCTGCCACCCTCACTGTAAAGAAGTTTCCCCACCTGTTGAGGTGAAACCTTCTATGTTCAAGCTCAAACCTGTTGTTCCTTGGCTTACTACTGTGCACCACTGAAAAGCGCTTGGCCCCCTCCACCTGACACCCACCCCTCACATTTTGATAGACATTGATCAGACCCCTCTCAGCCTTCTCTTCTCCTGAGCAGGGATTTGGTCAATGTCTATAAATATCTGAGTGCTGGGGGTCAGGAAGGAAGGGACATGGACAGACTCTGCTCAGTTGCACGCTGAGATAGGACAATGGGGCAATGGATGTAAACTGCAACACAGGAGGTTCCACCTCAACATGAGGAAGAACTTCCTTACTGTGAGGGTCACAGAGCACTGGAACAGGCTGCCCAGAGAGGTTGTGGAGTCTCCTTCTCTGGAGACTATCCAGCTCTGTCTGGATGTGTTCCTCTGTGACCTGTGCTGGATTCTATGGTCCTGCTCTGGCAGCGGGGTTGGACTGGAAGATCTCCAGAGGTTCCTTCCAACCCCTAACATCCTGTGATCTGTGATCAGAAGTGACTCAAAGTCAGCACCTTTTCTGGCTGTAACAAGACCTCCCATGTCAGTGCCTTCTAAAGCAACAGTAACACAAGCAATTGAAACCTTAAAATCCTGTGCTTAGTACAGATGTGTTGCAAAGGCCTCTGTGTTGTATTGTGGTTCTTTATGTTGGACTCAGGCCACTGGGGAAAGACCTTGAACAAAAATGGGACTACGTGTGAAGCCTTGAGATGGCCTCTACACTGCATAATAATGCTGACTTCACAGATGGGTTTGGAATTACCAGGAAAACTTGTTAGGGAACCTGCAGGTCTTGGTTTGGTGTAAAACACCCCACATGCCCAAATGACAAACTGGATATCCTCTACACACCTCAAAGGAGCTACTGGTTCTCTTTGGTCATTTCATGCAGAACCTTTAAACCTGAACTTCTTTTTCATCTGACCCCTGCTTAGTGCATGTCAGATCATTTGCTCATCTATCTCCGCCTATGATCAGAGAACTGATCCAGCAATGAACTTCCACATCATGATTAGATTCAGATTGGATGTTAGGAAGAAGTTCCTCCCCATGAGGGTGGTGAGACGCTGGCACAGGTTGCCCAGGGAGGTTGTGAAAGCCCCATCCCTGGAGGCGTTCAAGGTCAGGCTAGATGCGAGCAGCCTGATGTGGTGTGAGGTGTCCCTGGCCATGGCAGTGGGCTTGGAACTGGCTGATCCTTGAGGTCCCTTCAAACCCTGACAATTCTATGATTCTGTGATTAGCACTAATAGGCCAGGCTCAGAAGACTGGAAAAGGGCTAAACAGCCAGCAATATAGAGTTCAGGTCTCTGAATAAGGATCTCCTTCCCTTGACAACCCACAGGATGGAAATTTACTTCCTGTATCAGTACCAAGTGAGAAATGTCTGGGTCAGAGAATGTAAGATCACAGTATCATAGTATCATGTACAAAATATACAGGATTTAGAATCATAGGATCATAGTATCAGTCAGGGTTGGAAGGGGCCACAAGGATCATCAAGTTCCAACCCCCCTGCCATGGGCAGGGACACCCCACACTAGATCAGGCTGGCCACAGCCTCATCCAGCCTGGGCTTAAACACCTCCAGGGACGGGGCCTCAACCACCTCCCCGGACAACCCATTCCAGGGCTTCACCACTCTCATGGGGAAGAACTTCCTCCTCACCTCCAGCCTGAATCTCCCCATCTCCAGCTTCATTCCATTCCCCCTAGGCCTATCACTATCTGATATCCTGAGAAGTCCCTCCCCAGCCTTCCTGTAGGCCCCCTTCAGATACTAGAAGGCCACAATGAGGTCACCTGGGAGCCTTCTCTTCTCCAGACTGAACAGCCCCAACTCCTTCAGTCTGTCCTCACAGGAGAGGTGCTCCAGCCCTCTGCTCATCCTCATAGCCCTTCTCTGGACACGCTCCAGCACGTCCACATCCCTCCTGTAATAGGGGCTCCAGAACTGGTCACAGTACTCCAGGTGGGGTCTCACCAGGGCTGAGTAGAGGGGGAGAATCACCTCCCTTGACCTGCTGGCCACACTTCTCCTGCTGCAGCCCAGGATCTGATTGGCTTTCCGGGCTGCAAGTGCACATTGAGAGCTCCTGTTGAGCTTCTCCTCCACCAGCACCCCCAAGTCTCTCTCCTCAGGGCTGCTCTCCAGCCAGTCCCTGCCCAGCCTGGATTTGTGCCTGGGGTTGCCTCGACCCAGCTGCAGGACCCTGCACTTGGTCTTGTTGAAGCTCCTGAGGTTGGCTTGTGCCCACCTCTCCAGCCTGTCCAGGTCCAGCCTGTCCAGGTCCCTCTGGATGGATCCCTTCCCTCCAGCTGTCTGCTGCACACACAGCTTGGTGTCATCAGCAACCTTGCTGAGGGTGCACTCAATGCCATTGTTGTATTACAGACCACAGTAGCTGAGAGTGGGACTCCTCTTGGTCACATTGTGCCTGCAGGCTCTGGGCACTGGACTGAGCTTGCTCCTTCATCTCATGAATGTCTTCTCACACACAGAATCAGGGAATGGTTGGGCTGGAAGGAACCTCCAAAGGTCATCTAGTCGAAACACCCTGCAGTCAGCAGGGACATTGTCCACTAGATCAGGTTACCCAGAGCCCTGTTGAGCCTCACCTTGAATATCTCCAGGGATGGGGCCCCAGCCACCTCCCTGGGCAAACTGTTCCTGTGTTCCACCACCCTCATGATGCAGAACTTGTTCCTAACATCCAGTCTAAATCTGCTCTTCTCTAGTTTGAAACAATTGTTCCTTGTCCTATCACTACAAGCCATTGTAAACAGTCTCATCTGCAGTCCTGCTCTGCCATCCTGTTTCTTTGTCCTGCTTGTGTGAGGGAAATGCATGGAATCAAATGAGAGTGTCTGTTGCCTCCTACTAGGAAGATTTGGTGCATTTTTAGAGGCCTTATCTGACAGCCCAGGCACAAAGGTAAAGTCAGGTCAATTCCTAGGGCCCTGATGGCATCTCTAACTGCCTGAGTTGCAGTCTAACTGTATGTGACACTCAGTGAGTGACTTTGTTGCAGCAATCACTTTGAGCGTATCTCCCGGATTTCATCATGATATTTTGCTGCATGCAACGCCAGAGAGAAAAACAGGAGCGTGAAATGAAATGCACAGAACTTCCCTCATGGAAGAGAAATGGAGGAGCAGGAAAGGGGCTGAATTCCTCCAGGGTAATTTTATGTAAAAGAAAGACCAGCAACATCCTTTAAGGCCTGAAATGTCAAGCTTGTAAAAATGGTGTTCTTGGGAGTTGTATTTGATCATTTGTTAAATACTGTGATACAAAATGTAAAAATCCATGTGTAATGCTTCAAATCCCTAATCTGGTTTAAAAGGTCAGTTGAAGCCTAAAAGGACTTGACATTTTCCCTTTAAAAATCTGACTTTTTGACTCAGAGCTAACAACATTTGAGCCTGAATGACCTGAAGGATAAATACAGAAGCTGATTTCAATTGAACTATTTAGAAAGCAGGGGATCTTCTAATTTGGTAGATAGCATTCAGGGAGGTTTTTCCATTAAGAACTCAATCGACTGAAAAATGATTTCCTTGGGTATTCCACAATCTTTCAAGGCTTGTGTAAATTTTACACAGGAGGTGGCAGCAAGGGAGGCTGAAGATGTAGAACACAGTTCCAGGAGAGCAGAAAGCCCTTTATGAAACAGAGGTAACTGGTATTTGCCTCGGAAATCCTTACCGCCTCCTTCTCCACTGCCTTGGAAGTCTGGGTCTGTTTCCAAACCTCTGCTGTCCAGTGTAGATGAGGCTTGGTGGCTAGTGCTAATGTCTTGATAGGTATGAGGCTAGTCCCTTCCCACTGCATCCCTTCCCACTGCATCCCTTCCCATGCCTCAGACCTCACTGGCTGGCAGTGACTACAAATGGGTTAGATGGCTGCTTTCCTGTAGGGCTGTGCTGTGTGGGTGTGCTTCCTCACACAGCCTCCTGCTCGGCTCCTGCTCGGCTCCAGCTCTGCCAGAGAGTCATTGTGGCAACAGAAAGCATGTCCTCTTTTTCCTCCTCAAGCCTCCACTGTTCCCTGGTTGCTCCTTCCTTTGTGACCTCCACTGCCAGACCTCCTCCAGATTGCTTTGCACCCTCCCATTTGTTTTTGCCACTGCAGTGATGGATGAAGCTAGGGCTGCTTTGTGGCAGGTCAACCTCAGCCCTCAGGCATCTCATGCTCATGCCTGTTGGCCCCACCATGCACCATCTTCCAAGGCTTGAGGTGTGGCTCCACAGCAGAGGTGAGACGCTGACCTCTCTGTCCAGCACCATCTCTGAGGGGACCACAGTGAGCCCTCAGCTGCGAGCGTCCCAAGGGCAGGGGTGGGAGATAGGCAGCCCTCCCAGTCTCTCCACCACTGGGTAACCTCTAGTTGGTCTCCACTGCCAGCTCTGGCATCCACATAAACAATAGCTTCACAGATTCACAGAATGGTTTGGGTTGGAAGGGACCTTAAAGATCATCCAGTTCCAACCCTCCTGCCATGAGCTGGGACACTTTCTGCTACACCAGGTTGCTCAAGGCCTCACATAACCTGGCCTTGAACACCTCCAGGGAGGAGGCATCCCCAGCCTCCCTGGGCAACCCGTTCCAGTGTCTCACCACGCTCTCTGCAAAGAATTTCTTCTTAATCTCCAATCTAGATCTCCCTTCCTCAAGCTTCAATGCATTCCCTCTCATCCTGTCACTACAAGAGGGCTGGAGACCATCACCTGGAGGCTTGGAGTGAAGCAGAGGGTGATCAAGGGCTGACACTGTGTGAGACCTCAGAAAGCCCCTGCAAAAGCTCCCCTTTACCGGGCACCCTATGTGGGCCCTTGGGCAATCACCACGTGGCTCCCCGTGGTGCAGCAAGAGGGAGAGCTGCTGCCAGCCATCAGCCCAGGCTGTTGCAGACCCATCAGCCAGCCTCTGGGACAGAAGCACTGCTGATTAACTGGTGTTGTCCCAGGAACTATGTCCCCCAGCCTCTCCCGGTGTTTATTCCTGATAAATGCCTCACTTTCTGCTGGCATCCACCCAGCAGCTGGGGACTATTATACTGTGACAACCTTCTACTCCATTGTCACGGTGTCAGATGCCTGAAAAGGATAATAGGTAGAGATTTCTGCTTTTCAGATGTTAAGAAATAAGTGGCATCCCCAGTCCTTATTTAGTTACTTCTTAATTTTAATGAATAGCTTTAGTGATAATTACCAGATTCCTATATTGATAAAAACTGGCACATTCTGCATGATAATAATGGCACAAATTTGATATTTATGAACTGCTGTTCTTTTGCAAATATAGACATTTGGTAATCATCATTATGATGATAGAATTCATTAAAATTTGAGAAACAACCTATTATCCCTTCTGCCCATCATCTTTTAATTAAGGAACACAGAGAGACGGTATAAGACTCTCCTAGTCGCACGCTGCAGAGGATTGTTTCTGTGAGGGAGCTTCTGTGCATCAAAATACCTCCAGTTTAGTTTAGATAGACTTAATGTCAAAGACTGGATGAAACCTGGCAGTAGATTTATGGCAAAATGTATTTCAGACACTCCACAAATTTCAGCAACAGTTTGTTCAGCACATACTTGAACCCAGTGTGGATGTCGTCTGCAGCTGAGGTGTAAACTGGAGGCTAGAACAGTGTTAAGAGTTTGATTTGGTAGGTTGTGGAAGGAGAAAACTTTGGTGATCATTTGTTGTTCCTGCACTTGGGTCCTCAACAAGCAACTGAATAGGAGCCAGCAGTGTGCCCAGGTCGCCAAGAAAGCCAAAGGCATCCTGGCTGGGATTAGGCATGCTGTGTCCAGCAGGAGCAGGGAGCTGATTGTCCTCTTGTACTCAGCTCTGGGAGGCCACAACTCGAGTATTGTGTCCGGTTTTGGGCACCTCAGTCCAAGAGAGCTGTGGAGGTGCTGGAGGCAGTGCAGAGGAGGGCAAGGAAGCTGGGAAGGGCCTGGAGAATAAATCTGATGAGGAGTGACTGAAGGAGCTGGGGATGGTTAGTTTGGAAAAGAGGAGGCTGAGGGAGACCTCCTGGCTCTCTACAACTACCTGAAAGGAGGTTGTGGAGAGGCTGCTGCTGGTCTCTTCTCACAGGTGATAGAACATGAGGGAAGGGCCTTAAGCTACAACCAGGCAGGTTTAGACTGGACAGTAGGAAAAAGCTTTTCATGGAAAGAGTGGTCAGGCACTGGAATGAGCTGCCCAGGGAGGTGGTGGAGTCACCAACCCTGTGTTTAAAGGTGTTTTGGATGTGGTGCTTGGGGATATGGTTTAAGAGTGAACCCTGCAGAGTAGGGTTAATGGTTGGACTTGGTGATCCTGAGGGTCTTTTCCAACCTGAATGTTTCTGTGCCTCTGTGATCGTTCAGACATTCCCAGCAGTGTGAGTGCTGGAACATTTGTGAGCTCACATGGCAAGTTCAGTTGTATCCCAAATGATACGTCAGTCCCTTTTTTAATTTGCATTTGGCCAAGAATCAAACATTGATAGGGACCAGATAGATTCAGACACACTCAAACAATTTAGGCATTTGAGGAGGTTCAGTCAGAGCTTTCATTCCTCATCTACTCCTAGGCTGCATTAGGAGTAAAAATTTTAAACTCTATTTTGGATCACATAGATGTAAGCAGCATTAAAATCAGGTTTTACTTTGGATCTCTTAGATGTTATATGTGGACAGAAGAGTTTTCTTAAGGAATAGGAGTGTTGTGTTATTGTGGCCAGGAACTCAGAACTATGTCCACAATAGGTGTTTGATGATATCCTAAACTGAAATCTCATCTTGTCAACACATGGGATGGCATTCAACAAGTCCAAGTGCCAGGTGCTGCACTTTGGCCACAACAACCCCACGCAGAGCTACAGGCTGGGGTCAGAGTGGCTGGAGAGCAGCCAAACAGAGAGGGACCTGGGGGTGCTGATTGACAGCTGCCTGAACATGAGTCAGCAGTGTGCCCAGGTGGCCAAGAAGGCCAATGGCATCCTGGCCTGCATTAGGAATAGTGTGGCCAGCAGGAGCAGGGAGATCATTGTGCTCCTGTGCTCTGCATTGGTTAGGCCACACCTTGAGTCCTGTGTCCAGTTCTGGGCCCCTCAATTTAAGAAGGACATTGAGACACTTGAAGGTGTCCAGAGAAGGGCAACAAGGCTGGGGAGAGGCCTTGAGCACAGCCCTGTGAGGAGAGGCTGAGGGAGCTGGGGTTGCTTAGCCTGGAGAAGAGGAGGCTCAGGGGTGACCTCATTGCTCTCTACAACTACCTGAAGGGTGGTTGTAGCCAGGAAGGGGTTGGTCTCTTCTCTCTAGCAACCAGCACCAGAACAAGGGGACACAGGCTCAAGCTGCACCAGGGGAAGTTTAGGCTGGAGGTGAGGAGAAAGTTCTTCACCGAGAGAGTCATTCGCCACTAGAATGTGCTGCCCAGGGAGGTGGTGGAGTCACCATCCCTGGAGGTGTTCAAGAGGGGACTGGACGTGGCACTTGGTGCCATGGTCTAGTCATGAGGTCTGTGGTGACAGGTTGGACTCAGTGATCTTTGAGGTCTCTTCCAACCTTAGTGATCCTGTGATACTGTGATCTTTAATGCATTTATGTACCTGACTTAACCAATCATTTACACTCATTTCCTTTGATGCTATCTTTCTACTCACCTGAACCATCAAAAATACTGCTAAGAACCTATTTTAAGAGCTCTCATGTACTTCTTTTTGTACTCCTATCATTTTGATACTGGAGTATGCTCACATGGGCAGCACTTAGAGCATCCAGCAAATGCGTCAGGGAAAGACGCAGGCTGTGTATATCCTGTCTCTGCCATTCAGCCTTACAGAGGGGCTAATACACTAACAAATGTGGCTAGATTCTCGTGCACACTGTGATATATCATCACAGTGTTCAGCCAGGAGTGAAGGAAGCAATTTTGTGAGGTCACAGGATGGTCAATGCTCTCCTATTGGAGCTTTTCTTGGGTTCATCCAGATAATTTTCGCCGCAAAAGGTTGTTCCCCTTCCTTACATAGTTAATGTCCTCCTCTGCAAATCTGATATAACTCATCTGAGGAAAGCTGCAGAGGAGTTTCTTTGTCCAAGACACAGCCTGGTGTCAGGCAGAGGCTGTGATGACATGATCACAGGAAACTCATGAAAAAGCCTTCAGGAAACAGACAAGCAAAATGTTTTCTCTTTCTTAGTCCAAACTTTGCTTTCACTTTTGCTTGTAAATTACTGGAGCTGGTTGGGGAAGCAAAAATCCCAGTTAAAAGCCAACAAACCAAGAGACATACCCCACCACTTTCAAAAATAAGTACTGAAGAACTGCCATACTTTGTCCTAAATGCAAAGATTTAAGAGTTTAATGTGGTGCTGCACACTACCTGGGATTTGCTTCCCTTTTGTTCCTACCACTGAGGGCTGATTTTCTCCAGCCAACTGGAGTCTCCAGTGATGCATGAGAACTGCTTCTGTCCTTGCAGAGTGATGATATTTGATGGAAAACACCACCCTGCTCACTTGCACAGGAGAATGAGGCAACTGGACCACAACATCCAAGATGTGCTACAATTGTGCTACAGAACTGCAGAGGGGTGGGGGTGGGGGGGTGTGGAATGAAGCAAACCAGTTTGATCCCCGAACTGAAATCTCTTCTGGAACATTTGCTTTACAAATAAACAAATCAAAGCACAGTTAGAGTTTTCAAGATGAATTCCATGATGACCTTCAAACCACTATAAAGCTGCTGGAGAAGGGAGAAGTCCTGCACCTGGGTCACAACCACCCCATGGCAAGCTACAGACTTGGGGATGTGTGGTTGGAAAGCTGCAGCTTGGAGAGGGGCCTGGGGGTGTTGGTTGACAGTTGACTGAACATGAGGCAGCAGTGCCCAGGTGGCCAAGAAAGCCAAAGGCATCCTGGCTTGGATGAGAAACAGGGTGGGCAGCAGGGACAGGAGGTGACCATCCCCCTGTGCTCAGCACTGGGGAGGCCACACCTCCAGTGCTGTGTTCAGTTCTGGGCCTTCACTCCAAGTAGGACATTAAGGGGATGGAGCCTGTCCAGAGAAGCACCTGGGCTGTGAGGAGCAGCTGAGGGAATTGGGGGTGTTCAGGTGGGAGAAGTCTAAGGGGAGACCTCATTATTCTCTACAACCACCTAAAGGGAGGTTGGAGCGTGGGGGCGGCCTCTGCTCCTTGTGGCAAGAGACAGGACCGGATGCACCAGGGGAGGTTCAGGCTGCATGTTAGGAAATATTTCTTCACTGAAAGGATTTTCAAACATTGGAATGGTCTGCCCAGGGCAGTGCTGGAGTCACCATCCCTCGGGGTGTTTAAGTGCTCTGTGGAACTGGCACTTAGGGACATGCTTTAGCGTTGACCCTGAACAGGATGATCTTGAAGGTCTCTTCCAACCAGATGTGTTCTGTGATTGTGCAATGGGAAAATATTCCCCCTTCTAAGTTTCAGGGTCTAAACTGAAGTACCCTGGGAAACTGCTGAATTTCTTTGCATGCATTTCACAGAGTCTTGGTAGCACACCATTTTGTTGCTTTGAAATGACAGATAAAACAAACTATTTTAGCACAGAAAACCTGCCAATCCTCTGCTCAAGTACCATCTTTCCCTAATAATAATTTCAAAGGTGATGGAAATATGATTTATACCTCCAGAAACTTCCAAGGGACTGCCAAATGTTGTCTTGAAGCACCCTGCTCTCAGGCAGCCACTACAGTGAAAAACGTTCTCAACATCTTTCCAACACAGCGAGCAGTAATAATGGACTACTCTTCCTCCAGATGCATTACATTGTTAAGCACTTAATCTCAAGGACCTTTTTGAAGTTCAGATAGTCCTACTTTATTCATCATCTAGTGTTTAGTTTAAAGTAACAAATGATTGAGCTGCAAGTCTTTCAGGAACAAAATTCCTTTTTTCCCCCCTACATAAACAGAGTTGCAGCCTTTGCATTTTTCGCCATCTGGCCCGCAGTGTGAAACGACATTAGTAGCATGTCAGGTTTATTCCCCTTTCAAGGAAAGAAAGAAAGAAAGAAAAAGAAAGAAAGAAAGAAAGAAAGGAAGGAAGGAGGGGGAAAAAACCCCAAACCCACCAAACAACCCCATAATCCTAATCTATAGTATGAAGAGTAGTAAAATAAAACATCTGCCTCCCTGAAAGGAGTGGATGAACTCTGAAGTCTCCGAGCTGCTGGAGTTTGTCAAGTACATGTTTACATTGCTGACTGTTGTAAATTTGCAGGATGATGACACGAAGTCTACAAACTGAAATGTCTTGTTCAAATGCTTTTCAAACAGATGTTTCAAAGAGAAAAGGCCAGAACAATGAAGTGGCACAGTGATCACAGGCAGACGGGGACGCAGCAGCAGAGCTTGGCTTACATCGTAAAAGATGGCAGCAGAGGTTTGTGCCTGCAGTTCCCAGCTTATGGTCTGAAGCTAACAGGCTGGAGTGGTGAAAGGGTTGTGCCTGCCATCTAACTGACTGACTCCATCCAGGAAAAAAGTGGACAAAATAAAGCAAAATACTCCTTAAAGTTTACAGCTTCACAGATTGCATTGGGTTGAAAGGGACCCTCAAAGGGTATCTTGTCCAAACCTCCCGCACTCAGCAGGGACACCTCCAACTACAGCAGGCTGCACAGGGCCACATCCAGTCTGAGCTTGAATGTCTCCAGGGATGGGACCTCAACCACATCCCTGGGCAGCCTGTTCCAGTATTTCCACTCTCACTGCACAGAGCTTCCTCCTGATGTCCAACCTAGATCTCCCCTGATCCAGTTTCAAACCATTGCCCCTCATCCTATCCCCACAGGCCTTCTAAACAATCCCTCCCCAACCTTCCTGTAGGTCTCCTTCATATAGTGAAATGTAATTTACCTTTATTACAGCACCTGCTGATTGCAAAGCTATATAAATTCTGTGCTCCAGAGAACAGCTTGGAACACCTCCAGGAAGAAAAGATGGCAGATTTCTCCAGAGGCTTCCACAGCCAAGATGCACTTGACCAATGGGACTGGATTGTTTAGCAAACAGAATTTATCCTTGCTAGGAAAGATTTGGGTTTTGTTGGGTTTTTTTGCTTTGCAGGACCTGGTCTGCATCAGCAATAGTGTGGCCAGCAGAAGCAGGGAAGTCATTCTGCCCTGTGCTCAGCACTGGTTAAGCCACACCTTGAGTCCTGTGTCCAGTTCTGGGCTCCTCAATTTAAGAAGGACTTTGAGACACTTGAATGTGTCCAGAGCAGGGCAATGAGGCTGGGGAGAGGCCTTGAGCACAGCCCTGTGAGGAGAGGCTGAGGGAGCTGGGGTTGCTTAGCCTGGAGAAGAGGAGGCTCAGGGGAGACCTTCTTGCTCTCTACAACTCCCTGAAGGGAGGTTGGAGCCCGGAGGGGGTTTGTCACAGTCTCAAGCTGTGCCAGGGGAGGTTTAGGCTGGAGGTGAGGAGAAAGTTCTTCCCAGAAAGAGTAATTTGCCATTGGAATGTGCTGCCCAGGGAGGTGGTGGAGTCACTGTCCCTGGAGGTGTTCAAAAAGGGATGTGGGACTTGGAGCCATGGCTTAGTTGTTAGGAGGTGTTGGGTCTGAGGTGCTGAGGTCTTTTCCAACCTGGTTGATTCTATGATTCTATGGCTTCAGATTCAAATCATAGAATCACAGAATGTTAGGGGTTAGAGATCATCCAGTCCAACCCTCCTGCCAGAGCAGGATCACCCAGGGTCATCTGTACAGGGATGCATTCAGTCTGGTCTTGAAAGTCTCTAGAGAAGGAGACTCCACACCCTCCCTGAAAAGAAGTTCTGAGATGATTAATGAAAAGGTGGTCGATTTTTTGCTTCCCCTTTCTTGGAGAGGCAGCCAAGAATGAGGCACAGCCCCCAGTGCCTGCCTGCTCACTACTTCTTTAAAAAAACAGCAATTTATTATTACTTCCAAACTGACTTTGTGATACGATACAGCATTATTCTCAAAACCACTAACCTCTTCTGGAGCTTGGTGGAACCCAAGCAAGGAGAATTCTGGGGTTTAACTCCTGAGCTCAAGCAAAATTCAAATATTCCACTGTCTTCAAAATGCCTTTGTGCTGATAAAGAGCAGGCTCATTAGGGGACTGGAGCTCTGCCTGGTGAGGAAAGGCTGAGGCACCTGGGGCTTTTTAGTCTGGAGAAGAGGGGATTTAATCAATGTTGATAAATATCTGAGGGCTGGCGGTCAGGAGGGAGGGGACAGGCTCTGCTGACTTGCTCCCTGGGATATGACAAGGAGCAATGGATGTAAGCTGCAGCACAGGAGGTTCCACCTCATCACAAGGGGCAACTTCTTTACTGTAAGGGTCACAGAGCTCTGGAACAGGCTGCCCAGAGAGGTTGTGGAGTCTCCTTCTCTGGAGACTTTCATGGCCTGTCTGGATGTGTTCCTGTGTGACCTGAGCTAGATTGTATGGTCCTGCTCTGGCAGGGGTTGGACTCGATGATCTCTTTGGGTCCCTTCCAACGCCTGACCTACTGTGATCCTGTGAACAGTGCCAGAAAAGCAAGCAGGGTGACCATGGCAAAAATATGGCTGTGGCATAATTATGGCTAGGGCTGTCCAAAGCATTTATTGTTAGCAGACTCCAGTGATGATGTTAGCACAAGTCCAGTTTTGGCAGACACTAGTCAGCAGCTTATACCCAAGCATGCTGAGAGACACTGAATGGGACCACGATTGCTCCCAGCAGGACAAACTCACTTTTGTTTTATTTTGGGGGAATGGAAGGAGTGGTGAAGCCCTGGAATGGCTTGTCCAGGAAGGTGGTTGGGGCCCTGTCCCTGGAGGTGTTTAAGCCCAGACTGGATGAGGCTCTGGCCAGCCTGATCTAGTGTGGGGTGTCCCTGCCCATGGCAAGGGGGTTGGAACTAGATGATCCTTGGGGTCCCTTCCCACCCTGACTGATACTATGATACAAATTAAATGTAATGATGACATGGATAGATAGAAGATGTGCCACTTGCTTTGAAAGCTATAAACCAGTCCTTGGCCCATTTTACTTCCTAGGATCTGGATGGTAATTTATTTCAGCTAGCATCAGCACAGGCAACAGAATCTGACTGTGTGTTTCATTAATCTGAATGATGAAATAATGCATTCCCAAAGCTGCTTCACTACATTATAGTGGCAGGATGAATTTCTAGAGACTCAACTTCATGTTTATGCACCCAGAGTAACAAAGTTTGCTTGTGTTTGTAAATGAATGACACTATTCCTGACTGTGTCAGGAAGCAGGAACTGTCTACCTGTCCCAGGAGTGTCATCCAGGCTGCTCCACCAGGAATGTCCAGCCTGGGGGCTATAATATAGACATGAGACTTCTCAGGGCAGTCACACAGCAGCACAAGCTAAATTAATGTTGGACCTTCAAGGAGAGGAAGTAAGAAGAAAGCATGAAAGGGAAGAAAGCTGATTTATAAGCTAATGATAAAGGAATTAATTTAGGGTCACTCATCCATTGCTGACTACAGGGCAGTATGGGCCTTTGTTCTGGAGACATAACTCAAGATACAGTTTATACCAAAGAATGCAGTTAAGCTTCATAGTTGAGTTCAAATTCATCTTTAACATAGTTATCTGATGGGTCTGAGATAGCTCTTAGTATCATCTGTTTTAATATCAGTGTCTCATTTAATCTATCTGCATATTATCTCAGCCTTGCTAAACTTGCAAGCCTGGTTCTTTATTTTCATGGTCATTGCCCTAGAATTCCTTTCAAAGGGGAGGCTCCCAGTAGTAAGTCTGCATCAGACACAGCCATTGTAAAGACATGATTTTCTCAGGGACCTGTATGACTTAAAGGAAAACTTGGATGTTCCTTGGAAGTACATCAGCAACTTCTTTGAATTCTTTGGGCTTTCACATAGTCAGATCCATGACGAAGGATTCAGCTTCTGGGCTGCAGCAAGAGAAGTGTGGCCAGCAGGGCCAGGGAGGGGATTCTCCCCCTCTGCTCCACTCTGCTGAGACCACAGCTGGAGCACTGTGTCCAGTTCTAGAGCCCCTAGTACAGGAAGGATCTGGAGGTGCTGGAAGATGTCCAGAGAAGGGCCATGAGGATGAGCAGAGGGCTGGAGCTGCTCTGCTATGGAGACAGATGGAGAGAGTTTGGGCTGTTCAGTCTGGAGAAGAGAAGGCTCTGAGGAGACCTCATTGTGGCCTTCCAGTATCTGAAGGGGGCTACAAGAAAGCTGGGGAGGGACTTTTGAGGGTGTCAGGGAGTGATGAGACTGGGGGGAAGGGAACAGAACTAGAAATGGGTAGATCCAGGTTGGATGTTAGGAAGAAGTTGTTCCCCATGAGGGTGATGAGAGCCTGGCAGAGGTTGTCCAGGGAGATGGTGGAAGCCTCCTGCCTGGAGGATTTTGCAGGCAGGCTGGATGTGGCTGTGAGCAACCTGCTGTAGTGTGAGGTGTCCCTGGCCATGGCAGGGGGTTGGAACTGGCTGAGCCTTGAGGTCCCTTTCCAGCCCTGACAATTCTATGATTCTATGACTCTGTATCATTTAAGTTAATCTTTCAGGGTCCTTACACAAACCTGGGCATATTAAAATAGTAGCCCATAGAGCAATGACCATGAGTCTTATGGAGTGGTTTATAGATAAGGTATATTTAAAGTAACTTAAATGAAGAGATTACTTACCCAAATAATATTAATTGCTTCTGTAAAGCAACTTTTTGTCTAGGAGGTTCTTGAAGTCTTCACAGACTTTATGGCATTACATGTTCCTGTAAATATTCTTTACTCTGAAATTGAATAGAGAGGTGGTGGATATGCAGTTTAAGAAGGAATTGTGGTGGAAACTAACCATGGAATCATAGAATGGCTTAGGTTGGAAGGGACCTCAGAGATCCTCTACTTCAACCTCCCTGCCATGGGCAGGAATGCCTCACAAATGGACTCAGTTACCAAAGGCCTCATCCAATCTGGCCTTAAACACCTTCAGAGATGGGACATCCACAACCACTTCGGCCAACCTATTCCAGAGACTCACCACTCTCATACTGAAGAACTTGATCCAGTCTAAACCTACTCACCCTCAGCTTCAAACCACTCCCCCCTTGCCCTGTCGCTAGACACCCTCATGAAAAGTCCTTCTCTAGCTTTAGCATCTGATGGAGATACTGGAACTGGTTTATAACGATCCAACAGTCAGATAACTTGCTTGAAACAGTCTCCAGCAGCCCTAAGAACCACTGGTTGGTACTTACTGAAACAAAAGAGTGCCATTTTCCACACTTTTGGTTAAGTGCCCCTGCCCCAGGTCTGTTTCTCTTGTAACGTCTGGTGAGATCATCGCTCCCGAGCACAGGCTCCCAAGTTCATTTAGAAATAAATTTTCTCCATCAAGGTGAAATTGTCTCCATCTCTCTTTTTATTAATGTTTTTAATTTCACTCCAGTGTAATACCCTCTTTTATCCAATTGTTCATTTATGAGGGGAAAGATCTCTATCACAGACTTACGTACTGGGTTTTCTGACTCCTTGCTTGTCAGCGAGCAGTGCCCCTAATTCAGCCTGGGGTCCAGCTCAGTTGAAAACTCAGGAGTGAGATCTTTCATTCTGAAAATTTAAGAGCTTAAGGGGTGTGTGGAGGTCTTGTTCACTCAGTAAATCTATTCCTACCAAACCCACAAAGCTTACAGTTACCAAACGTGCAGACATGCTCCATGATAGACGCAGGGCTCTGAAACTTGGAAACAGAAATTCACACTGTAGTGAATTCTTTAAATGCTTGTTAGAGGGGGGAAAGGGGTAAGTATCCACCAACAATTCTCATTTGCTAGCTGCTTTTCACAGGTAATGCAGGCATATAAACATGAAACTGCCTTTACACAGCTTTCCTTACAGTGAGGGTGGTGAGACACTGGAACACGTTGCCCAGGGAGGTCGTTGATGCCTCCTCCCTGGAGATGTTCAAGGCCAGGGTGGATGAGGCCTTGAGCAATCTGGGCTGGTGGGAGGTGTCCCTGCCCATGGCAGGGGGTTGGAACTGGATGATCTTTAAGTGCTTTTCCAACCCAAATCATTCTATGAGTCTATTAATCTATGTCTTTGGGATTGACAGTTCATCAGAGTGAAGTTCAAACAGAAGGACAGAACAACTGAGAAAGCATAGAAAATCACAGAATCACAGACTGGTTCGAGTGAGAAGGGACCTTTAAAGCCAACTAGTGCACCCCCCATCCAGTCAGCAGGGACTTCTGCAAATGGGAGCAGATGTTGGTCAGTTAGAGGGTAGAAGGGCTCGGCAGAGGGACCTCGACTGACTGGACAGATGGGCGGAGTCCAACAGGATGGCATTCAACAAGTCCAAGTGCCAGGGGCTGCACTTTGGCCACAGCAACCCCATGCAGAGCTACAGGCTGGGGTCAGAGGGGCTGGAGAGCTGCCAAACAGAGAGGGACCTGGGGGTGCTGATGGACAGCTGCCTGAACATGAGCCAGCAGTGTGCCCAGGTGGCCAAGAGGGCCAATGGCATCCTGGCCTGCATTAGGAATAGTGTGGCCAGCAGGAGCAGGGAAGTCATTGTACCCTGTACTCTGCATTGGTTAGACCACACCTTGAGTCCTGTGTCCAGTTCTGGGCTCCTCAATTCAATAAGGACATTGAGACACTTGAAGGTGTCCAGAGAAGGGCAACAAGGCTGGGGAGGGGCCTGGAGCACAGCCCTGTGAGGAGAGGCTGAGGGAGCTGGGGTTGTTTAGTCTGGAGAAGAGGAGACTCAGGGGAGACCTCATTGCTCTCTCCAACTCCCTGAAGGGTGGTTGTAGCCAGGAAGGGGTTGGTCTCTTCTCTCTAGCAACCAGCACCAGAACAAGGGGACACAGGCTCAAGCTGCACCAGGGGAAGTTTAGGCTGGAGGTGAGGAGAAAGTTCTACACAGAGAGAGTGATTGCCCATTGGAATGTGCTGCCCAGGGAGGTGGTGGAGTCACCGTCCCTGGAGGTGTTCAAGAAGGGATTGGATGTGGTACTTGGTGTCAAGGTCTAGTCATGGTCTGTGGTGACAGGTTGGACTCAATGATCTTTGAGGTCTCTTCCAACCTTAGTGATACTGTGATACTGTGATACTGTGAAATTGAACAGTTGCTCAGAGCCCCAGACAACCTGGCTTGGAATAGTTCCAGGGATGAGGCATGTCCCACCTCTCTGGGCAACCTGGGCCAGTGTCTCACCATGCTCAGTGTCAAACATTTCTTCTCTCTAGTTCTGTCCCAGCAGGCCCTGCTCAAAAGTCTGTCCCCAGCTTTCTGATCATCCCCTTTAAGCCCTGAAAGGCCAGCAGAAGGTCTCCCTGGAGTCTTCTCTTCTCCAGGCTGAACACTCCCAGCTCCCTCAGCCTATCCTCACCGCAGAGGTGCTCCAGCCCTTGGCTCATCTTTGTGGCCTCCTCTGGACTCACTCCAACAGCTCTGTGTCCTTCTGCTGGGGACACGAGAACTGGATGAGGTGGGGGTCTTAGAAGAGCAGAGTAAAGGGGCAGAATCAGCTCTTTGAACAGATTTTGAATCAATGGCAGCAAATGTAAATGCTAAACCTTTTTTTGCTGCATATTAAAGAGAAGACCTTTGTACATGAGCAAACATTGTAAGGAACCGTGAACATCACAATCGATGAAGTGGAGAAATCTTTTCTTCCTTGCTGTTTTGGGAAGAAGGAAGGCTGGGGAGCTGCCTATCAAACCAAAATTCCACACTGTGATTTAAAGTCCCCAGAGTTTTCAGCTACTGATTTTGTACTGAAAGAAATAGAGCTGGTGACAGAGCAGCCTTTCAAAAGCATGAGTATTTGCTAAGAACTGGGGAAGTGCAAGGCTCCTACTGCAAAAAAGCGAAGCAAAGCAAACCAACAACAACAAACCCCCCACCAAACCAAACAAACAAACAACCCATGTGGTGGGATGAAATTGTCCCCCAACATTAACTTTGCCAGACCAGCTCAGTTGGAAGCTGTATTTACAGCTAAAACTACAACCTACAATGGAATGCAATGAAGATGTGCAAAATATACAGGATTTAGAATCATAGTATCAGTCAGGGTTGGAAGGGACCACAAGGATCATCTAGTTCCAACCCCCTGCCATGGGCAGGGACACCCCACACTAGAGCAGGCTGGCCACAGCCTCATCCAGCCTGGGCTTAAACACCTCCAGGGACGGGGCCTCAACCACCTCCCTGGATAACCCATTCCAGGGCTTCACCACTCTCATGGTGAAGAACTTCCTCCTCCCCTCCAGCCTGAATCTCCCCACCTCCAGCTTCATTCCATTCCCCCTAGTCCTATCACTACCTGATAGCCTGAGAAGTCCCTCCCCAGCCTTCTCTAGGCCCCCTTAAGATACTAGAAGGCCACAATGAGGTCACCTGGGAGCCTTCTTTACAGTATTTACAGACAGTTACAATTAACAAACAACATGAAAGCCCCCTGGTCAGAGACCAGGAGACTTGTGCCTCTGCCCCTCCCCACCCCCTGCTCAAAAGGGAGAAAGGAGTAGAGAAAAAGTAGGTGTAAGAGCTTCACCAAACCAATGCAGCCAAGGTCAAGCAGAAGCAGATCAGTATTTCACTCCTGAGTGAAGTGAGCCGAGAAGAGATCAGAAGGGAAAGCCCCTAGAATGTTTTGGTACAAGCAGTCTTATGGCAGATATTTCTCCAATCAAAGTGCTTAGAATTACCTTTGGTTTTCCTTTTCACATCCAATAGTGATTTATTTGCATTTTTCTACTTTTCTGCTTGAAATCTGCAACAAAATTTTGAAGGCACAGCCTAAACCCACCACATCCCAACAAAACCCAAGCAAAATAGTATAGTAAAAAAAATCACAGTATAGTAACACAATAGTGTAGTAAAAAACAATGATAATGGACTTACATCCAAATGTTTTGGTAAAGACTTCAATCTATACAAAATTATGGCAAAAGTGGAATAAGTCATAGAATGATAGAATCAACAAGGTTTCAGTGGCCAATTACTCTTCCTGGGAAGAACTTTCTCCTCACCTCCAGCCTAAACTTCGCCTGGCACAGCTTGAGACTGTGTCCTCTTGTTCTGGTGCTGGCTGCCTGGGAGAAGAGACCAACCCCCACCTGGCTACAACCTCCCTTCAGGGAGTTGGAGAGAGCAAGAAGGTCTCCCCAGAGCCTCCTCTTCTCCAGGCTAAGCAACCCCAGCTCCCTCAGCCTCTCCTCACAGGGCTGTGCTCCAGACCCCTCCCCAGCTTTGTTGCCCTTCTCTGGACACCTTCAAGTCTCTCAATGTCCTTCTTGAATTGAGGAGCCCAGAACTGGACACAGGACTCAAGGTGTGGCCTGACCAGTGCTGAGCACAGGGCACAATGACTTCCCTGCTCCTGCTGGCCACACTGTTCCTAATGCAGGCCAGGATGCCATTGGCCTTCTTGGCCACCTGGGCACACTGCTGGCTCTTGTTCAGCTGGCTGTCAACCAGTACCCCCAGGTCAGCACACCTCAGAACCTACAGTGCTGTTCCTAAGGAAAATATCCAGATTTTCTCTTTTGTGTGTCCTACTGATCATAGAACCCGACTTGATGAAACTCTCTGAGTTACCCTACAAAGTGCCTAACACCTCCCTGCTGGATTCTTGAGGTTGTCTCAAATAGAAAATATCTCATGAAGGGCCAAGCCTTGCTCATCAGGCTGCTTCTCCTTTCCAGTTTTCCTCTCAAAGACACCATTATGGAAAACCTTTTCCTTTCACAGGAATTCTGTCTATTGTTTATGTAGGTATCACAGAGAGAGATATGTTTGATACAAATTGTTTCAGCTGGAAGGAGCTCTGCCAAAGAAAACAGACAGGCAGCTGCTTGCATTGCATATAAAACTTGGGTTAAATATGGCTGCACCTGTGTAAACACCACTGCTTTTCCTTTTTTTCCCCCAAGAAGTCCCCCTGCAGCTGCAAAGCTTTCAGACACTGCCAGACAAGTTATTTTTATTAAACCATGTAACACACTAAATAGCTCTTTCGATGGTTGTCATGCCTCAAAAACATGGCCCATAAAAATCTTGTCCATTTTTACAGAGCATATTTCTTAGTGGTTGGGTTGTTTTCCTTTTTTTTTTTCCACAAGCCAGCAGAGCAATAGGGCCCTCTCTGTCACTCAGCACCCTGCAGGAGCAGCATGCACATAGCATCATAGTATCATAGTATCAGTCAGGGTTGGAAGGGACCACAAGGATCATCTAGTTCCAACCCCCTGCCATGGGCAGGGACACCCCACACTAGGTCAGGCTGGCCACAGCCTCATCCAGCCTGGGCTTAAACACCTCCAGGGATGGGGCCTCAACCCATTCCAGGGCTTCACCACATCCCCCCATTGGGGAACAACCCATTCCAGGGCTTCACCACTCTCATGGTGAAGAACTTCCTCCTCATGTCCAGCCTGAATCTGCCCACCTCCAACTTCATTCCATTCCCCCTAGTCCCATCACTATCTGATATCCTGAGAAGTCCCTCCCCAGCCTTCTTGTAGCCCCCTTCAGGTACTGGAAGGACACAATGAGGTCACCTGGGAGCCTTCTCTTCTCCAGCCTGAACAGCCCCAACTCCTTCAGTCTGTCCTCACAGGAGAGGTGCTCCAGCCCTCTGCTCATGCTCGTGGCCCTTCGCTGGACACCTTCCAGCACCTCCATATCCCTCTTGTAATAGGGGCTCCAGACCTGGAGGCAGTACTCCAGGTGGGGTCTCAGCAGGGCTGAGTGCATGGAGAGCAAGGCATAGCTGCATGCACTCTATGGACACTACACGTCTGTCTGTGCACGTGGGTGAAGAGTTTTAGATTGTGTTAGCGCCTCAATGTATGCCTGATCCAGAGTCAGAGGTGACAGAGACTTTTACTGCCTGCAGCAGGCTATGAATCAGAGTTAACTGGATCTGGCTGAAAGAACTGGGGCTTCTAAGCCTGGAGAAGAGAAAGCTCTGGGGAGAGTTAGAGCTACGTGTACATATCTGAACGGGACCTACCAGAAGGCTGGGGAGAGACTGTGGTGACAGAATGAGGAGCAATGGTTTGAAACTGCAGCAGGGCAGTTCTAGGTTGGACATCAGGAGGAAGTTCTGCACAGTGAGAGTGGTGAAATACTGGAAGAGGCTGCCCAGGGATGTGGTTGAGGCTCCATCCCTGGAGACATTCAAGATCAGACTGGATGTGTCCCTGGGCATCCTGATCTAGCTAGAGGCATCCCTGCTGAGTGCAGGGGGGTTGAACAAGATGCCATTTGAGGCTCCCTTCCCACCCAACACAATCTGTGAATTGTATTTTCATGTTTCACATCCACAAAACATAAACAAAGAAGACTATTTAAAGACCAAGAGATAATGGGAAAAATCCAAGGCAGCTGCTGCTTTGCAAAGTAGTAGCTCTTTGTTTCCTCCAAGCCCAGGTGGACATGGAGCAGATGCTGCAGGACCACTCCTTCCCATGGTGGGCAGAGATGGCAGCTGGGGAAGGTGCAGGCTCCCTCCTTCCTGGCACCACATTTACACTCATGCTGCAGTGAGAAGGGAGCAGAGGGAAAAAAAGTCTTCTGGGTGCACTGAAAACCTGTTTGGATTGTTAAGGAATCTGTAATCAAATTAAATGGCCAGAGCAAAGAGCACATCCATGCAGCCAAGGCAATGCTTTCTGGCCATAAGGCAGAATTTCTTCCCCTCCTCTTGCCGCCCTCAAAGATACATAGCCATTTACCAAAGCAAGTGCAAACAGGTCTCCAGGGACCACCTGTGTGACCAGGGGATGCAGCCCACATTTCTGAGTATGCGTTCCCCAACCTTTAGGAGCCTCTGGGGTAGGATTATTTGCCACAGTGTGCCTGGGGTCTGGGTTTCCCTGTGCAGATGTGCACTGTGTAATTAATCAGGTGTAATTTGTACTCACTCTTTGGTCCACTCTGCTGCTGTGCCAGACCTGAACCAAAAATACATGTGTCATTACTTAAATCTGCACACACACACACTCAGTCTACGTGCAACGCATCAAGAGGTCTACCTCTTCTTAATAAGTTCACAGATCTCCCACTGGCATTTATTTTAGTTATTTATATTAAATCATTTTCAAGGAGAATAGAAGCTCTTTTATACGCTGTAGGCTGCATGAATAGCTTCTCTGGAAAGCTGAAATCAATGCTGCTTAGTGATTCAATCAGTGTGAGGTGCAGTGCCATTCCTAGGGTTAGGGAGCCTCATTGGGTGGTGCCAAGGAGCCAGTCTGAGCTTAGCTCTTCTTCCTGTTTCTCCATGGGAATGCAGAGGGCAGGGTCCCAAGGACGCTGCTTGAATTGCAAGTTTTAATTTTGAAAGTGATCACAGAATCCCTGAATGCTAGGGATTGGAAGGGACTTCCACAGATCATCCAATCCAGCCCCCCTGCCAGAGCAGGGTCACCCAGGGCAGGTGACACAGGAACACACCCAGGTGAGGTTTGAATGTCTCCAGAGAAGGAGACTCCACAACCTCCCTGCCATAGTTTTTTTAAGGCACATTCAATGTGTGAATGCAAACACACACAGACACACAAATACAGTTTTTAAAGTTATTTCTCAGCCACACGTCCTCTGTGCTCCCAATTCAAGCACAAGGGAATGGACCTTCACTAAATGCAATAGTCCATCTTCTTAGCAGCCTTCATCTCAATTCCCTGGGAAGGTCTTGAAGCAAAACTAATTGGTAGGGAAGATACAGAGCTGCCACAGTAGCATTCAATGGGAAATGCAAGCATCAGAGTAGGTTCTTCCTTCAACACAAATGCAACCTGTGTCCAGTTCTGGGCCACTCAGTTTGGTCTCTTCTCCCAGGCAACCAGCACCAGAACAAGGGGACACAGTCTCAAGCTGTGCCAGGGGAGGTTTAGACTCGAGGTGAGGAAAAAGTTCTTCACTGAGCGAGTCATTCGTCATTGGAATGTGCTGCCCAGGGAGGTGGTGGAGTCGCCGTCCCTGGGGGTGTTCAAGGGGAGATTGGACACGGCACTTGGTGCCATGGTCTAGTTGTGAGGTCTGTTGGGACAGGTTGGACTTGATGATCCTTGGGGTCTCTTCCAACCTTGGTTATACTGTGATACTGTGATACTGTGATAGGAAGGATGTTGACTTGCTGGAACGTGTCTAGAGAAGGGCAACGAAGTTGGTGAGGGGTTTGGAACACAAGCTCTATGAGGAGAGGCTGAGGGAGCTGGGGTTGCTTAGCCTGGAGGAGACTGAGGGGTGACCTTCTTGCTCTCTACAACTACCTGAAGGGAGGCTGTAGACAGGCAGAGGTTGGCCTCTTCTCTCTGGCAACCAGCACCAGAACAAGAGGACACAGTCTCAAGCCATGCCAGGGCAGGTTTAGACTGGATGTTAGGAAGAAGTTCTACACAGAGAGAGTGATTGCCCATTGGAATGTGCTGTCTGTGGAGGTGGTGGAGTCACCTTCATTGGAGGTGTTCAGGAGGAGACTTGATGGGGTGCTTGGTGCCATGGGTTAGTTGTTTAGGTGGGTTGGATTGGTTGATGGGTTGGACGCAATGATCTTGAAGGTCTATTTCAACCTGGTGTATTGCATTGTATTGTATTGTATTGTATTGTAACCTGAATCAGCACCCCTGTTACTCATCTCTGCAGAAGGAGCAAGCCTGAAATACTAAGAGAAACAGTCCAGATGTAGCTGGCCTGTACCTGCTGCCAGGTTTCACATGCTGCTCCAGTTCTGACCTGCAACTAGAAAGTTGTGGGGGTGATAGTGAACCTAGTTGGTGTGTGTGTGTGAAATGAAGCCTACAGATGTAGGAAAGAAAGAACAAGTGTGATAAAAAGTGATCACCAATGCTTGCTTGAATTTCAAAGAGATCCTGTCTTTGTTCCTCACAAGCAGGTTGACTTTGGCTCCCACAAACCTTTGGAGAATTATTTCCTTGCAGGTGTGTGCAGAGACAAGCATTTGGTTCTGCCATGCCGGATCAGACAGCTGCTGGCACATAGCTTGCACTGCGTACACGAGCAAAACCTCTATGGAGCCTAGAGGAGACAAGGTTAGAAAGAATTTGACCATCAGAAGTTCTCAGGCAGGAAAAATGTACAGAATCCCCTAATTTTGTAGGCTGAACTTGCAGGTGCTTGCAAGGATAAAGTACTGAGTTTGTGTGACTTGGGAGAAACTTGTAGTGAAAGTGAGTTGCACATATGTGTAAGAACAAGTGAAATCTGTTGTTCACTACTGAGCACTTTGTTATACCTGGTCCAGAATTTCAGCACTTGGTCAAAGGGAAGAAATGTAGGGTGCTGGGAGAGCTGGCAGATGAGCAGGCCAAGCCACTCTCCAACATTTTTCCACACTCTCCATCCTTTTCCGCCAGTCCTGGCTCACTGGAGAGGTCCCAGAAGACTGGAAGCTGCCAACGTGGTGCCCGGCCACAAACAGGGCCGGCTGGAGGAGCCAGGGAATGATAGGCCTGTCAGCCTGACCTCAGTGCCAGGCAAGAGTATGGAACAGGTCCTCTTGAGTGCGATCACACAGCACTTACAGGATGGCCAAGGGCTCAGGCCCAGCCAGCATGGATTTAGGAAGGGCAGGTCCTGCCTGACCAACTTGATCTCCTTCTATGATCAGGTGACTGCCTGGTGCATGTGGGGAGGCCTGTGGATGTGGTCTGGCTGGACTTCAGCAAGGCCTTTGACACAGCAAACTGCTGGCCAAGCTGTCAGCCCCTGCCTTGGACAGCAGCACTCTGAGCTGGGTTGGGAACTGGCTGGAGGCTGAGCCCAGAGAGTGGTGGTGAATGGTGCCACAGCCAGCTGGCAGCCAGGCACCAGTGGTGTCCCCCAGGGATCAGTGCTGGGCCCCATCCTGTTCAATATCTTTATTGATGATCTGGAGGAGGGGATTGAGCCCATCAGCAGTAAATTTGCAGATGACACTAAGCTGGGGGCAGGAGTTGATCTGTTGGAGGGTAGGAGAGCTCTGCAGAGGGACCTCGACAGGCTGGACAGATGGGCAGAGTCCAAGGGCAGGAGACTGAACACATCCAAGTGCCGGGTGCTGCACATTGGCCACAGCAACCCCAGGCAGTGCTACAGGCTGGGGTCAGAGTGGCTGGAGAGCGGCCAGGCAGAGAGGGACCTGGGGGTGCTGGTTGATGGTAGGCTGAACATGAGCCAGCAGTGTGCCCAGGTGGCCAACAGGGCCAATGGCATCCTGGCCTGCATCAGGAACAGTGTGGCCAGCAGGAGCAGGGAGGTCATTCTGCCCCTGTACACTGCACTGGTTAGGCCACACCTTGAGTCCTGTGTCCAGTTCTGGGCCCCTCAGTTTAGGAAAGATGTTGAGTTGCTGGAAGGTGTCCAGAGAAGGGCAACAAAGCTGGGGAGGGGTCTGGAGCACAGCCCTGTGAGGAGAGGCTGAGGGAGCTGGGGTTGCTTAGCCTGGAGAAGAGGAGGCTCAGGGGAGACTTTAGGAGGAGACTGGTTTGGGTGCTTGGTTGCATGGTTTAGCTGATTAGATGATGTTGGATGATATGTTGGACTTGATGATCTTGAAGGTCTCTTCCAACCTGGTTAATTCTATTCTATTCTATTCTATTCTATTCTATTCTATTCTATTCTATTCTATTCTATTCTATTCTATTCTATTCTAACCACAGACTTTATATTTGGTTGCTTCCATTTCTCTTTTAGTACATTAAAAGGGTATAGAGGAGCTGCTATTTCTTCAACTTCATAGGGTGTCAAGCCACATTATTTCTTGAGAAACATCACCCTAAGTACAGCTGATTTGCCAAGTCACATCGAGTCCCCCTCCCCCACTAAGCCACACATTAACTGAGTCATGCTCTTGATCCCTCCTTAAATAATACATTTGGAATCCTTGTTAGAAAAAACAGTGTTGCTCTCTAGGACTTGGAGAGAAAGGATGCTGCAGAAGTCTCTCTCTCAGAAAAAGAGGGAGAAATAAGTCGCTTAATAAAGTCTAAATCATTCCTTAGGTTGGCTACCAGAAGCACCCGTGGTTATAAAATTAATCAGTCTCTGCTATTACAGCAAATTGGTGAAGATTGTATTGACACATCTTCATCTGCATGTCTCATCAGAGGTGTCCCTGCCATTTAGCTGCAAAACCCTGGAGGCTTTACTCTGCACAGAATCTTATAATACTTCAATTAAGGGACACCAAGCTGCCAGCCAGACAGCAGAGCATTTATTTCTTGATGACTCCTTAAGTTGTGCCACAGGCCTGTCATTAAGAGAATATTTTTCACAGCGTGCTGCAAAGATCCTCATGCCATTAAGAGGAATTGAAAAAGCATCAATTTGTTGTTTCCACCTAACACAGATATTTTTCATTGCTGGAGCAGCCATTAAAAACAATCTGGTTTATTGCCTTCTGCAAAGATCACAGGAAGTACACGTTGTGATTTATTCTGAGCGTGACATTAGTATTAAAAAGCATAGTGAAGCTGAAGCCCTGGAAATGAATGCTTAAGAAAACAAAGTCTTAAATATGCTTTCTTAAACATGGTGCTGGAAAATCCTTTGCCACAGTTTTCATGGCAGACCTTCAAAGAGAGATCCCTTGAGGACAGCTGTGCTGTTTTGAGAGAGGGAATCAGGCCCTTTCTGGCCACGGGATATTCAGAGCGAATAAATAACCCCCACATAACGAATTGAGGAACTGAGAAGTGAATTTTTGTCCTCATATTCCTCCTGTGGTTGTGACCTGTCCCTAAGGCAGGGTGAGGCCAGGGCATGGGAAGCATTACACAGAATGTATCTAGTGAATAAAAAGGTGAGAATTACAATAGAATAGAGTAGAATAGAGTAGAATAGAATAGAATAGAATAGAATAGAATAGAATAGAATAGAATAGAATAGAATAGAATAGAATAGAATAGAATAGAATAGAATGGAATAGACTAGACTAGACTAGACTAGAATAGACTAGAATAGAATAGAATAGAATGGAATGGAATAGAATGGAATAGAGTAGAATAGAATAGAATAGAATAGAATAGAATAGAATAGAATAGAATAGAATAGAATAGAATAGAAGTAGAATGGAATGGAATGGAATGGAATGGAATAGAATAGAATAGAATAGAATAGAATAGAATAGAATAGAATAGAATGGAATGGAATGGAATGGAATGGAATAGAAGTAGAATAGAATGGAATGGAATGGAATGGAATGGAATGGAATAGAATAGAATAGAATAGAATAGAATAGAATAGAATAGAATAGAATGGAATGGCATGGAATAGAATAGAATAGAATAGAATAGAATAGAATAGAATAGAATAGAATAGAATAGAATTAACCAGGTTGGAAAAGACCTTCAAGATCATCAAGTCCAACCTATCACCCAACACCATCTAATCAACTAAACCATGGCACCAACTGCCTCATCCAGGCTCTTCTTAAACACCTCCAGGGATGGTGACTCCACCACCTTCCTGAGCCTCCTTGTAAGACCTATCACAAAAATAGCAAAGTTTACTTCTGAAAAGTAACTGAATCAGTATGCAGTGTCAGCTTCAAGAATAAGAAGGGTTAGAATAGATAATACACCACAATTTCAGTCTAGGATCCCCTTGTATCAGAAGCAATTTTGTTATTGTTTGCTGTGCCAAGTTTGAATATATCTTGTCTAATCATAGAATCACAGAATTGTCAGGGTTGGAAGGGACCTCAAGGATCAGCCAGTTCCAACCCCCTGCCATGGCCAGGGACACCTCACACTACAGCAGGTTGCTCAAGGCTTCATCCAACCTGGCCTTGAACACCTCCAGGCATGAGGCTTCCACCACCTCCCTGGGCAACCTGTGCCAGTCTCTCACCACCCTCATGGGGAAAAACTTCTTCCTAACATCCAATCTCAATCGACCCATTTCTAGTTTTGCTCCATTCCCCCCAGTCCTCTCACTCCTTGACACCCTCAAAAGTCCCTCCCCAGCTTTCTTGTAGCCCCCTTCAGATCCTGGAAGGCCACAATTAAGTCTCCTCAGAGCCTTCTCTTCTCCCAACTCCCTCAATCAATTATACTTTGACAGTGCAGCAACTTGCATTTTTACTTAAAAATGCAGAGTGTTACATGATGGAAATTGAAATTGAATGGTAGGGGTTGGAAGGGACCTCCAGAGGTTATTGAATCCAACTCCCCTGCTAGAGCAGGCTCCCCCAGCTCACGTTGTTGCTGCAGATGCACCGCTGTTTCGGTGGCTTTTTATGTCAGCTCTGTCTGCTTCAGATGGAAAGAGATGTTTGCTGGAGCAGGCTCAACTTCAGGTAGCCTCAGCTTTTGAGTTGCACACCCATGTCCTTCTTCACAGTTGTGTCTAAATATATTTCTAGTGTTCAGTGACCCCTGTGTAGCTTTATCCTCTGCCATGGTCCTGCTTAGGAGTGACTGATGGGGTCTGGCAATTCTGGCCATGGGGAATTCACTAACAGTTTAGGACTGATCTGCAAAAGGGCTCAGGCATTGCTTGGTCATTTGAAGTGTTTGCTTTCAATAGCAGGAAAACCTGAGGGCTTCAGAAACTACTCAATTCCTTAGACAGCAAGGAATTGCCAACACACCTGCCAATGTGCCCATCCAAGCTAACCTTACTGACCTGCTGTGTCTAAATGGGCAGCATGGAAATCTGCAAGCTCACACTGACCTCTCCTGCACATCCTCATCTAGGGCTTATTTCCAGACCTGCCTCCTCACTGGACATGACTCCAGACACTAGGGTCTAGCTGAGTGTTATGCTCAGTTTTACTCAGCTGGTAGGTGAATGAGGCCCTCCTCTTTTTTTCCCTCATCATTACTCTACCTGCTTTAGAGCAAGCACATAAACCCTGGTCTTACACAGTCACAAGGGAGTCACTCATCTGCCAGGGTATGCTCTCCTCTGGAGTAGGTCTCCTCTAGTGTCCCCATGGCAGCTCTTTTGCTTTGCATTGGACTTAAAAGCAAAAAAAAACAAAAGCAAGACTGTCTCCCTGAGCTGGAGTATGGGCATCTCATAAAACACTTGAAAAAAGACAAAAGGGGCCAATGCTGAAACGAGACACTATGGGAATCTGATGGGAGATGTCTTGCATCCCCAGGGACTCTTTCAGCCACTGTGCAGAGTGATGGTCAATGGAGTTAAACCCAGCTGGCAGCCAGTCACAAGTGATGTTCCTCATGGCTCAGTGCTGGGATCACTTCTGTTCAGCATCTTTATTGATGACCTTGATGAACACACAGAGAGTGTCAGCAGTAAGTACACAGATGACACCAAGTTGGGTGGCAGTGTTGATCTGCACCAGGGTAGGAAGGCTCTGCAGAGGGACTTGGATAGTTTGGATCCATAGCCAATGTTATCAGGATGAGCTTCAACAAGGCCAAGTGCCAGGTGCTGCACTTGGGTCACAACAACCCCAGGCAACACTACAGGCTTGGAGCAGTGTGGCTGGAGAGCTGCCTGGCAGAAAGGGAACTGGGGGTGCTCATGGACAAGCAACTGAATACGAGGCAGCAGTGTGCCCAGGTGGTCAAGAGAGCCAAAGGCATCCTGGCTGGGATTAGAAAAGCTGTGTCTAGCAGGAGCAGGGAGGTGACTGTCCTCTGGTACTCAGCTCTGGTGAGGCCACAGGAGCTGTGGAGCAGAGCACAGTAAGAATCCTTTCACCAGGAGTAGTGCTAAATGAAGTTATTCTCTCATGGAATTTTACTGTTGAGCTAGAGTTAGTGAAGTTAAAAATAAGATATCCTGAATCTTGCAAAGTTTGCTTCCTGAGCATCTCTAACACATGAAAAGTAGCACTGAAAGGTGTTTGCCACCCACATCTGACTCCTCAAGTGGCTCTTCCAGTGTAAAATGTTGATATAATACAGACCAAAAAGCAATCAGTTACATTAGCCACTGGTTTGTCAGGCCTTGATCTGGATCCTGGAATGAGATCTCATGTGAACGAATGAAATAAGATTCTTAACATGATTAAAACTGGCTCCTCAAGTAAAATTCTATGCTTAAGACCTTTATTTGTAAGAAGTTGTTTTGAGATTAACCAATTTTTTGAGCTGGGGTTGCTTAGCCTGGAGAAGAGGAGGCTTAGAGGAGACCTTATTGCTGTCTACAACTCCCTGAGGGGAGGTTGTAGGCAGGTGGGGGTTGGTCTCTTCTCCCAGGCAACCAGCACCAGAACAAGAGGACCCAGTCTCCAGCTGCTCCAGGTGAGGTTTAAGCTGGAGGTTAGGAAGAAAGTTCTTCCCAGAAAGAGTAATTGGCCATTGGAATGTGCTGCCCAGGGAGGTGGTGGAGTCACCGTCCCTGGAGGTGTTCAAAAGAGGATTGGATGTGGTACTTGGAGCCATGGTTTAGTTGTCAGGAGGTGTTAGGTATTAGTATCATAGTATCAGTCAGGGTTGGAAGGGACCACAAGGATCATCTAGTTCCAACCCCCTGCCATGGGCAGGGACACCCCACACTAGATCAGGCTGGCCAGAGCCTCATCCAGCCTGGGCTTAAACACCTCCAGGGACGGGGCCTCAACCACCTCCCTGGACAAACCGTTCTCATGGTGAAGAACTTCCTCCCCACGTCCAGCCTGAATCTCCCCACCTCCAGCTTCTTTCCATTCCCCCTAGTCCTATCACTACCTGAGATCCTGAGAAGTCCCTCCCCAGCCTTCCTTTAGGCCTCCTTCAGATACTGGAAGGCCACATTAGGTAATAGCTTGGACTTGATGATCTCTGAGGTCTTCTCCAACCTGGGTGGTGATTCTATGATTCAATGATTCATTAAGAAGAGACATCTTCAGGTTAAATCAGCACCAAACTCTTAATACAAGGGAGAGAGATTAAAGTATTTGGTCTCCTGCCCTTATTCATAACTGTGAATTTCTGGATCGCACTGGAAGGAGCAACATTTGCCATTTCACCTCCTCTCCAATTAATTGATTTAAAACTAACATGGAGGGAAAGTGTCAGTTCTAGGGGAGGAAAAAAAAAACCCCAACAACAGAAAAAAATCCAGGGCCAGACTCTATAGCTCTAATTCATGTGAATAGTCTCGCCTGCGTGAATAGTCCCATTGACCTCAATGGGCTATTCACGCCAGTTCAATGGGATTATTCACATCCATAATACCTTCTGGTATTTGGGATGAAAAGCTCTACATAAGTGTAAACTATTGTAACAAAAAAATATGTATATAAAAATATTAATAATATACATTTTTAGTTGCTAGCAAAAATCTGCATTTATCCTGGCAGTCGTTATGGGTGATCAGGTAAATCATGCTTGAGCTAAGGAACTCCTACTGCACCACCAAAACACTCATTTAGCTGTGCTGCTAATAAGTAGGCTTTTTGTGAAAATACAAATACACATTTACATGAACAGAAATACATGTGTTCATGGGAAAAAAAAAAAGAAAGGAAAAGCTTTTGAGAGCTTTCAGGTAAATACTGTGTGTGTTTTTCTCAGGCCATCAAGGCAATTTGTTTTCTTCTCCGTTTTTGTTGTTTTGTTTCGCAGGCTCAATGGACTACCCCAGGTCCAAATTCGCCTCTGAGGCTCAGATGGGTTTTACCCAAACCAGGAAGGGCAATTTCACACAAAGGGTGTCACAAAATCCCCTCTCCTCCCAGCCACCGAAAGGGCCAATTTGCAACGTGTTGTGTGCAAGCAGTCCCTGCAAAGCAGCATGGAACCCCTTCAGCAGCTTCAGAGGAGCTGAATTGCACATTAGGCAACATTCCTGTTTCGAGTGCCAAAACCTAGAAATCCATAGTTAGCATAGATCCACAGAAATTCACAGATAGCATTGATAGATTGCAGTAATAATAGTAATTAAGAGAAAAATTGACAGGCAAGTTACATCTGAAAAACCTTTCCTCGGTAATAGAGTGTATTAAAAAAACCTCTGTGGGGGCACAGCTACAGCCACTGTGACTCTGCAGTCTTCAATTCAAAGTCAGCCAACTCCTGAGGAATGAAAAAAAGGGGGGAGAAAGCATGTTAGTGATGTACAGCTTTGTGCTGTGCACTGAGTTAACATTTCCATAGCCCAGGAAATCAGTCACTGTCATGGAAACAGTCTGCTAATTTATTAATTTCTTATTGCACTATTTTCTTCATTCTTCCTTTCTGCCCAGTAGTGCATTAAGCATCCTGCAAGTCCCAGCAGTGTCCCCTTACAGTGATAGGCAGGGCTCTTTAGGTAACCAGCATGACAACCTAAGGTAATGAACCTCTATGTTTGTGCTAGATGGGGAAGCTCCTCAGCCCTTCTGCTCACTCTTCCCACTTCTAGTTCACTCTGTGTAAGAGTGAAAGACTGGTCAGAGATGATGGGGCGAGAGCTGGAGCTTCAGACCTATCCTGCAGGCAGAGAGCTATGTGCTGCTGCTTCCACTGGGGACTGCTTGGGCTCAGCATTTCTACCAGTGTATTTCACTGATGAGTCACTTCTGTCCCTCTGTGTTGTGTTCTGACCAATGGTTTGAAACTGGAGCGGGGCAGATTTAGGTTGGACACCAGGAGGAAGTTCTGCACAGTGAGAGTGGTGAAATACTGGAACAGGCTGCCCAGGGATGTGGTTGAGGTCCCATCCCTGGAGACATTCAAGCTCAGACTGGATGTGGCCCTGTGCAGCCTGCTGTAGCTGGAGGTGTCCTTGCTGGGTGCAGGGGTTTGGACAAGATGCCCTTTGAGGCTCCCTTCCAGCCTGATGCAATGTGATTTACAAAGACAAGCAAAGAGAGGACACAAAGGGTAGATGTATATTACCACACACCAGCATGGCCCAAAGAAGCAAGGACAGAAGTTTCATCTACTGGGATCTTGTTCTCCTCCACTATTGCAGATCCATGTTATGACTTCAATGGCAAGGAGGATTTGGATGAGGTACCAAGCACAGGCACACACCATTTGTGTACAGGGGGCAAACTGGTGGAGGATCCTGCAGCCACCCAGATGGCATCTCAGCCTGTGTCTTCAGCTTTGCTGCCAGTAAAAGGGAAACTTCAGGTGTGTCCAAATGCATGCTGCACTACTCCATGTACAGGCATAAGGCAAATCTGCACCCAAAAGCAGCCCCCTTATTCACTACATTAACACATTTAATGGAGACTTGAACCTCCTCCCTTCTTTCTTCTCTGTTCCCATTGCTGGTACTGGTATGGTGATGGCACCAAATGATTTTCATATGTTGTGCTGCTCTGCTTCTTTCTTAAATCCTCAGTGCTGGGTTAGGAACTGGCTGGAGGGCCGGGCCCAGAGAGTGGTGGTGAATGGTGCCACATCCAGCTGGCGGCCAGTCACCAGTGGTGTCCCCCAGGGATCAGTGCTGGGCCCCATCCTCTTTAACATCTTCATTGATGATATGGATGAGGGGGTTGAGTCAGTCATCAGCAAGTTTGTAGATGACACCAAGTTGGGAATAGATGTTAGTCAGTTAGAGGGTAGAAAGGCTCTGCAGAGGGACCTCGACCGACTGGACAGATGGGCACAGTCTAATGGCATGGCATTTAACAAGTCCAAGTGCCGGGTTCTGCACTTTGGCCATGGCAGCAACCCCATGCAGAGCTACAGGCTGGGGTCAGAGTGGCTGGAGAGCTGCCAAACAGAGAGGGACCTGGGGGTGCTGATTGACACCCACCTAAACATGAGCCAGCAGTGTGCCCAGGTGGCCGAGAGGGCCAATGGCATCCTGGCCTGTATTAGGAATAGTGTGGCCAGCAGGAGCAGGGAGGTCATTGTGCCCCTGCACTCTGCATTGGTTAGGCCACACCTTGAGTCCTGTGTCCAGTTCTGGGCCCCTCAGTTTAAGAAGGACATTGAGACACTTGAAGGTGTCCAGAGAAGGGCAACAAGGCTGGGGAGAGGCCTTGAGCACAGCCCTGTGAGGAGAGGCTGAGGGAGCTGGGGTTGTTTAGCCTGGAGAAGAGAAGGATCAGGGGTGACCTCATTGCCCTCTACAACTCCCTGAAGGGTGGTTGTGGACAGGAGGGGTTGGTCTCTTCTCCCAGGCAAGCAGCACCAGAACAGGGGGACACAGTCTCAAGCTGTGCCAGGGGAGGTTTAGACTCGAGGTGAGGAAAAAGTTCTTCACTGAGCGAGTCATTCGTCATTGGAATGAGCTGCCCAGGGAGGTGTTGTGTCGCCGTCCCTGGAGGTGTTCAAGAGGAGACTGGATGTGGCACTTGATGCCATGGTCTAGTTGTGAGGTCTGTTGGGACAGGTTGGACTTGATGGTCCTTGGGGTCTTTTCCAACCTTGGTTATACTGTGATACTGTGATACTGTGATGCCATGTGTCAGACTTGAGAAGCCAGAGAGAAGCAACAAACAAGGGTGAGAAGAGAGAAGCAAGGTCTTCTCTCGGACAGACAGCCTGCCATGCGGCCTGGTCCCTGTTGCATACACCTAAATGTTTCACGTATTACTTTTCCAAACCCATTGAACTTGCACTGGCCTTTCCAAACTGAATAACAAATGTTGACCTGAATTTGAGCTTCACTTGAATGACTTCAATCCCAGCTGAACTAGAACCAGAAGAATACTTACACATACATCCTTTCCTCGGCTTGCCTTTGCTTTCTCCTTCCTCAGGAGCTCTTCATCTCACCTCTACAGGTTGTCTTTCACTTTTCCATTAGTCTCTGAGACTCTTCTTTCTTTCCCTTCCTCAGAGGTGACCTTTTTCTCTCTACAACTACCTGAAAGGGAGGTTGTAGACAGGCAGAGGTTGGTCTCTTCTCCCAGGCAGCCAGCACCTATTCCATTCCATTCCATTCCATTCCATTCCATTCCATTCCATTCCATTCCATTCCATTCCATTCCATTCTTCCATTCCATTCCATTCTGCAGTGTGGCCAGGCTATTCACCACCTGAAAATTACAAAGTTATCAGGAGGGCCAAAAACTAATGGAGACGACAGCAAGGAGCAGATCTAATCCAGTGGTCTGGATCTCACACAGCTTCAGCCAGGACTTAGTGACTGAAGAAAGGCAGCTGGATGCCAAAGCTCCACCAGGCCATAGGAAGATAGGAGAGGTTGAAAAGGAACTAAGCTTTGCCCTGTCAGACACAATTTGAAGCCTGGGCTGGTTTCAGTCCCTCAGAAAGACCAGGCAGATCCATCCTGTGAAAGTCTGGAATTTTAATCAGCATCATGTAATGACTGCTATGTTTATCATTGCTAGTGACATTTTGCACAGGAATAAGTTAAGATCTGCAAGTAAAGGAATAGAATAGAATAGAATAGAATAGAATAGAATAGAATAGAATAGAATAGAATAGAATAGAATAGAATAGAATAGAATAGAATTAACCAGGTTGGAAGAGACCTTCAAGATCATCAAGTCCAACATATCATCCAACATCATCTAATCAACTAAACCATGCAACCGAGCACCCCACCCAGTCTCCTCCTAAACACCTCCAGTGATGGTGACTCCACCATCTCCCCAGGCAGCCCATTCCTAATGGGCAATCACTCTCTCTGTGTAGAATTTCTTCCTCACCCTCAGTCTAAACCTCCCCTGTCACAGCCTGAGACTGTGTTCTCTTGTTCTGGTGCTGCTTGCCTGGGAGAGGAGACCAATCCCCACCTGGCTACAACCTTCCTTCAGGTAGTTGTAGAGAGCAAGAAGGTCTCCCCTGAGCCTCCTCTTCTCCAGGCTAAGCAACCCCAGCTCCCTCAGTCTCTCCTCACAGGGCTGTGTTCCAAACCCCTCCCCAGCTTTGTTGCCCTTCTCTGGACACCTTCCAGCAACTCAACATCCTTCCTAAACTGAGGGGCCCAGAACTGGACACAGGACTCAAGGTGTGGCCTAACCAAAGCAGTGTACAGGGGCAGAATGACCTCCCTGCTCCTGCTGGCCACACTGTTCCCGATGCAAGCCAGGATGCCATTGGCCCTCTTGGCTGCCTGGGCACACTGCAGGCTCATGTTCAGCCTAGCCATCAACCAGTACCCCCAGGTCCCTCTCTGCCTGGCCGCTCTCCAGCCACTCTGACCCCAGCCTGTAGCACTGCCTGGGGTTGCTGTGGCCAATGTCCAGCCTGTCGAGGTCCCTCTGCAAAGCCTCTCTACCCTCCAGCAGATCAACTCCTGCCCCCAGCTTGGTGTGGGGAAAAGAAACAAAAGCCCACCACTGTTTACTGCTTTCTTAAGCTGAAGGCTCCTTTGGGTCAGCCATGCTTAATAGGTATTGTTGAACCTGTCTTAACCCGAAGTCTAATTTCCCTTTGAAAAAGTAAAACTTCAAAATGACACACTTTGTCTCCACAGCCTTGTAGTAATGAGCTCCACAGTTTGAGTATGTATTTTGTTTTAAGTCTGCTACTTGATCTCCCCTGAGTGCCCTCAATAGTGACTTGAGAGTCCCTCTTACTCTCTGCTTTTGTTTAATTTTGTCTTGCTGCTTCCTCTCACTATAAAACCAAATATTTTCCCCCTCTTGAATAAGATTGCTCTTCAACTGCCACCCTCTTTCTTTTTTGTCTTTTCCATTTCAAAACTCTGGAGGCTTTTTTTTTTTCCTGCTCAAAAACTATTCTGCATCCTCTTCAACCTGGATTCCACACCACTACGGCTGGAAAACTGCACTTCAGTCTCCCACGAGGCTATTCTGACCGCTGAGGCTCTGTATAAAACAGAGGCAGTGGCAACAATTCCTCTTCCAGATGTGTTTTCTCTGGGAACAGCAAATTTTCACAAAGCTGCATCTTATTTTTATCTGCACAGCCAGAGAAAAATACTAGAGGGGACTAGAATAGTAGAGGGGACTAGAATAGTCCCCTCTCTGTGAAACCTATAGGAAACAATGCTGAGACTGCAGCTTGCTTAAATGTTCCCCTCAACTTCCTTACAGCCATCTACCACATCTTCTGCCAGCCCCTGAAACTTACTGAGACATCTTTTTGTGCCCTGGCTGTGCCTCTCCTTGGACACACAACTCTGCTCTGCAGCCCAGACTCCCAGAGACTACCAGGCTGCAAATAGTCCTAATAACAGCACGAATACTAGTACTAATACTAGTGCTAATACTAACACTAGTGCTGATACTAGGATGTTGAGTCGCTGGAACGTGTCCAGAGAAGGGCAACAAAGTTGGTGAGGGGTTTGGAACAGAAGCCCTGTCAGGAGAGGCTGAGGGAGCTGGGGTTGCTTAGCCTGGAGAAGAGGAGGCTCAGGGGTGACCTTATTGCTCTCTATAACTCCCTGAAGGGAGGTTGTAGACAGGCAGAGGTTGGTCTCTTCTCCCAGGCAGCCAGCACCAGAACAAGAGGACACAGTCTCAAGCTGTGCCAGGGGAGGTTTAGGCTGGAGGTTAGGAAGAAGTTCTACACAGAGAGAGTGATTGCCCATTGGAACGGGCTGCCCAGGGAGGTGGTGGAGTCACCATCACTGGAGGTGTTCAGGAGGAGACTTGATGGGGTGCTTGGTGCCATGGGTTAGTTGATTAGGTGGTGTTGGATGATAGGTTGGACACGATGATCTTGATGGTCTCTTCCAACCTGGTCTATTCTATTCTATTCTATTCTATTCTATTCTATTCTATTCTATTCTATTCTATGCTATGCTATGCTATGCTATGCTATGCTATGCTATGCTATGCTATTCTATGCTATGCTATGCTATGCTATGCTATGCTATGCTATTCTACTAATACTCTATCTAACCTTCCTGCCATGGGCAGGGACAGCTTCACAGAATCACAGAATTATTGAGGCTGGAACAGACCGCTCAGATCATCCAGTCAGCCTATGACCCAACACCACCCCACCAGCCAGACCACGGCACCAAGTGCCACATCCAATCTTTCAGAATACATAATTAATCAGGTTGGAAAATACCTTTGAGATCATTGAGCCCAACCTATCACCCAACACCATCCAATCAACTAAACCATGGCACCAAGTGCCTCATCCAGGCTCTTTTTAAACACAGGGATGGTGACTCCACCACCTCCCTGGGCAGTCCATCCCAGTGTCTGATTCCCCTTTTCATGACAAAGTGCTTCCTAACATCCAACGTTCCACTAGACTAGTACTAGTAACTGCTGGTACTACTACTACTACTAGTACTACTACTCATTTCCCCTCCATCTTGGGCAGGGACATCACAATATCACACTATCACAGTATCGCCAAGGTTGGAAGAGACCTCGAAGATCATCAAGTCCAACCTGTCACCACAGACCTCATGACAAGACCATGGCACCAAGTGTCACGTCCAAACCCTCTTGAACACCTCCAGGGATGGTGACTCCACCACCTCCCTGGGCAGCACATTCCAATGATGAATGACTCTCTCAAGTGAAGAACTTTCTACTCACCTCCAGCCTAAACTTCCCCTGCTGCAGCTTGAGACCATCCTCTAGTTCTGGTGCTCGTTGCTAGAGAGAAGAGACCAACCCCTTCCTGGCTACAACCTCCCTTCAGGTAGTTGTAGAGAGCAATGAGGTCGCCCCTCAGCCTCCTCTTCTCCAGGCTAAACAATCCCAGCTCCCTCAGCCTCTCCTCACAGGGCTGTGCTCCAGACCCCTCCCCAGCCTTGTTGCCCTTCTCTGGACACCTTCAAGTGTCTCAATGTCCTTCTTAAACTGAGGGGCCCAGAACTGGACACAGGACTCAAGGTGTGGCCTAACCAATGCAGAGTGCAGGGGCACAATCACCTCCTTGCTCCTGCTGGCCACACTCTTCCTAATGCAGGCCAGGATGCCATTGGTCTTCTCGGCCACCTGGGCACACTGCTGGCTCATGTTCAGGTGGCTGTCAATCAGCACCCCCAGGTCCCTCTCTGTTTGGCCGCTCTCCAGCCACTCTGCCCCCAGCCTGTAGCTCTGCATGGGGCTGCTGTGGCCAGAGTGCAGCACCCGGCACTTGGACTTGCTGAATGTTGATTCTTTCCCTTTAAGAAGGCACAGTAATTAAGTCATGAAAACTTTTTAATCTCTGCCAAAAAAAAAAAAAAAAAAGATGTGCTGGTAAGTAGAGCAATACCATAAACACAGCTGACTGCTCACTCATGCTGGACCTTTAGTAGTAGACTTACATGTCGCTGTCAGATGATTTGTGTCCACAAGATGCCTCGTTTTTCATCTATAATTTAGGCAGTTCAAGCCATGAGCATTATCCTGACCTAAAAAAAAAAAAAGGGGGGGGGGAATAAAAAAGTCTTCATTTACACACAGAGTTTTGTCTTACTCTAGCAAAACTCCCCCATGGAAGAGCTGCTGTGCTTCCAGCACCCCACTAATGGTACAATAAATTACATTTTCTCATTTGGAACATTGTAATAGATTTCTCTGCAGAGTGATTTATCATGCAACAATTAGGATCCCCAGGGAATGAGATGACCATTTTAAATTTTATCAGCTTGTTTCAATAAACTGTTAATGTGACCCTAATGTTTGGGAAGCACTTTAATATAATCAGATTTCAGTTGTTCAATCTACTGACATTAATGGCTGGCTCATTAATCACAGGATTCTCACTGAGACCTCAGAGGCTGTGCTAAGTTCAGTGGACCAGCTCTTACGATAATAAAAACAACAGGCAATTTTCAACAGGGTGGGGGGAGGGAAAAAAAATCTCACTTGAACTGCAAACCCTTGGCTTTGGTCATCCTCCAGGAGTTGACAAGGGCATTTAATAAACTCCCAAAGCCTGGAATAACAACATTTCTTTTCTGTGCAGTTCAGCTTTACTTGTAAATTGCTCGATTAAAAACGATACAGGCAGAAGAAGGGCAGCTTCTGCTGGAAACCAGCGGGGGAAGCCGACGTAAGAAGGACGTGGAGCTGCTGGAGCAGGTCCAGAGGAGGCCACAAAAAAGATCAGAGGGCTGGAGAACCTCCTTTATGGGGACAGGCTGAGAGTCGGGGCTGTTCATCCTGGAAAAAAGGATGCTAGGGGGGACTTTAAAGCAGTCTTCCAGTACCTGAAGGGGGCTGCAGGAGAGCTGGGGAGGGACTGCTGGGGAGCAGTTGTTTAGCCTGGAGAAGAGGAGGCTCAGGGGAGACCTCATTGCTCTCTACAACTACCTGAAAGGTGCTTGTAGCCAGGAAGGGGTTGGCCTCTTCTCTCTAGCAACCAGCACCAGAACAAGAGGACACAGTCTCAAGCTGCGCCAGGGGAAGTTTAGGCTGGAGGTGAGGAGAAAGTTCTTCACCGAGAGAGTCATTGGCCATTGGAATGTGCTGCCCAGGGAGGTGGTGGAGTCACCGTCCCTGGAGGTGTTCAAAGGGGACTGGATGTGGCACTTGGTGCCATGGTCTAGTCGTGGGGTCTGTGGTTACAGGTTGGACTCGATGATCTTCGAAGTCTCTTCCAACCTTGGTAATACTGTGATACTGTGACTTTCGTCAAGGGCTGTAGTGATAGGATGAGAGGGAATGGATTGAAGCTGGAAGAAGGGACGTTTAAACTGAATGTTAGGAATATAATTCTTCCTAGTGAGGGTGGTGAGACACTGGAATAGGCTGCCCAGGGACATTGTAGATGTCTGGAGGGGTTCAAGGAAATCCATGAGGAATTAGTTCGGGACCTGCTGAGCCACTTGGACACTCACAAGTCCATGGGGCCGGATGGGATCCATCCTAGGGTGCTGAGAGAGCTGGCAGGTGAGCTGTCAAGCTGCTCTACATCATTTTCCTCCAGTCCTGCCTCACTGGAGAAGTCCCAGATGACTGGACACTGGCCTGTGTGGTCCCCATCCACAAGAAGGGTTGGATGGAGGAACCTGGAAACTCCAGGCCTGGCAGCCAGACCCCAGTGCCAGGGAAAATGATGGAGCAGATTATCCTGGCGGCAATCACTGTGCACCTGCAGGATGGCCAAGGGCTCAGGCCCAGCCAACATGGATTCAGGAAGGGCAGGTCCTGCCTCTCCAACCTGATCTCCTTCTATGATCAGGTGACTGCCTGGTGGATGTGGGGCAGGCTGTGGATGTGGTCTGGCTGGACTTCAGCAAGGCCTTTGACACTGTCCCCCACAGCAAACTGCTGGCTAAGCTGTCAGCTCATGGCTTGGGCAGCAGCACTCTGAGCTGGGTTAGGAACTGGCTGGAGGCTGAGCCCAGAGAGTGGTGGTGAATGGTGCCACATCCAGCTGGAGGCCAGGCACCAGTGGTGTGCCCCAGGGATCAGTGCTGGGCCCCATCCTCTTTAACATCTTCATTGATGATCTGGATGAGGGGATTGAGACAGCCATCAGCAAATTTGCAAATGACACCAAGCTGGGAGCAGATGTTGGTCAGTTAGAGGGTGGAAGGGCTCTGCAGAGGGACCTCAACTGACTGGACAGATGGGCAGAGTCCAACAGGATGGAATTCAACAAGTCCAAGTGCCAGGTGCTGCACTTTGGCCACAGCAACCCCATGCAGAGCTACAGGCTGCGGTCAGAGTGGCTGGAGAGCAGCCAAACAGAGAGGGACCTGGGGGTGCTGGTTGACACCTGCCTGAACATGAGCCAGCAGTGTGCCCAGGTGGCCAAGAAGGCCAATGGCATCCTGGCCTGCATTAGGAATAGTGTGGCCAGCAGGAGCAGGGAGGTCATTGTGCCCCTGTACTCTGCATTGGTTAGGCCACACCTTGAGTCCTGTGTCCAGTTCTGGGCCCCTCAGTTTAAGAAGGACATGGAGACACTTGAAGGTGTCCAGAGAAGGGCAACAAGGCTGGGGAGAGGCCTTGAGCACAGCCCTGTGAGGAGAGGCTGAGGGAGCTGGGGTTGCTTAGCCTGGAGAAGAAGAGGCTCAGGGAGACCTCATTGCTCTCTACAACTACCTGAAAGGTGGTTGTAGCCAGGAAGGGGTTGGTCTCTTCTCTCAAGCAACCAACACCAGAACAAGAGGACACAGTCTCAAGCTGCAGCAGGGGAAGTTTAGGCTGGAGGTGAGTAGAAAGTTCTTCACTTGAGAGAGTCATTCACCATTGGAATGTGCTGCCCAGGGAGGTGGTGGATTCACCGTCCCTGGAGGTGTTCAAGAGGGGCCTGGATGTGGCACTTGGTGCCATGGTCCAGTCATGGGGTCTGTGGTGACAGGATGGACTCGATGATCTTTGAGGTCTCTTCCAACCTTAGTGATACTGTGATACTGTGATCCTGTGAAGGCCAGGCTGGATGAAGTCTTGTCTGGTCTAGTGGGAGGTGTCCCTACCCAAGGCAGGGGGTTATAACAAACTGGATGATGTTTAAGGTACATTCCAACCCAAACCATTCTAAGAATCAATGATGAAATCAGCAGCAATTCTGCTATAACCTATCCATTTAGACAATGAAGAGATAGACTGTTAGAACTTGCAGCTCAATGTCTAGGGAAATTTTTATGACTATCTTTATAAAAACCTTGACCCCAGGTGTCCTTATAGAAGGTTAGGAAACACACAGTCATACATCCCAGGGCAAGCCAGAGGTCTAGGTATGGTTGAAGGAAAGTTGAACCTTTTGCAAGGGCAACTGAACAACCAACCACTTTGATATTTATTTCCTTTTGTTAGGGAAGGTACTGAAAATCAGTGTGAGAAGAGGACATGAGGAGATATTACAACAGGTCCTGAGTCAGTGAAACAGCAGCAAAATAAATTAGTATCAGAAAAACCTGTGAACTGAATTCCATAGAAGAAGCTTTTCCCTTATACAATCACAAATTGTCAGGGTTGGAAGGGACCTCAAGGATCAGCCAGTTCCAAGCCCCCTGCCATGGCCAGAGACACCTCACACTACAGCAGGTTGCTCACAGCCACATCCAGCCTGGCTGCAAAAACCTCCAGGCAGGAGGCTTCCACCACCTCCCTGGGCAACCTGTGCCAGTCTCTCACCACCCTCATGGGGAACAGCTTCTTCCTAACATCCAAGCTGAATCTACCCTTTTCCAGTTTTGCTCCATTCCCCCCAGTCCTCTCACTCCCTGACACCTTCAAAAGTCCCTCCCCAGCTTTCTTGTAGTCCCCTGCAGATACTGGAAGGCCACAAGAAGGTCTCCTCAGACTCTTCTCTTCTCCAGATTGAACAGCCCCAACTCCCTCAGTCTGTCCTCATAGCAGAGCAGCTCCAGCCCTCTGCTCCTCCTCGTGGCCCTTCTCTGGACACCTTCCAGCACCTCCAGATCCTTCCTGTTCTAGGGGCTCCACAACTGGACACAGTGCTCCAGGTGTGGTCTCAGCAGAGCGGAGCAGAGGGGGAGAATCACCTCTCTGACCCTGCTGGCCACACTTCTCTTGATGCAGGCCAATCCTACAAGCTGGTTCAGCAGCTGAAGTCCTGCCTGGGCAGGAAGCTACCCCTGCCTCCAGAAGAAAACACTCTTTCTAATAAAGTGTGTTTTGGAAATGAAGGAGTCATCAGCTGCTCATAGCTCCAACACACACCCTGAGAATGCCAACCAGCACTAAGCACTGAAAGAATTAATCTTAGAAGTTGATTTTAATAGGTCTTGGTTTCTTTATTGATAGTGTAGTCTGACTTAGGTATATATAATTGATAAGTTATTCACCTGACAGTCAATAATAGAGTTAATGTGTACTTAGTTTATTTGCTGAGTTAATCTGTCTGAAACAGGAAAATGGTAGGAAGCCAAAGAAGATATGGATGCTGTCAACACATTTATCCAGTGGGCTGTTGGGGCTTCAATAAAATTAGGTTTACCAAGCTAGAGAGTTGGTTCTTTAACACATTATTTTATTTTATTCTATTCAAGACATTAACAAGGATCATGCATTTTCACTCCTACTCTGTTCAGCAATGGAGATAACCAAGGCCCCTATACTAAGTCTGGTTTTCAATACATTTGAAAATAAAAAGATGATTTTTCATTGTCTGCTCCCAATTCATCTCATTCTTCTGGAATATTCACAGACTCACAGATTGGTGTCTTGTTCAGCCCCCCTGCAGTCAGTCAGCAGGGACACCTCAAACTAAAGCAGGCTGCACAGGGCCACATCCAGTCTGAGCTTGAAGTGCTGTGGATGAGACATGTACGTTTCATGTGTGTTATAGGTGAGGAGAGTTTCACAGAGTCCCACTGGAGTGAAAATCACAGCTTCACAGATTGCATTGGCTTGGAAGGGACCCTCAAAAGGCATCCAAACCCCCTGCAGTCAGTCAGCAGGGTCACATCCAGTCTCATCGTGAATGTCTTCTTGGATGGGATCTCAACCACATCCCTGGGCAGCCTGTTCCAGTATTTCACCACTCTCACTGTGCAGAACTTCCTCCTGGTGTCCAACATAAATCTGCCCTGCTCCAGTTTCAAGCCATTGCCTCTCATCCCCACAGGCCCTTCTGAACAGTCCCTCCCCAGCCTTCCTGCAGGTCCCCTTCAGACATTGAAATGCAGCTCTAAGGTCTCTCTGGAGCCTTCTCTTCTCCAGGCTGAACAGTCCCAACTTTTTCATCCTGTCTCCATAGGAGAGGGGCTCCAGCTCTCTGATCAGCTTTGTGGCCTCCTCTGGAACCACTTCAGCAGGTCCACGTCTGTTTTGTAGGAGGCCCCAGAGCTGGAGACACTACTCCAGGTTAATATGGATGATAAGTCTTGCAGAAGTGGTCTCAGCAGAAAAGAACCTAATATTGGGGTGCAGAGTGCTATGACAAACACATCATGTTGTGGTGGAGTTAGAAAAAAACAAATTCTAATATTAAAAGACTGAGAGCTGCTGTTCTGAACTATGCAGATGCACATGTTTGTGGCTCTAGCAAAAGCTGTACAAGGATAGCAATGAGAAAAAGTCAACTCACAAGGTTCTTAGGAAAAAGTTCTTCAGTACAAGGGTGGTGAGACTCTGGAATAGGTTGCCCAGGGAGGCTGTGGCTGCCTCCTCCCTGGGGGTGTTCAAAAAGCTTGGATGAGGCCTTGAGCAGCTGAGTCTAGTTGAGAGGTGTCCCTGCCCATGGCAGGGAGGTTGGAGTAGATGATCTCCAAAGTCCCTTCCAACATAAACCATTCTATGACTCTATGAAGGTAAGCTGTTGTAGGAAATGTTCTCAATATTTTACCTTACTGTTCTGTACAGATGTTTTACCAGAAAAAATCCTGTGAAACAGCAGCCAACCAACCAACCCTAATGTCATCTCTAAGGGCCAGCTTGAGGGAGTCAGGACTAGCAAAAGGGCAAGCACACTGCAGTGACAGCTATCACTAGAAGCTAACTAAAAAGCTTGAAAGGTTCTGTAACACAGGACCTTCCTACAACATGCAAGTGCAGGAACAAAAAGGAGGGCAAGAGCTTCATGGAAGAACATCAGAAAAGCGTGGCCAGCAGGTCTAGGGAAGTTCTTCTACCCCTCTGCTCTGCTCTGGTGAAACCACACCTGCAATACTGTGTCCAGTTTGGGGCTCCCCAGTTCAAGAGAGACAGAGACCTGCTGGAGAGAGTCCAAGGGAGAGCCATGAGGATGCTCAGGGGACTTGAGCATCTCCTCTGTGAAGAGAGACTGAGAGCCCTGGGGCTGTTTAGTCTGGAGAAGAGAAGGCTGAGAGGGGTCTGATCAATGTCTCTCAATATGCGAGTGCTGGGTGTCAAGTGGAGGGGGCCAAGCTCTTTTGGGTGGTGCACAATAATCAGACAAGGAACAACAGGTTTGAGCTTGAACATAGAAGATTTCACCTCAACGTGAGGAGAAACTTCTTTACAGTGAATGTGATGGAGCCCTGGAGCAGGCTGCCCAGGGAGGTTGTGGAGTCTCCTTCTCTGGAGACTTTCCAAACCCCCTGGATGCCTTCCTGTGCAGACTACCCTGGGTGATGCTGCTCTGGCAGGGGGTTGGACTGGATGATCTCTGGAGGTCCCTTCCAGCCTCCAATGTATTCTGATCCTGTGATACTGTGAAGCGGCTGAGGTGAAAAAAGAACTATCGGAGAACTGAGCAGTGGAGGCACAGGAGATGGGAATGAAGACAAAGCAAAATAAGGGCACTACAAGAGCTGGAGAGATTGACCAATTTAAATTTTGACTACAATCCTTTACAAAATCTTCAAGCCATAATGTGTTAGTTTATGATGTATGTGGCCTTGGCTGATGGTCCAGTGGAGGAGCTAGCTGATGTATGGCTCCAGCGTGCAATCTGACATTTTTAGTACGTGCTGTTGGTGGTGATTCATCACGGCGTAATACGTGAGATTACCCACTGGAACGCAGGCTTTTGGCTTCAGGTGATTTTATTTATAGTTTGTGAGGGCACAGATGAGGCTGGGAATCTGGGCTAGCACAGGAGGAGCCAAACCAACAGCATAGCTTCCTTCTGGATCATGCTTTGAGACAGAGGCGGTACTACCAGGTGAGCATTCCGCATTGAAAAGCTATGGCAGGCTTTAAAGGGACACAGCTCCAGGGCCTGGGGCTGGCTGAGTACTGAGGGGGAGAAAGAATAGCAAGGGTTGGTGTTGTAAGGGAGGATGGTATTCTTTGGCTTAATTTATTTTGCTCTTTCTGATTGCCATTTGGGAAGGAATGGCTTTGAACTCTTAATTGTATGCTTTGTTTTTATCAGGGCACAGATCCCTCCTGTCCTTTCTCACTTCCCCTCCTTTTCTCCTGCAGTCCTCACTTTACTGATTTCCTCCTTTCTTCTTTCCTTTCATCTCACGCTGCGAAAATAAACAGTCTGGAGTTGAATCCAGAGAGCAGAAACTGGTCTGATTCCCTCCCCACCCAACAAACAAACCCAGTAAAACTTTGAAATGGCATCCAGATCTCAGCTGTGTGGCACGGGGTCTGCCTCCAGTGAAGAAAACAACACAGCATGACGAGTCGAGGGGAGAATTTTCCTCGAGCAATCTTCCACACTAAAGAAGGTGCTCCCACATCAGCAGGAATGTTTTGGTACAAGGCAATGAGCCTTCAGAATGGAAGAAACAGCAGCTTGGGATGAGGTGGAGCCTGTGCAGAAAGGATGATGAAGATGCTGAGGATTAAGAGCCTGGCTGCCTCTTGATGCACCAGGTATTTGTGTCAGTAATTCTCATTAGTTTGAACGTGAATAACAGTCACAAATCTCCTAGGGACTGGAAGAAGAACAGATTCCTTAATGTTTCCATGAGGAATACTTTGAAACCTTCATAAAACATTCATATTTGATGGAAAGGGAGATCTACTTTAATAAAACATGTTTACCACTATTACACAATCAGCAGTTGGTAGTTTATCTAACTCGAGGATCATGGATAACAAACTTGCATTGCCAGTACATATTATAAGGCTAAGATCACTTTGCTTCATGCTATTGATTTCTTTACCTAACATTAACAACTCATTTTACTGCAGCCTCAAAGTGGAGTATTTAAACTAAGAATGAACCCAAGCTTACAAATCAGTTGCTTTTTTCTTTCTCTAAGACCCTACTTCTGAATCTGGCTTCACAAGCAGACATCTGTAGCACAAAACTGCAGATTTTGAAGCAATTGTCATTTATTATGTTGCCTTAAGAAGGTTAGGCTGCTGTCCCTTGTTTTGGGCACTGAACAAACACAGCAGACTTTCAGAGGAGTTGTTTGTTAACTAAAAAGTGGTGTCAGAAGATACCTGATGTGCCCTGAAGGTGTTTCACTTGACTGCTTCAGAAGGCCAGACTGTCCTGCAGGCTCTGTGCCTTACATGAGTCCTGCAGTGAGGCTCTTAATACATCAGAGCGCACAAAATGGCACTAGATGCCCCTGTCCAGGCAACTTAACTCCATCTTTAACACATCTGCTGCTTCCAGAATGCATCCAGGTACGTTTTTCTTGTGACTGCACACCCCTAATGTCCTTCGACTAGAGAATGGCACAGTGCGTTCATAAAGCAAGCCATACAGCTAGTGAAAAGACTCAGAGTTGCATATCCACTGGCACTGAAATAGATACAAACAATTCAGAGGAGAGCAAGAAAAACAAGCTCTGCTCCATAAAAGTGCTTCTCTGTCCTGGTGTAATTATCTTTATGTAATAAGAATAATCCAAGTCAAACTAATGAGTCTTTGCTTGACCAGCTGAGATGGAACATGGTGGAGCTAGTAGAGCAGGGTTAATGGTTGGACTTGACGATCTTGAAGGTCCTTTCCAACCTAAATGATTCTATGATTCTAACATCTACTGTTGATGAAATGTTACTTATTATAGGTTGTCACTGTTGGAGCAAGTCCAGAGGAAGGCCACAAGGATGATCCAAGGGCTGGAGCAGCTCTGCTGTGACGATAGGCTGAGGGGAGCTGGGGGTGTTCACCCTGGAGTAGAGAAGACTCCGGGGGACCTTAGAGCTGCCTCCCAATACCTGAAGGGATCCTACAGGAAGGCTGCAGAGGGACTTTTCATAAGGGTGTCTAGAGACAGGACAAGGGGAAATGGTTTGAAGTTGAGGGAGAGCAGGGTTAGACTGTATCTTAGGAAGAAGTTCTTCAGTACCAGGGTGGTGAGGCTCTGGAGTAGGGTGTCCAGAGTGATTGTGGATGTCCCCTCTCTGGAGTTGTTTAAGGCCAGACTGGATGAGGCCTTGAGCAACCAAGTGTAGTTGAGAGGTATCCTTGTCCACGGCAGGGGGGTTGGAGCAGATGATCTCTGAGGTCCCACCCAACCTAAGCCATTGTGTGATTCTATGACTTTTAAACCCATGTGCATACAGTTTAGAAATGAAGCATAAAATCTGTCCAAGTTCCAGTGCAGCTGGGTAGGTACAGGTGTGTGATCTCCAGTGCTTTATATACCTTTTAAGGGTTGCTGGCATTTCATTCATTCGGAAACTAAAGATTAGCACACACTTAAAACTCACATATCAGGAGTAAAATCTGCCACACTTCTCAAGGAAATGTTAAAATGTTCAACATCCCTGTTCTCAACAAGTAAATAACACATTATAGGGCTGCATTATGACCAGATTATATCTATTAGTTACTGCTGTGCACCATGTAAATCTCCAGCTTCCCTGGGAAATGAGAAAATCATTTCAGACTTCAATAACTAACAATCAGTTATTGCTCTGGGCAATAATAAAGCCGAATGCAATTACCTAAAGTGAAGTTAGCAGTGTAACAAATGAAATACAGATTTCCTTCTCTCCTAAAATAAATGTAGCATCTCCTCATCACACACTACTGCGTGGTATAATAGGGGCGTCCAAACACCGTAGTACCTCAACAGCCTCTTTGAGATTTGAAATATATGTGATTAAAACTTATAGAAGTTACTTTTTTCTCCGGCATCACTTCCACGATCAGCGCCGGAAACAGACCAAGGCCTACGAAACCGCGAGAGCGAAGCACTCGGTCTAGAAAAACAGGTTTCAACCCAAGAGTCTCTGCTCCCAGTCGCCCTCCTCTTCGCACAGCAAAGACGATTTACCCCCAAAAGGGAAACACACAATTTCTGGTCACAAAATGCCTTTGATCAGTTGTGGGGTTTTTTCCCCCAAAACATGTTAAGAGTTGTAACCGCAGCGTTTCGCTCCTCATCCTTACCCTACCTCCTGTCACAGTAATTTACTATTTATTCTGCCAATGTGAAGGGGGGAAAAAATGTAAATTCTGTTAAGGAGAGGGGGAGAAATGTTCTTATTTGAAAGTGACTTTCAAATGAAGTGTTTGAGAACTGAAGTCCCTGGAAGCTAGAACTTCTCTCAGCTTAGCACCGGATTTTAGGCTACAAAGCAGACACAGAAATGTTGGAATAGAATAGAATAGAATAGAATAGAATAGAATAGAATAGAATAGAATAGAATAGAATAGAATGGAATGGAATGGAATGGAATGGAATGGAATGGAATAGAATAGAATAGAATAGAATAGAATAGAATAGAATAGAATGGAACGGAATACAGTAGAATAGAATGGAATAGAATGGAATAGAATAGAATAGAATAGAATAGAATAGAATGGAATGGAATAGAGTAGAATAGAATGGAACGGAATAGAATAGAATAGAATAGAATAGAATAGAATAGAATAGAATAGAATGGAATGGAATGGAATAGAATAGAATGGAATAGAATAGAATGGAATGGAATAGAATGGAATAGAATAGAATGGAATAGAATAGAATAGAATGGAATGGAATGGAATAGAGTAGAATGGAATGGAATGGAATGGAATGGAATGGAATGGAATGGAATGGAATGGAATGGAATGGAATAGAATAGAGAAATAGAATAGAATGGAATGGAATAGAGTAGAATAGAATAGAATAGAATAGAATAGAATAGAATAGAATAGAATAGAATAGAATAGAATGGAACAAAATAGAGTAGAATGGAATAGAATAGAATAGAATAGAATAGAATAGAATAGAATAGAATAGAATAGAATAGAATGGAACAAAATAGAGTAGAATGGAATAGAATGGAATAGAATAGAATAGAATAGAATAGAATAGAATAGAATAGAATAGGTCTTTGATATGGCTAATAAGACTTCCTCCTTAATTTCTTCTGGTAAGCATTCAGAAATCGATCCTCAGACACTGCAGTGGAGGTAAATAACAAAATATGTGAGCTTAGCCCTTTGGAAAATAGAGAAAGAAGCTAAAAGCAGTATTTTCCAAATCAGAATTAGGTAAACATAATTTTGTGTGTGTTCTTGATTATAAACTTAGGCAGGAATATGTTGTGTCCTCTTTCATTTTTGGTATGATGACAGGATCTTGAAGGTCTCTTTCAACCTGGTGTATTGTACTATTGTATTGATTATTATTGTATTCATGAGGATTTTTTTGCACCTAACTCTGGAATAAATACCATTTTCAGTCAGGATGAATATATTAGAGACTGCAGGGAAGAGAAATGCACACAAAGCTATTCGTACCTAAGAACAATACTGGGGGTTAGCTGTGTTACCTCTTGCCTTGCTATGTAGGGTATTAACTCTCCATATTGAATTATTGCTAATTAATTATTTGCATGTACTTCCTCTTGTCACTACAGAATTCAATTATCTTGGAACAGATTTCCCAGCAGAAAGCTAATCCTAAGTCCTGATATTTTGAGGAAACAAGCTTTTTATTTATAAATATAGGTTTGGCTCAAACCAAGAATGTTCCAGTTGTTTCCAGCTACTCAAGTCTTGTTTTAAGCATGACATTAAAGAAACAGCTTCTTATTATGCTGTGGTGGGGGTTTTATGCTTAAACTGGTGTTGATGGTTTTTAGCAGCTCCTTGGAAGCTAATGACACCCTTTTCCAACCGCATCCACTATTTTATTCTTGCAGGGTAGCTCATTAGTGTTGCACTAAGCTCATTTCCAGAAATTCCCAGGCATTTTTGTTGTGTATTTATATGGTGCATAGTTCAATATATCTTTAGTACCACCAGCATGAGCAATAATGTATTTACAAAACATGCTGAAGCAGTTCCAGTCCGATTTGGCTGCTCTTCATTTGGGTAAATATTTCAGTGGAATAAAGAAATTGAGTTAGGGGGTGCTTTAATCAGATGAAAATGAGAAGATGGCCTACTTTGACTAGACCAACCCTGAAAATATTCTTTCTGAGGCAATTTTATCTTATATTGAGGTAATGCTGATAGAAATCTCTTTAAAAAACACATACATATATATATGTATGTAATCCACAGAGCCATTATAGCAGAGCAGCATCAAGAGCCACAATAGGCAGCAGGTAGGATAAAACATTGCACAGGGTGATGCTGCATCGTCTCGGTTCAGGATTTTCTCAGTTAACTGGAGCAGTGCTTGGCAAGTAATTGTAAGGTTTGAGGGGTTCCAGCCTGTTACTGCTCTCCTCTTGTTCTTCCCCTGCAAAATAAAGAGGATAATAAGAATAGGGATGCTCTCCATTAATACTGTCCACCATTAGGAGCTTAAAATTAAGCGTTCAAACTCTGAGCTAGAAAACATTCAGACACACAGGGAACAGTGAAACTCACAAAGCCATATTGCATTCAAGGGGAATTAAGGAACTAATTAACTTATGTCTTTGGACTTGTGGCCAGCCAGGAACCATGGGTTATGCCTGTACTTACTTAAGTGAAGTGCTGACAAGGAAAGCATCCACAATATCCTTGAATTCAGGCTGTGTAAAAATCCCATCTGCTTTTCCTAGCAGGTGATGCCAGGATCTTTCAAGGAAGGCTCCTTCAGCCCTGTGTCAACCACTACCAAAGGGAAAAAAAGCGTTTAGTGCCACCACTGCCTCCATCTTTTCCTCCCAACAGCAAAAAAGGACTGGCAGCAAATGTGATCCAGAGGATAGCCTTGAGGTAACTCTGGCACTTCAGTCCCACTGTGTGTACACAGTTTCTTACTGCTGCATGTCATCAGCCACTTTAAATTGCAGTCCCTGATTATCACGGTACGTGTCTGCTGATCTTTCAAGCCAGTTGTACTTGGGATTGCTTTCAATTATTGTGCATAATTAGAAAAATTTGTTGCTTTGACTACTGAGGCCTGCCCTAGGTCATCCTGCTTTGGCAGGGGGCTTGGACTTGATGATCTCTGGAGGTCCCTTTCAACCCCTAGCAGTCTGTGATTCTGTGATTCGTGCCTCACTTCCCCAGCAGTGAATGGAAGTAGTCTTCGTGGAGAAGAAATTCCTGGTTTACCTTGCAGTCCCGAGGAGAGGGGAAGGAAGGGGAGGGAGGGGAGGGGAGGGGAGGGGAGAGGTTAGGAGAGGTTCGGAGAGGAGAGGTTCGGTTCGGTTCGGAGAGGAGAGGAGAGGAGAGGAGAGGAGAGGAGAGGAGAGGAGAGGAGAGGGAGAGGAGAGGGAGAGGAGAGGAGAGGAGAGGAGAGGAGAGAGAGATCAGATCTCCTCTTTGGATCTGGCTCTAAGGTAGCAAATCCTTAGTTGGACGTTTATAGATAACCACTTAGTCAGTCCTGTCTTAAGAAAAGAAAAAGGAACCAAATTAAATGCATCTTACAGTGACATAAGCCTCATGAAGAATTAACTAGAATAAGCACTTACTGGAGTTGGGGCATGGTCAATCTGAACCACGCAGACAAAAATACTAATTAAAACATAGCTTCATGCTGAGATGAAACTTTCAGAAGTGTCTACTATGTTAAGCTTATGATGGTGCTGGTTTTGTATCCACAAGAATAATTATGTCCCAGAGGCAACAGGAGCTAGTGCTTGGCAGTCCCCATATCCCCTTCCGATAGGAGATTAATTTCTTTACACAAGAAATCCAAAAGTTGGTGCCAGAGCAATAATAATAATGTACACAAGTCTCTGATTCTTTTAATCTGGAATGCATAATTTAATGGCATAGTTGTATAAATAATGAAAATACCACATCTACTTTAGGCAATTAAGGGTAAACTGTAGGTAACATTTAATGTAGTATTGATTGACTGTATCAACAAAACGAGGGCAGACATCTGTATGGATGATAGCAGTTGGGAAAATGCTACCAAGTCTATCAATACAGATTAAGTAGGGGTGGGATGGAGCAGACTTGATGGCTCAGGGTACTGGTAATGGAATATGGAGCCCTTCATCTCCAGCACACTGACTTGAGCCAGCCTAGGTCAGTCTGTGACTGAAAGTCATTACCATCAGAGGGTTCTTCAGCAACATGTGTTTGTCCAACTGGCAGGCTGGCTGTGTCGCAAAATGCACCATCTATCACCACTGACACCCTGTTGAGATTTGCAGCTGGAAGGAGAGAGGATGGGCTCTGCATCCCTTCATTCCTCATGGGAAGCAGAAGTCAGGACAGCTGTCCAGGGCCATTCTGCTACGGGCTATGCTGCAGACGTTTAAGGTATGTCTGGTTTCAGGGACTGTGGTGCAAAATACTAAACCAAGTAACCAGCAAGAAATCGCAACTGAAATCTAAGACAAGACATGAACTAACAGACAGAAACAGCAAACGTGGGAGAAGCAAGAGCAGGCTCTGCACATAAGCAGCAGCAAGTTCCAGGGGCTGTCCTGCCATACATGTTTTCAAGAAGGATTTGAGAGTAAGAGTGTTACATGGAGGAAAAAAAGAAGAGAGCTTGTTATAAAGGTGTCAAAGGCCTTGCAGAGGTCCAGGTAGACCACATCCACAGGCCTCCCCACATCCACCAGGCAGTCACCTAATCATAAAAGGAGATCAGGTTGGTGAGGCAGGACCTGCCCTTCCTAAATCCATGCTGGCTGGGCCTGATCCCTTGGCCATCCTGTAAGTGCTGTGTGATCGCACTCAGGATGACCTGTTCCATAACCTTGCCTGGCACTGAGGTCAGGCTGACAGGCCTATCATTCCCTGGCTTCTCCAACTGGCCCTGCTTGTGGATGGGCACCACGTTGGCAGCTTCCAGTCTTCTGGGACCTCTCCAGTGAGCCAGGACTGCTGAAAAATGATGGAGAGCGGCTTGGACAGCTCATCTGCCAGCTCTCTCAGCACCCTAGGATGGATCCCATCCAATCCCATGGCCTTGTGGGGGTCCAAGTGGCTGATAAGATCTCTAACCACCTCCTGGAGCAGCAGGAAACTATGCAGCTCCCTGGCTCCTTCTGCCAGCTCTGCAGGCCAGCTGTCTGGAAGACGTTCTGCATGTGTCTAGTTCTGGGCCCCTCGGTTCAGGAAGGATGTTGTCTTGCTGGAACGTGTCCAGAGAAGGGCAACGAAGTTGGTGAGGGGTTTGGAACTCAAGCTCTATGAGGAAAGGCTGAGGGAGCTGGGGTTGCTTAGCCTGGAGAGGAAGAGACTCAGGGGTAACCTTACTGCTCTCTACAACTCCCTGAAGGGAGGTTGTAGACAGGCAGAGGTTGGTCTCTTCTCCCAGGCAGCCTGTACCAGAACAAGAGGACACAGTCTCAGGCTGCGCCAGGGCAGGTTTAGGCTGGAGGTTAGGAAGAAGTTCTATACAGAGAGAGTGATTGCCCATTGGAATGGGCTGCCCGTGGAGGTGGTGGAGTCACCTTCATTGGAGGTGTTCAGGAGGAGACTTGATGGGGTGCTTGCTGCCATGGTTTAGTTGTTTAGGTGGGTTGGATTGGTTGATGGGTTGGACACGATGATCTTGAAGGTCTCTTCCAACCTGGTGTATTGTGTTGTATTGTATTGTATTGTATTGTATTGTATTGTATTGTATTGTAAAAAGCCCATGAATAAAAGCACAGTGGAAGCCAACACCCTAGGCTAGTCAGAATCAAGAAGCAACACATTAAAAATAAGTGAAACCAAGGCAGGACAGGAACAATGGATTTCAAAATGAAGACAGAATGTGTAAGAGCTGGCACAGAGATGGCAGACACTGGAGACACACAAAGTGAGGAATGGCATGGAGAAAGGGATGAGTTAAGGGCGTAATTTCTATCAGCAGCATTTCTGGTTAGACATGAGCAGAGCAATGGTGCATCTGTCAAAGCAAGAAATGACATTGTTAGGAAGTGACAGGAGCATAAAGAGAGTTTTTAGTTTTGTGGTTGGATGGGGAATACTGTACCTTTTAGAAGGGCTGGAGTAAAGCACAACCTGAATGATTTAATGATAGCCTGAAGAGTAGCTTCAGTTAAGCAGCTGTTGTACAGGCAACATTCAGGCTACATTCGGGTTCAGGATGCAAGACAGGACAAAACTCTTTATTCACAGTGATGCAAAAATGAATGGAACAAAAATAATTAATAGCATTGTTTCACATCTCTGAGCTTAACCTGGTGGTTAGACATACATGAGGAGACATCAGGTCAGACAGCAGACAAGTTGCTGCATTTTGAGGAGTTAGTTGTCTGTATGTTAATTTAATCTGTGTTGTCAACTTGGAATAAAGATGCTGAGCATCATTTTCCAACCTTTTATCTACTGAACTCTAAAAGCTCAGGGAATGCTTCCAGGAGCTCTGCAAAAGACAAGTAAGAAAAGGAAGCCTGTATTCAGTAGGCTTAAGTTGAAAACCAATGCATAGGAGAACAAAAGGGGACAGACTCCTGTCAAATTGTCAGAGCAAGTTGAAGACCTTGTGAAGAAATCAAAAGCAAACAAAAAAGGAGGAAAAGATGGTGATTGCAAACTACAGCAGATACATTACATTTGCTTCAAAAATGTGTGAAATAAAATAAACCCAGGAAAGTTTAAAACACGTGACTGGATTTTGACATTGAATACACAAGGGATATGGCACCAAATTCTTGGCTGTATGAATATAATGAAGTACTCCTCTCTGCCTGATGCACATTTGCTGGGCCCAATGCTCTTCAACGTCTTTATTGATGATCTGGATGAGGGCATTGAGTCCATCGTCAGTAAATTTGCAGATGACACCAAGCTGGGGGCAGGAGTTGATCTGCTGGAGGGCAGAGAGGCTTTGCAGAGGGACCTCGACAGGCTGGACAGATGAGCAGAGTCCAAGGGCATGAGATTGAACACATCCAAGTGCCAGGTTCTGCACATTGGCCACAGCAACCCCAGGCAGTGCTACAGGATGGGGTCAGAGTGGCTGAGGGCAGCCAGGTGGAGAGGGACCTGGGGGCACTGGTTGATGGTAGGCTGAACATGAGCCTGCAGTGTGCCCAGGCAGCCAAGAGGGCCAATGGCATCCTGGCCTGCATCAGGAACAGTGTGGCCAGCAGGAGCAGGGAGGTCATTCTGCCCCTGTACACTGCACTGGTTAGGCCACACCTTGAGTCCTGTGTCCAGTTCTGGGCCCCTCAGTTTAGGAAGGATGTTGACTTACTGGAAGGTGTCCAGAGAAGGGCAATGAAGTTGGTGAGGGGTTTGGAACATAAGCCCTATGAGGAGAGGCTGAGGGAGCTGGGGTTGCTTAGCCTGGAGAAGAGGAGACTCAGGGGTGACCTTCTTGCTCTCTACAACTCCCTGAAGGGAGGTTGTAGCCAGGCAGAGGTTGGTCTCTTCTCCCAGGCAGCCTGTACCAGAACAAGAGGACACAGTCTCAGGCTGCGCCAGGGCAGGTTTAGGCTGGATGTTAGGAAGAAGTTCTGTACAGAGAGAGTGATTGCCCATTGGAATCAGCTACGCGTGGAGGTGGTGGAGTCACCTTCATTGGAGGTGTTCAGGAGGAGACTTGCTGGGGTGCTTGGTGCCATGGGTTAGTTGTTTAGGTGGGTTGGATTGGTTGATGGGTTGGACACGATGATCTTGAAGGTCTCTTTCAACCTGGTGTATTGTATTTCAGTTACAGTCACATATTTATTGTTTTCCTTGTGTATTTACACCTGTAACAGATTGCAAATACCCTATGACACATATACCCCACTCAGGTTGCTGTTTACCCTACAAAACACAGCAAGCCAGTCAGGAGCAGTTTCTATTATCTACCCAAAGGGATACATCCATGGGTACTGGGAGAACTGGCAGATGAGGTTGCTAAAGCCCTCTCTATTATATTCCAAAAGTCATGGCAGCCTGGGGCACTCCCCACAGACTGGAAAAGGGGAAACATTACTCCCATTTTCAAAAAGGGTAAGAAGCAGGAACCAGAGAACTCCAGGCCAGTCAGTCTCACCTCTGTGCCCGGAAAGATCACGGAGCAGATCCTCCTGAAGGCACTACTGACTCAGAAGAATAGTGAAGAGGTGATTTGGAACAGTCAGCATGGCTTTGCCAAGGGCAAATCCTGCCTGACAAACCTGGTGGCCTTCTATGATCAGGTGACAGCATTAATAGATGAGGGGCGAGCAACTGATGTCGTTTACCTGGACTTGAGCAAAGCCTTTGACACTGTCCCGTACCACCTCCTGGTCTCCAAGCTGATGACACATGGGTTTGATGGATGGACCACTAGATGGATACAGAACTGGCTTGATGGCTGCACCCAAAGAGTGGCTGTCAATGGGTCTATGTCCCAGGGGAGGCCAGTGACAAGCAGAGTCCCTCAGGGATCAGCCCTGGGACCAGGCTTGTTCAACATCTTTGTGGGTGCCATGGACAGTGGCATCGAGTGCACCCTCAGCAAGGTTGCTGATGACACCAAGGTGTGTGGTGCAGTGGACACGCTGGAGGGAAGGGATCCATCCAGAGGGACCTGGACAGGCTGGAGAGGTGGGCACAAGCCAACCTCATGAGCTTCAACAAGACCAAGTGCAGGGTCCTGCATCTGGGGCGAGGCAATCCCAGGCACAAATACAGGCTGGGCAGTGACTGGCTGGAGAGCAGCCCTGAGGAGAGAGACTTGGGGGTGCTGGTGGACGAGAAGCTCAACAGGAGCTCTCAATGTGCACTTGCAGCCCGGAAAGCCAATCAGATCCTGGGCTGCAGCAGGAGAAGTGTGGCCAGCAGGTCAAGGGAGGTGATTCTCCCCCTCTACTCAGCCCTGGTGAGAGCCCACCTGGAGTACTGCCTCCAGTTCTGGAGCCCCTATTACAGGAGGGATGTGGAGGTGCTGGAAGGTGTCCAGAGAAGGGCCACGAGGATGAGCAGAGGGCTGGAGCACCTCTCCTGTGAGGACAGACTGAAGGAGTTGGGGCTGTTCAGTCTGGAGAAGAGAAGGCTCCAAGGTGACCTCATTGTGGCCTTCTAGGATCTTAAGGCGGCTACAAGAAGGCTGGGGAGGGACTTCTCAGGATCTCAGGTAGTGATAGGACTAGGGGGAATGGAATGAAGCTGGAGGTGGGGAGATTCAGGCTGGACATGAGGAGGAAGTTCTTCGCCATGAGAATGGTGAAGCCCTGGAATGGGTTGTCCAGGGAGGTGGTTGAGGCCCGTCCCTGGAGGTGTTTAAGCCCAGGCTGGATGAGGCTCTGGCCAGCCTGCTCTAGTGTGGGGTGTCCCTGCCCATGGTAGGGGGGTTGGAACTAGATGATCCTTGTGGTCCCTTCCAACCCTGACTGATACTATGATACTAAATGTCAGCCTCACTTCTCACCATTTTACCAGCACACACGTCTTCTCTGCAGAAGAAACCTGGTAATGGGAAACATTTTTCCCATAAAAGGAGGATTCAGAATGAAGAAATTAGAGAAACTAAAAATGGTGATAATTCTTCAGTGACTGTAGAGGTCCTTTTCATAAAGTCATTAATTCCTTATGAATAACTTCTTTATGGATTCAGTACCAAGGCCGCTTGGCATGCACAGGTTCATTACTCAGAAGAATAACTTGATGGTGAAATGACTATCACAGAACGGTAAGGGCTGGAAGGGACCTCTGGAGATCATCAAGTCCAAGCCCTCTGCCAAGGCAGGTCCACCTAGAACAGTTTGCCCAGGAACATGGCCAAGCAGGTTTTGAGTATCTCCAGAGATGGAGACCCCTTGGGCAGCCTGCTTCAGTGCTCTGTCACCATTAAAGAAGTTGCTCCTTTTTAGAAGGAACTTCCTACATTCAGGTTTGTGTCTGTGACTCCTTGTCTCTGATTTCTGCTTCCCAGCATAGATGACATCCTCTTCCAAGTGGTCAAGAAGACCCCTTGGTATAAGCATGTTAATCCAACCCAGGCAACATGCATTCACTTCTGTTCCCCTTTGCTATCTGTAGATGGATTAACAACAACTTCTCTGCTGAAGGCCCAGGAACCTTCTTTGCAAAGGCAAAGCTCCTGATTATTTTGTGCCCAACTTCTTTCTGGCCACTGCTGATCACACTTTGCACCCAGAATCTGATTGAAAACCCACTCAAGTCACAGAACCTCAGAATGCCAGCATGGTAGGAGTTGTAAAGAACCTCTGGATATCATCTAGCCCAAGCACACTGAATTCACAGAATCTCAGAATTCCAGAATGATAGGAATTGGAAGGGACCTCTGGTGATCATCTAGCCCAAGCCCACTGAATTCACAGTATCTCAGGGAAAGATGGACTACAACTAGATGCACTTTGCTACAAGGACTCACAAGGACAAATTCCTCAGTTCAGATGATGCAAAATCATGAAGCTGGGTACACTGACTGTGATATTCTTTCATGTTCATTTATTTTTGTTGTGATTAGGCAGTCAGAAATCACGAAGCAGCTATTTCAATGTGATTGCTGTTTTGCCCAGAATACTATATTCAAATGTCCATGAATATAATAATGGCTTGGATTTTTTGGCTGGAGAGCAGCCCTGAGGAGACTTGGGGGTGCTGGTGGAGGAGAAGCTCAACAGGAGCTCTCAGTGTGCACTTGCACACTGAGGCCAATCAGATCCTGGGCTGCAGCGAGAAGTGTGGCCAGCAGGTCAAGGGAGGTGATTCTCCCCCTCTACTCAGCTCTGCTGAAACCCCACCTGGAGTACTGCCTCCAGTTCTGGAGCCCCTATTACAAGAGAGATCTGGAGGTGCTGGAAGGTGTCCAGAGAAGGGCCACGAGGATGAGCAGAGGGCTGGAGCACCTCTCCTGTGAGGACAGACTGAAGGAGTTGGGGCTGTTCAGGCTGGAGAAGAGAAGGCTCCGAGGTGACCTCATTGTGGCCTTCCAGTATCTGAAGGAGCTTACAAGAAGGCTGGGGAGGGACTTCTCAGGATCTCAGGTAGTGATAGGACTAGGGGGAATGGAATGAAGCTGGAGGTGGGGAGATTCAGGTTAGATGTGAGGAGGAAGTTCTTCCCCATGAGAGTGGTGAAGCCCTGGAATGGGTTATCCAGGGAGGTGGTTGAGGCTCCATCCCTGGAAGTGTTTAAGCCCAGGCTGGATGAGGCTCTGGCCAGCCTGTTCTAGTGTGGGGTGTCCCTGCCCATGGCAGGGGGTTGGAACTAGATGATCCTGGTGGTCCCTTCCAGCCCTGACTGATACTATGATACTAATTAAGTATTAATCAAGGAATCAAAATAATGTATTAAAATATTTTAGAGGTACATGGTTCTTGGCTTACCACCAGGAGTATGAATGAAATAAAACATTGATGACAATTCTGAACACAGAAAGTAGTAAAACCAGAGGTAGTGCCCACAGTGGGCTACAACCCCTGTCCCACAAGGGACAAGGTATCCAGGGAACAAAATATAAGGTTGTGTTCAGTGAGCCACGTTCAGAGCTGCTAAATACTTGCAGTGTGAGATTTCTTGGCAGAACAGGTACAAAAACCCATGTGTCCCATCACTCGGTATCAGGACAGGCTGCATTTCTAAGCAAGCTGTATCATTTCAGCCACCCATTAAGCTCTCTACAGAAAAGACTGGAGAGAACTCTGAGGTTTGGTACACATGCCAGACAGAAACTGATGAATCAACTCTTCTGCAGGCTCATTCTCCACTCTGCCTGCATTCTGTATGCACGTCATCTGCAAAGACGGGAAAGTTCAGCTGCTTATGGCTTTCACTTCCTAAGGTGCAGAGGTAAACAAATGCAAATATTTCTTTATTGTGCATCTTTCCTTACAGGGGAGTGTTACACTCAGTTATCAACTGCCATTTTGCAGGAAGCACAGTGTGCATTTGCAATACTAATCAGTAAGCTGTTCCAAGAGTCAGTGGCTCTTGATGTACACTGACAAAATGCATTGCACCGAAGTAAATATAGGCGATGGAACACCGGAACAGGTTGCCTAGGGAGGTAGTTGAGGCCCCATCCCTGGAAATATTCAAGGTCAGGCTAGACAAGGCTCTGAGCAAACTGATAAACTGCAGGGGGTTAGACTAGAGGACCTGTGTCATCTAGTCCCTTCTAACCCAAACCCCATTCTATGGTTATATATTGCAAAAGACCCTAGGCATCATCTCAATGTGGTGAAAAACTACCGAACGGCGTTAAAATTTTTCTATGTTCTTTTAGAACCTTAAATCTAAGTTGTCACTGAAGGAGGCTTGTGATGGTGATGGGGCCAATTCCTTTTCATTCTACATGCCTGGAACAATCATAACACTGTAGGGACGCTGAAATATTCCGCGACTGAACGTGCAGCTCCCCCCCCCCCCCCCCCCAGGCATCTCCCCTGGGAAACCGAGACACAGGGCAGGCGGGAGCGAGGCCTCCCCGCGGGCAGGCAGAAGCGGAGGGGCCGGGGCCCGGAGGCGAGGGCCGAGTCAGCCACCGCCCCAAGCTCTTTGCCGCACACCTGCGGGCGCAGATGCAGGGCGCCGCGGCGGCGCAGGGGCCGGGCAGCGCTCCCTCGCTGCAGGTGCCGCTAAGCCGGGGCAGTCTCCACCCCGGCAGCCTCGGCGCCCCAGGCCCACTCAGGCCTCGGCCCAGCACAGGCGGGCGGGAGCGGGAGGCGGGGCGGCGCGGACGGTCGGGCAAGAGGCGGTGGCGGCAGCCCGCCAGCACAGGAAGTCGTCCCGCCGAGAGAGGAGGAAAAAGGCGGAGCTCTGCCGCTCAGCCCGAGGTACGGCGCCGCTTCCCGGGGTGGGCGAGGGGCCGCGGGCACCAGGGCCGGCCTGCACCGCCGAGCCTGCGGTTGTCACGGCAACCCACCCACACACCGCCACCCCCGCGGGGCCGCGCTGCCCCGCCGCTCCTCCGGCTCCGCCATTGGCCTGCGGGCACGCAGCGTCCGCACTCGCGGCGTGCTCGGCCGGCCCGCTGCCCGCCGCCGGCCTCTGCTGCCATTGGCCCGGAGAAAGCGCTCGCCTCCGCGATTGGCCATAGCGCGCTGCCAATCGGGACGGCGCCGTGGGCGCCCGGGTGCCGCCCTCAGCTCGTGGACTGAGTGGGCCGGGAAGGGTCAGCGGCGCGGGCGGCGCGGCCATGTTGGGTGTGGGCGGGAAAAGCCCCATCTCTTTCTCGGCTGCCTGTGCAGTGCCCGGGAGGCAGCCGCGGGCGGCGGCCTTCAAGAGTTGGAGCTGGCTGTGCTACCTCACGCCACACCAAAGCGCGTCACACCCCTGTGCCCGCATGTGGTGCTAGGCCGGGTCACTCACCAGGCCACGGCTGGCCGATTTGGAGCGAAATGAACCCCTCAGCAGGGGCTGTGTCCGCGGCCCGGGCGGGGGCTGTCATGCTGGCTGAGCGGGCAGAAGCCTGCGGCACCTCTGCGTGAGGGCACCCCGCTGCGTTCAATGCAGAGCTCCTCGTGTGCCGCCTGTCAGCGTGGGGCGGTGGGGTGTGAAACCCCAGCGGTGTGGGGCTCCCGGGTGTCTGAGGTGGACAAACAGCTGCTCTGTGTGCATGTGCACTTGTGTCGGCTGATCCCACACCCAGGGAGAGCGGGATGTGTTGCTGTGTGTAACAAGGCTGCATGTAGTCCGCTGGCTGTGCATATGCAGTAAATCAGATAGAGCCTGGGCTTGCTGAGCTGGCTGTGTTTACCTTGCAGGCGTGATGTTTTCCGGGTACATTGGGCTCCTTTGTGTTTTCTGCGGAGCGCACTAGTCATGCTTACGCTCAGAAAATCCTGGACAGAAATATAGGAGCTGCAACATTTCCAGATGTGAAGTGTTGACAGAGGTTTCTGCCAGCGTGTTGGTGTGGCTCTCGAGCTGCCATGCCTTGCATCAGCCTACATGGTTATAAGCATGCAGCACAGTAACCAGAAAGCCCCTTTAAAAGAGCTTATGGTATAACTGCGCTGTATGTATAGCGCACACATTCACACTCAGTAATTCAATTATGTGTCATGTAGGACTCAGGTTCTTTGCTATGAGGGACCAGGCTCATTCCTGAATGTGAGAGTACCTGTTACTTGAAGACATGTTGACTTTCTTCCAACCTTCACTACTGATGTGTGATTTCCATAGTGGGGAACTGTAAAAAAGTATTTTCAACTTGGGCCACAACAACCCCATGCAATGCAGCAGGCTGGGGGTGGCTGGAAAGTTGTCTGGCAGAAGGAACCTGGGGGTTCTGATTGACAGGTGGTTGAGTGGAAGCCAACAATGTGGAAAAGAAAGCAATGACATCCTGGGTTGTATTAGAAATAGTGTGACCAGCAGGAGTAGGACAGCGATTGTGCCCCTGTATTCAGCTCTGGTGAGGTCACACCTCGAGTGCTGTGTTCAGTTTTGGGCACTTCAGTACAAGAAAGACATTGGGGGCAAAGAAGAGCAGCTAAGCTAATGAAGGGCCTGGAGAATAAGGCTTCTGAAGAAAGGCTGAGGGACCTGAGACTTTAGTTTGAAGAAGAGGAGGCTGAGGGCAGACCTAATTGCCCTCTACAACTACCTGAAAGGACAGTATAGAGAGGTAGGTGCTGGTCTTGTCTCAGGTGATTAGCAGTGCAAGAGGGAACTGCCTCAAGCTGCACCAGGGGAGGTTTAGGCTAGACATTAGGAAAAAATGTTCACTTCAAGAGTAGTCAGGGATTGTAACAGGCTGCCCAGGGAGGTGGTTGGGTTACTGTCCCTGGAGGTGTTTAAAGGTCATTTAGATGTGGCACTTAGTGGTATGGTTTACTGGTAAACTTGGTAGAGTAGGGTTAGTGGTTGGACCTGATGATCTGAAGGGTCTTTTCCAGCCTGAATGGTTCTATGGTGTACAAGTATGGGGAAAATGGAACCATTTCTTAAGTACTGGTACTTGGCCTGTCTTCCTTGGCTGAATCACTTTGTGTCTTGGTATGAAACAGGTTAGGGACGAGCTTTGTTGTTCAGAAAACAGCTTGTCTGCTCAGAAAGGAAAAATCTGTCAGATGCTTTTCTTTGGTGGTGAAATACTACAATTTTACCCTTCTAGGACTTGATTTCTGTCTTCCTGGAAGCTGTGAAGATGTAAACCTACTTTAGTTCAGTGAATGTGAACACAAAAGAAAACAAGTGTTGACTTGAGAATAATCACACCAATACAAACATTTGACTTTTTTTTTTGTTTAGGAAAGGGGAATTGCTCACATTTCCCCCTCTCCCCCCTTATTCTTGCTTCAATATGTAAATAGCTTTTATTCTTATATAATTCTATAATTTATGCATAGTCTTCTATGCCCAGGAAGGTAGTTGAGGCCCCATCCCGTGAGATATTCAGGGTAAGGCTCAGCAGGGCTCTGGGCAATCTGTTCTAGTTGAGGATGTCCCTGCTTACTGCAGAGGGGGTTGGACTGGCTGAGCTTTGGAGGTCCCTTCCAACCCAGACCATTCTGTCATTCTGTGATTCTAGCTGAACCTGTTTGAGCAGGGGTAGATTAGCCCAAGTAGATGAGCTCATGAGGTCCCTTCCAACATCAACCATCGTTTAATTCTGTGAGTTTAATTTATTCATTAAACAAGCAGAGATTACAGCAATGTTCTACAGCTGACTTCAGATAAAAAGAGTATTTTGTATCTGCAAAAATTATAAAGTACTCAACAGTTTCAGCACAGATGTGGGAGCTCTTCAGATATGTAGGTTTTGCAAGCTTCAAATGAACAAACCAGAGATTTCTGTTAGCATTGGTAAAACTCCTCTTGTTATTAACCTGAAATCTTGTATCAATATACATGCAAACACATCTATGTGTTCCATAGAATCACAGAATGGTCTGGCTTGGAAGGGACCTCCAAAGATCATCCAGCCCAACCCCCTCTGCACTAAGCAGGGGCATCCTCAACTAGATCAGGCTGCCCAAAGCCCTGGTGAGCCCCACTTTGGATATTCAAAGTGGGGCTGAACAGGGCTCTTAGAATCTCTTAGGTTCCATAAAAAAGGACTATCCCTTCTGTTTCAGATGCAAGCAGATGAGTTCCTGAATGCAGTTGTTGCCTTGAACAGTTTTTTTCCCTGACATCTTTCCTTAAAAACAGATTTTAGAAAGAGGCAATATTCAACAAATAATTTTCTTCTTGAAATCAAGGCTGAAGACAATGTTTTTATTGCTGTTGTTTGTTTGTTTAAGTTTTCATAAACTTGAACTGCACAGAGTAAGTTTATGTACATTAGAAGATTCCACATGCACTTCTGCCAGTTCCCTAACTTACAAAAAAATCACAGAGTATATCTGGTTGGAAGACACCTTCAAGATCATCCAGTCCAACATTTGACCCAGCACTGAAGGGTCAACACCAAACCAAACTAAACTGAAGATCTGTGTTCTTCATGGCAGTAGCTCCAGCAGACACAGTTTTGATAGGCAGCATAGAAAACATGACAAGGGTGCTGTGTGATGTTTTTTCTGGGTTGGTTGGTTTGGGTGTTTTTGCAGGGCAGTGAAGACATTGTCCTTGGATGTCTCTGTCAAATTTGTTTCTTGAGGACATGGATTATTTTTTCTTTTATTATTTCTTACATAGTTTTTAAAATCTCTGAAAAGAAGCCAAGTATAATCCAGTTATAGTTAATCACAGTTGGAATTTGAGTGCTTCCATGGTATTTTCATAGAACCCTAGAATGGCTCAGGTTGGAAGAGACCTCACAGATCATCTGCTCCAACCTCTGCACAATGGGCTGCCTCTAAGCTAGACTCAGCTGCCTAAGGCCTCATCCAGCCTGGCCTAGAACACCCCCAGGGAGGAGGCATCCACAACCTCCCTGGGCAGCCTGTTCCAGAGTCTCACCACCCTCGTACTGAAGAACTTCTTCCTAAGGTCCAGTCTAAACCTACTCTCCGTCTGCTTCAAAAGATTCCCCCTTGTCATATTTGGATCTCTTTTCTGATGACTAGGAAGTTCTTGGTTTTCTTTTCCTCTGGGATATTTCTGTATTAATCTAAATTTTTCATTAGGCAAGGCAAGCTATGAATTGCAGACTAGGAAAGTCTTTTTATCTTGCTAAAGCAGGCCAATGTTGTAAAATGGGGGTAGGCATTAAAAAACACCAACCCTAAACCAGTTCAATACCACCAGGAGAGCCAAATCACTCTACTAAGGAAACTGTTGTCTACATGTCATGAGATACAGAAAGAGTATCTGGGGGTACTGGTTGACAGCAGTGGAACATGAGCCAGCGGTGTGCCCCGGTGGCCAAGAAGGCCAATGGCATCCTGGCCTGGATCAGGACTAGTGTGGCCAGCAGGAGCAGGGAGGTCATTGTGCCCTGTGCTCAGCACTGGTTAGGCCACACCTTCAATCCTGTGCCCAGTTCTGGGCTCCTCAGTTTAAGAAGGATATCGAGACACTTGAATGTGTCCAGATAAGGGCAGTGGGGCTGGGGAGGGGTCTGGAGCACAGCCCTGTGAGGAGAGGCTGAGGGAGCTGGGGTTGCTTAGCCTGGAGAAGAGCAGCCTCTGGGGAGACCTTCCTGCTCTCTCCAACTCCCTGAAGGGAGGTTGTAGCCAGGTGGGAGTTGGTCTCTTCTCCCAGGCAACCAGCACCAGAACAAGAGGACACAGTCTCAAGGTGTGCCAGGGGAGGTTTAGGCTGGAGGTTAGGAAGAAGTTCTATACAGAGAGAGTGATTGCCCATTGGAATGTGCTGCCCAGGGAGGTGGTGGAGTCACCATCCCTGGAGGTGTTCAAAAAATGATTGGACGTGGCACTTGGAGCTGTGATTTAGTTAGTCATGAGGTGTTAGGTATCAGGTAATAGGTTGGACTTGATCTCTGAGGTCTTTTCCAACCTGGTTGATTCTAAGAGAACAAAACATCTTCAGGCTATAAACAAAGATTTCTAGAGTAGAAATGTCCCTCAGTCCTCGTTCTTACAATACTACTGTTGCAATGCAGTTGCTCCTGGGAAACAGGAATGCTAAAATACAGGTATCTCCCCCTGACACAAACTACTTAACTTTTTTCTGCTCTTGTAGTTCTGGTTGGGTTTTGTGTTTGTTTGTTTGTTTTTTTTTTTTTCATTTGCTTGCAGATTTACTTTTTTATTGAGGACACACACAAAAAAAATGTGAGGAGATTTACAGCACACCTACAAGCTGATCATTTCTTAAAGTAAAAAATGAAGTGCTCTGCAGTGAATGGCCATCCTCATTTCAAATGAAGCCTGCAATGATTAAATATTAAAATGATCGATGGCTCAAATTAATGTAAAAAACTTTTCAGGAGATTATTACAAAGATTAACATTTTGAATGTTTTAATACTTTCATAGTTTATCATTCACGGGCTTAGAGAAACTGGCTTTAGCTACCAAGCTGATGGTCTCATCTATCATTGCAGTACTATGCACAACATAAACAACATGGTGGTGTTGGTAGAGGAGAGGAAGAAACATAATTTATGGTACAGCTCTTCAATAATAAGTTGTAGCCTTGAAGTATTTTTTGACACAGAGGAAAAAAGCAGGCAGGATTTGATTTTTTTGCCATTAGGAGAGAAGAGAAGGAAGTTCTTCACCATGAGAGTGGTGAAGCCCTGGAATGGGTTATCCAGGGAGGTGGTTGAGGCCCTGTCCCTGGAGGTGTTTAAGCTCAGGCTGGATGAGGCTGTGGCCAGCCTGCTCTAGTGTGGGGTGTCCCTGCCCATGGCAGGGGGTTGGAACTAGATGATCCTCGTGGTCCCTTCCAACCCTGACTGATACTATGATAAGAAGGAAAGGTAGGTCCAGGAAGCTGATGGTGTTTGCCACTTAGGAAGTGTTTCGTGTAACGACAAATGTAGATGGTCACTGGTAATGCTACAGAGGAAGGAAAAAATCCTTGCATTTGTTTTTCCAAGTAGGACTTGCATTAATGCAGCTTTAATATCCCCAAATTACCTGCCTGAGATTCTTGATACATTTTTATTCATCAGAATTATGTTTGAAGGTCATGGGAAAATGTCAAGGCACCCCAGGTGCTTTTGTGTTGCTAGCTGCACATAGATACCCCTCTACCCTGTTTCAGGGTGTCCTGCAGCTTATAAGTAAAATCCTCTCAGTACTCATGCATCCTGTGACAGAGTTAACAAAGCACTGTTACACATTTCACAGATGTATCTCACCAGTCCTGTCTGTAGCTTTAACAGATTAAAAAGCAGATGAGTTGCCACGTCACGCTCAAGAAAAGGCTTTAAGGCAGCAGGACTTGTTTGCAGATCAGGTGAACATCCTGTGGGTTTTCCTAGAATATGATGGTGGTGGTGGAGTCACCATCCCTGGAGGTGTTCAAGAGGGGATTTGATGTGGTACTTGGTGCCATGGTTTAGTAGTCATGAGGTGTTGGGTGACAGGTTGGACTTGATGGTCTTTGAGGTCTCTTCCAACCTTGGTGATTCTGTGATTCTGCAGTCAACACTTACTCCAAGCATTCTTGACATGGACAGTGGGATCTTGACATGATCCCTTTGTTTCCCATTTCTTCTGCATCTTTTTTAGCAGCAAGGCTAAAGGTCAGTGTTAGTGAGGTTTAAGCTTGGTTTTTGCCTCTCTAACTACATAGCTCTGTGATTCACTGGACCTTTATGCAGATGGCATCCCAGGACTTTTTGCAGTGTTAAAACATGGCAATTCATATGTCAACAAAGTACTCTCTGTTTGTGTGTTGTGATTGTTCTTGCATCATCCTTCATCCAGTATGTTTTACCATCAGAACCAAGACAGAACTGGAAGGGCACGCTGTGATGAATTGGCCAATGTAAACCCAGTCATAGGTGTAAAGAATGCTGGGAGACAGTCGGGAGAGGAAGGGTGAAATAGAAATCCAGGAATAGATACTGAGCTGGTGAAGTGAAGAAATGTGAAAGGCTGTTCTGACAGCAGAAGCTTACAGTGGAGAATTAACTTACACCAGGAAGGGCAAGAATAGAGTAGAATAGAATAGAATAGAATAGAATAGAATAGAATAGAATAGAATAGAATAGGGCAGGTTGGAAGAGACCTTTGAGCTCATCGAGTCCAACAGCAAAGGTTAGCACTAGGTTCATGTTAAGAATGGTGTTGGGAATTTGAGTTTGTTGTCTTCCACTGGTGATGTTTAGTCTTAAGTTAGACAACAACCTGTTACTGGTTGCCTCTCATCAGAAAGCCAAATTGATGCTCATTATGTTTACACTGACATAAAATAAATAATGGAGAAAAAGTAACCTTTTATGTTATGAACTGATTTTCTTTTTTTATATATATAGCGGGGATTGGGTTAGAAATGGAGTAGATTTCAAAGTGTCATCTGTTTTCTCTCTGGCTGTGCAGTGTGGTGTAAATGAAGAAAAGGTTGAGTTTACCCCTGATAATTCCCTCTCACATTTACATTATCAATCAGCCTTTGTAGCTTTTTCAGCTTTTATCTGTTGTGTTTCCATTGTAATCTTTGCATGTGAAGTTCTCAATTCTAGAGACTCTTCTGCTCAAATTTATTCACAAAGGGCTCTGACAGATGTGCTCTAGATGCTGTAGATGCTGTGGTTTGAGATGCTACCAGCTGGTCACCTCCTCACCCCTCAGATTGCAGTTTGTACAGAAGAGCCAGCAGTGCCTGCATCTCAGTTCCCTTCCCTCACCTTAACTTGTGTTTCTTTTAGGGCGACTTGCACTGGTGTAGAGGCTGTTATTGGGGTCCTGAGTTCTGGGGGCAGAGTGATCAAAGATGATCCAAGGGCTGGAACACCTCTGCTGTGCTGTGAGGATAGGCTGAGGGAGCTGGAGTTGTTCAGCTTGGAGAAGACGCCCGGGGGACCTTAAAGCTCCCTTCCAGTACCAGAAGGAATCCTATAGGAAAGCTGGAGAGGGACTTTTCATAAGGGTGTCTAGGGACGGGAATAGGGAGAATGGTTTGAAGCTGAGGGAGAGTAGGTTTAGACTGGATCTTAGGAAGAAGTTCTTTGTTGTGAGGGTGGTGAGTGTCTGGAATAGGTTGTCCAGGGAGGTTGTGGATGTCTCCTCCCTGGGGGTGTTCAAGGCCAGGTTGGATGAGGCCTTAGGCAGTTGAGTCTAGTTGAGAGGTGTCCCTGCCCATGGCAGGGAGGTTGAAGTAGATGATCTGTGAGGTCCCTTCCAACCTAAGCCATTCTGTGATTCTATGAATGTTCCTCATCTTATTGTCCCTATTTACAGGCTGCTCAGCCCTGCCAGGGGATTGAACACCCTGCATTGACAACATCCTAAAGCTTCTCAGGTACTTCAGCTTGTTTATGAGACTCCCCTGTAGTTTCAAGCTGCCATATTTTTCTATTTTAAATTACCTGCCTTCATCTTATTACTATACCAAGTAAGTCTGGAGGACGTTTCAGTGCCTGGCTTTACCATATCACCATCTTCACTTAAACTCTGTGGCTTTGCTCTTAAAAGTGACCATGCCTAAAGCTCATATTGAACCCCATAGCTCTTTCCTGTGCTGTGTGCCATAGAAATTCTCCAGCAGGCAGTTGGAGCGTTATACTCATGCGTGGAGCTGGTTACACTGCTTCCAATGAAGATTACATCACTGCTGGACCATAGAGGAAAGCTTTGGGATGGAAAGGACCTCCGAAGGTCATCTAGTCCAGCCTCCCAGCAGTGAGCAGGGACAGTTTAGCATGACTTACATGTTCCAGTCAGGGGACCATTATCTGTTGAAATACACAGAAAGTGGGAGCAAGAGAAAGGGCAGGCATGGGCATCACTGAAGCGCTGTGTGGAACTGACTTGATATTGAAGTAGCTGTGATCTTCAGCCTGGAAATACATACTGTGTGTTTGACTGAAGGAGTATTTTGAATGGCTCACTTAGCTCTTGCAAGCTAACTCTGAAAACTGCTATAAGAAGTCATCACTTGATCTGTTTTCTGCAGAAGGAACGTTTTTTAACTCCATGAAGTTTGTTCCTTACACGTTCCAGTGTACCTTCCAGCGTGATTATGGTAGAATTTGCTTTCGCTCTGAATATTTTGCAAAAAAAAAATAAAATCCACAGTGGGAAGCTTTAAAACAAGAGCTGGCCTGCATTAGGAATAGTGTAGCCAGCAGGAGCAGAGAAGTCATTGTGCCCCTGCACTCTGCTTTGGTTAGGCCACACCATGAGTACTGTGTCCAGTTCTGGGTCCCTCAGTTTAGGAAGGACATTGAGACACTTGAATGTGTCCAGAGAAGGGCAACAAGGCTGGGGAGAGGCCTTGAGCACAGCCCTATGAGGTGAGGCTGGGGGAGCTGGGGTTGTTTAGCCTGGAGAAGAGGAGGCTCAGGGGAGACCTCATTGCTCTCTACAACTCCCTGAAAGGTGGTTGTAGCCAGGAAGAGGCTGGTCTCTTCTCTCTAGCAACCAGCACCAGAACAAGGGGACACAGTCTCAAGCTGCGCCAGTTGGGGTTTAGACTCGAGGTGAGGAGAAAGTTCTTCATGGAGAGAGTCATTTGTCATTGGAATGTGCTGCCCAGGGAGGTGGTGGAGTCACCATCCCTGGAGGTGTTCAACAGGGGATTCAGCATGGCACTTCGTGCCATGGTCTAGTCATGAGGTCTATGGTGACAGGTTGGACTTGATGATCTTTGAGGTCTCTTCCAACCTTGGTGATACTGTGATACTTGTGTTCCTGCCCATAGAAAACAGTCAACCTGAAGCAGTGTGTTGCTTTGTGGGTTTTTTGTCTTCATCAAACTGGAAGTACACTGCGTGGATAGCTAGCATTTAGATTTGATTAGGGCCTTGATTTACTGTTACTCAACTAAAATTAATTTAAAAAGTAGGACTGTATGGTAACATTAAAATGGATGAAGATTTGGGGAGCTGCCAGCACTCAGAAGTCAGGGGGCTGGAGTCAGCAGATGAGAGCTTGTGGGGACTTTCCCCAGCATTTGTGTTGAGTGTGATGCTTTTTTGCAGTTTTATTTATCTGGAGCAATGGAGACATTGTTGGGAGAGTTAGTGCTGTTCAGCCCAGAGAAGAGAATGCTCCAGGGAGACCTTAGAGCAGCCTTCCAGTGTCTGAAAGGGGCCTACAATAAAGGTGGGAAGGGACTTTTGATAAGGGCTTGTAGTGATAGGACAAGAGGGAATGGATTGAAGCTTGAGGAGGGCAGATTTAAACTGAAGATTAGGAAGAAGTTCTTTACAGTGAGGGTAGTGAGACACTGGGACAGGTTACCCACAGAAGCTGTGAATGCCCCTTCCCTGGAGGTGTTCAGGGCCAGGTTGGATGAGACCTTGATCAACCTGGTCTGGTGGAAGGTGTCCCTGCCCATGGCACGGGGTTGGGATCTGGATCTTTAAGGTCCCTTCCATTATAAACCATTCTAAGAACCTATGAGTCTGTGTGTAAACATAAAAGCAAAGCTGGCATAGTATGGATGGTTCAGTGGTTGCTGGGTTGATGGAGAAGAGATGAAGTTTAAAACATTGCTGGATTCATTGTAACATGAATCTGTTAAAATGCAGTTTGCAGTTGTGTGGAGGAAGAAGGAATGCTGGACGTGCGCGGAGTGGAAGAGTTTGATCTTGAAGGTCTCTTTCAACCTGGTATATTGTATTGTATTGTATTGTATTGTATTGTATTGTATTGTATTGTAAGTTTCACATTGTAAAACTGTGGCTGTGGGAACACTTCAGATTTGTCAGGGAGGATTTGCCAAAGGGGATTCAAGGACAGGGCAGTGTCCAGAAGGGCTGCTGCTGCCTAGTGGAGGTGGTGGGGAGAGCTGGGAGGGTGGTTTGATCTCTTTAATAGGCCCAGTACTGCAATGTTAGAGTTATCTCGATTTCTATGAAAAACACACCCTGGAAAATGAAAGCTTGATGAAGGTCCTGGAGCACACAGCCCTACTTCTGTCAATGGTAATGTCTTCAGTAGGTGGGCTTGAGAGTGGGTTGAAGCTTGCTGTGGTATTTCTGACCACGTGTGCTTTACCTACCTGTGCTGGACCTCAGCACACTGCATTAGCTACATCTTACCTGGCTGCTGCAGAGGCCCTCCTGGGTGTGTAGTCTTGAGTGCGCTAGCAAGACTGTGCTGCAGCTCTGGGAATGGGTTGTTCATTTCCACTACAAAGGTCTTGGAAAGCATTTTCTTTATGTACATACTGCTGTACTTATTAGGGGAGCCTTCCTATAATGTTTTGGGGTTTTTTTTTCCAACTTAAGTGTTTTTTATTTTTGGTGTGATCAACCTTAAGTATGGTTTTAACAGAGCCACAAAGAATTGGAGCAGCTAATGATTGGTGGTTGGTTTTGTTTTTTTTCAATTCTACAGCCATAAAATGATCAGAGCAAAGATAGATGTTGCTTTCTTTGGAATTTTTTTACATACTCTATTTAATTTATGAATGAATCTTCCTGTAACTGGGAGTGGAAAAGTTAACAAAGCATTCTTAGATTGTTGTTTACTTTTTTAATTGAAAAGATGGGGTGATTGGAAAGCCTAGATCAGTTTGGTGTGTTTCTGGGTATACAAAGCAGCAGAGCAACAGGTTAAATAGAAAGGAGTTATTCTGGGGAAAATACTACTGTAGAGACAGAACCTAGTTAGAAAAAGCTTCAGACTATTTTCAGGCTAAGTACACCAGTGGGGTTAAATAATATTAGTAACTTCTGTTAGAGTAACAGATCATAATAATTTAAAACAAAAGGTCCCAGTGCACTTGCTAATATCCTTTATGGCTTCAGTAAAATACATCTGAAATGATTTACAAAGCAAAGCTTCTGGATGAATTCTTCTAGTTCTGCGTGGTTAGAGAGCCTGTTTATCTTCATGTATGTTTATACAGACCCATGGAAATGATGACCTAAATGTGGGTACCGTACTAAAACATAGCCATATATGTAGAGTAAAGAATCCCAAGCACTTGCATTCTGTCATTTATTGCACACAAGTAATGTATGTTGTATAGGCTCAGCTCAATTCTGTATCCTGACCATAGAAGGACTCTGTAGATGTGTATTGTACCTTGAGGAGACCTTCAAGGGGAGGGAAAGGAGTGTGTAGGAAAAAGTTCAGGGCAATGGCTCTTTGACCAAACTTGTCTATTTTTGAGCCTCCAGGCTTAAGCTCTGGGAGTGCTGGGAATAGTGAAGAGCTGGAGGGATGTTTTTTTCCTATACCATATTGTATGCATTTTCATTAACTCACCTTATTAAAAAAGGAAGGAAAAAAAGGATAAAAAAATCTGTGTGGAAACAACTGAGATGTCTCTAAAGCTGAATGCATGGAGCAGTGCATGGGAACTACAAAATGAAGCACCTTGACTAAAGTCCTTTTCAGAGCTGACCCAGCTTACCTTAAACTGCCTAAGCTTAGTTACAGGGTTGTACAAATTAGGTGGAGTTGTGGCCAGACTGAGCAATTCAAAGATTCACAGAATGGTTTATGTTGGAAAGGAGCTTAAAGATCATCTAGTTCCAATCCCACTGCCATAGGCAGGGACACCTCACGCTACACCAGGCTGCTCAAGGCCTCACCCAGCCTGGCTTTAAACACCTCCAGGGAGGGGACATCCACAGCCTCCCTGGGCACCCTGCTCCAGAGTCTCACTACCCTCATACTGAAAAACCTTCTCCTAAGATCCAGTCTAGCCCTACTCTCCCTCAGCTTCAAATCATTCCCCCTTGTCCTGTCTCTAGACACCCTCATGAAAAGTCCCTCTCCCACCTTACTGTAGGAGTTCTTGAGGTATTGGAGGGCAGCTCTATGGTCCCCATGGAGTCTTCCCAAGGCTGAACCCCAGCTCCCACAGCCTATCCCCATAGCAGAGGTGCTCCAGCCCTTGGATCATCCATGTGGCCTCCTCTGGACTCGCTCCAACAGTATCATCTACACCATTACTATATTCTTATCTTGAAATCATGATTGCCTGTAATGGGATCTATGGGTTGGTCTGAGGAGAGCCAAGTCTGGAGTAATTTAGATGTAATCTGCAGGGAGTGTGCTTGGTCTCTTGTTTTGAACTGGGCTGGAAAGGACTGAGCTGATGTTATTTAAGCCGTATTAAACTCCTCACCCAATTATGGCCTAATCCTTCAAAGCCAATAGAGTAGGACTTGGTTTTGAAAATGCTACTGCTAACATCTCTGGGTCTCTTCACTAGGCCTGGCTGTTAAGCTCATTATTAAGTGCTAAAGGGCTGAACTTTCCATTTGATATTTTAACACTAAGTTATCTACTGGTTTATCTCCTGCTTTGCACCTCAGACAATTTTAAAGATAAGGGGAAAAAAATACCAAAAAAGGATGTATTTGTGTTAAGGCTGAGGAAACATGTGCCTGCTCTATCTTCTGATCTTTGTGGGGAAGAATAACAGGTTATTCTCTCTTTAATGAGTTATTGAAAAATAAGTGGCAAAGCCACCAAATTGAAACTCTTTACACTTAATGTTTCTTTTGTCTGCTGAGTGGAATAGATTTTTTTTTCTTAGCCTTTTTTTTTTTTTTTTTATGGGCAGAGCCCAAGGGCAGGAGATTGAACACATCCGAGTGCCGGGTTCTGCACATTGGCCACAGCAACCCCAGGCAGTGCTACAGGCTGGGGTCAGAGTGGCTGGAGAGCAGCCAGGCAGAGAGGGACCTGGGGGTGCTGGTCGATGGTAGGCTGAACATGAGCCTGCAGTGTGCCCAGGCAGCCAAGAAGGCCAATTGCATCGTGGCCTGCAATCAGGAAGAGTGTGGCCAGCAGGAGCAGGGAGGTCATTCTGCCCCTGTACTCTGCACTGGTTAGGCCACACCTTAAGTCCTGTGTCCAGTTCTGGGCCCCACAGTTTAGGAAGGATGTTGACTTGCTGGAACGTGTCCAGAGAAGGGCAACAAGGTTGGTGAGGGGTTTGGAACACAAGCCCTATGAGGAGAGGCTGAGGGAGCTGGGGTTGCTTAGCCTGGAGGAGGCTGAGGAGTGACCTTCTTGCTCTCTACAACTACCTGAAGGGAGGTTGTGGACAGGCAGAGGTTGGTCTCTTCTCCCAGGCAGCCAGTACCAGAACAAGAGGACACAGTCTCAAGTTGCGCCAGGGAAGGTTTAGGCTGGAGATTAGGAGGAAGTTCTACACAGAGAGAGTGATTGCCCATTAGAATGTGCTGCCTGGGGAGATGGTGGAGTCACCATCATTATTCAGGAGGAGACTTGATGGGGTGCTTGGTGCCATGGGTTAGTTGTTTAGGTGGGTTGGATTGGTTGATGGGTTGGACTCGATGATCATAGAATCATAGAATCATAGAATCATAGAATCAGTCAGGGTTGGAAGGGACCACAAGGATCATCTAGTTCCAACCCCCCTGCCATGGGCAGGGACACCCTACACTAGATCACGCTGGCCAGAGCCTCGTCCAGCCTGGTCTTAAACACCTCCAGGGACTGGGCCTCAACCACCTCCCTGGACAACCCATTCCAGGGCTTCACCACTCTCATGGTAAAGAACTTCTTCCTCACATCCAGCCTGAATCTCCCCATTTCCAGCTTCATTCCATTCCCCCTAGTCCTATCACTACCTGAGATCCTGAGAAGTCCCTCCCCAGCCTTCCTGTAGGCCCCCTTCAGATACTGGAAAGCCACAATGAGGTCACCTCGGAGCCTTCTCTTCTCCAGACTGAACAGCCCCAACTCCTTCAGTCTGTCCTCACAGGAGAGGTGCTCCAGCCCTCTGATCATCCTCGTGGCCCTTCTCTGGACACGCTCCAGCACGTCCACATCTCTCCTGTAATATGGGCTCCAGAACTGGACGCAGTACTCCAGGTGGGGTCTCACCAGAGCTGAGTAGAGGGGGAGAAGCACCTCCCTTGACCTGCTGGTCACATTTCTCCTGATGCAGCCCAGGATCTGATTGGCTTTCCGGGCTGCAAGCGCACATTGAGAGCTCATGTCGAGCTTCTCGTCCACCAGCACCCCCAAGTCTCTCTCCTCGGGGCTGCTCTCCAGCCAGTCACTGCCCAGCCTGGATTTGTGCCTGGGATTGCCTCGACCCAGATGCAGGACCCTGCACTTGGTCTTGTTGAAGCTCCTGAGGTTGGCTTGTGCCCACCTCTCCAGCCTGTCCAGGTCCCTCTGGATGGCATCCCTTCCCTCCAGCGTGTCCACTGCACCACACAGCTTGGTGTCATCAGCAAACTTGCTGAGGGTGCACTCGATGCCACTGTCCATGGCACCCACAAAGATGTTGAACAAGACAGGTCCCAGGACTGATCCCTGAGGGACTCCGCTTGTCACTGGCCTCCACTGGGACATGGACCCGTTGACAGCCACTCTTTGGGTGCGGCCATCAAGCCAATTCTTTATCCATCTAGTGGTCCATCCATCAAACCCATGTGTCGCCAGCTTGGAGACCAGGAGGTGGTGCGGGACAGTGTCGAAGGCTTTGCTCAAATCCAGGTAAACGACATCAGTTGCTCGCCCCTCATCTATTAATGCTGTCACCTGATCATAGAAGGCCACCAGGTTTGTCAGGCAGGATTTGCCCTTGGCAAAGCCATGCTGACTATTCCCAATCACCTCTTCACTATTCTTCTGAGTCATTAGTGCCTCCAGGAGGATCTGCTCCATGATCTTTCCGGGCACAGAGGTGAGACTGACTGGCCTGTAGTTCCCCGGTTCCTCCTTCTTGCCCTTTTTGAAAATGGGAGTAATGTTTCCCCTTTTCCAGTCTGTGGGGACTGCCCCAGGCTGCCATGACTTCTGGAATATAATAGAGAGGGCTTTAGCAACCTCATCTGCCAAGGTGAAGGTCTCTTCCAACCTGGTCTATTCTATGCCATGCCATGCCATGCCATGCTATGCTATTCTATTCTATGCTATACTATGCTATTCTGGTCTATTCTATTCTATGCTATTCTATTCTAATATTTTTAACAGCTGAGTTGCTTTCCTGGATGCCTAATCCAGCATGTGAGACAAGAAAAGTACATGGAACTATTTTTCTTCGTTCATAGATCAGTCTATTTAATACTTATTGAGCTGCAGTAGTTTCAGGGTAGGGGAGGGGAAAAAAAAACCCAACATTCACTCTGAACCCTGGATGGGAAGATTGCCTTTTAAGTCCTTTCAAACACCAGGTTTAGTAATGGAACTAATAATTCACTTTTGCTGAAGTGTTACGATTAGGTCTGCGGGTACTGAAGTGTTATTTGCTGCTGTCATTTGTAGCCTGCTTTCAACTTTTGCATGCTTGCTCAAGGTAAGAAGTGAGGCAATCGCCAGGCTATAAATGTGGTGACCAGTTTTAGCAATTATTATGACTGGAAGTCACGGGTGCCGGGACATTGTATTATGCTACAGTGAAAAGTGTGACAGAAGGGCACATTTGTCTGCCTCCTGGCTCTGTGTCTGCCTGGCTTATTTGTAGCTGTTTTCTGATTTTCAGCTACTAGGTTGCTTGTCAAGCAGGAATGAGCTCATTCCTGCTTGACAAGCAACCTAGTAACTGTGAGCTCATTTTCTTCTTGAATGAGAGACAAATTTCAATGAAATTGGAGTCAAAACAGATGAGATACCAATATTAGAATTCATGGGGAAAATATTAAGCTGAAACTTGGCTTAACATACTTTAAAAGCAGGGTGAGAGGAAGGGAAAAATCCAGCAGTTTCAAATTGTTTTGTTTTCATGTATTAGTTCAAAGAGACTGCTTCAATTTTTCAATAATTCACTCAGAAATGTTGTGTTTTCAGTGGTCCAGGATAATGCAAGCAAAAAGAAGACTCAGTAGAAGGCTCAGTAGAAAAACTGAGAAATGTTGTATTTTCAGTGGTCCAAGATAATGCAAGCAAAAAGAAGACTCAGTAGAAACAAAACCCCAATCAATAAAGCAGAAATTATCAATATGGACTTGCTAATTGTTCCATATTTTTGTGTGTGAGACTAACTTCAATAGTCATAACATTTACTCTCAACTGAAGGTTGAGTATTGAAAATGTCATCAACCAGGCTTTCTGTCCTCTGGATGGTTGTGAAGCATAGTTTAAGATGGATATGCTGCAGGCAAGGATAATTACTCCTTCAAGATTTCTTATTACTTACGGAAGAATTAAGAGTTTCATTTCCATCAAAACTGAGCCTCAGTGTAAAGTCTACAAATGAGGAACTAACCAATGCAGATGATTAAAGCACCCAGGCTTCCAGCAAGCTGTGAATTGCAGCAGCCCCAGGAGAGGAGTAGCATCTGGGAAAAAGGGACATTTTGTCACATCCCAAAACTAGAGAGGGCTTCTTTTCTGATTTTAAAAAGGAGAAAAGTTGCTCTTCCCCTGCTCTCACACCTAGCAGGGGTAAAACAAAGTTTCTGAGGTTTTGCAATTAGACCTCAGTGAATCCATGTGGCACTCAATTAAATCAATTCAAGAATTGTAACTTCATCATGTATTGGAAGTGAAGTGCTTAGGCAGACTTAACTGATTTTGAAATGTGAGGTCTGTGACCTCTGGCTTTATACCTGGTATTTAAATCACTCCCTGCTTCATCAAAGGAAATGAGTGTTGAATGGGTGTGGGGGGGGGGGGGGATCAAAGAGGGAATAAAATTGCCTGGATTTAACTGAATTGCAAAACGTTTGCTGCTGAACCTTCAGTTAGTGAGATAGAGCAAGTGATTCTTGACTTGGGGAACTTTTAACTCAGGAGGCAGAGAGCCCATGCTTTGTTTCTGTCTTGTGCAGTTGTGGTGCCCTCTATACTTTCCCTCAGACCACTGTATAAAATCTACAGTTGCTGTACATTGAGACTGTCTCTGTCCTTGTTGGATGTGCCTCTGGGAATTGGATTGCTCTGGTTGCCCATTCTCTTCCCACCCTTTTTTAGATGTGGTTTCACAGAATCAAAGAATCACAGAATTGTCATGGTTGGAAGCAACCTCAAGGAGGAAAAATCATTTCACTGTGAGGGTGACAGTGCAGGAGCACTGGAGCAGGCTGCCCTGGGGGGCTGTGGAGTCTCCCTCTCTGGAGGTACTCAAAGCTCACCTGGATGTGTTCCTGTGTGATCTGGTGCTGGTGATCCTGCTCTGGCAGGGGGTTTGGACTGGGTGATCTTTTGAGGTCCCTTCCAGCCCCTGAAATTCTGTGCTCATCCAATTCCAACCCCCCTGCCCTGGGCAGGGACACCTCACACTGGATCATAGAATCGTAGAATGCCTTAGGCTGGAAGGAACCTCAGAGATCATCTACTCCAATGCCCCAGCCATGGGCAGGGATGCCTCTGCAACTAGACTTAGATGCTCAAGGCCTCATCCAACCTGGCCTTGATACCCCCAGGGAGGAGGCAGCCACAGCCACTCTGAGTAACCTATTCCAGAGTCTCACCACTCTTATACTGAAGAACTTCTTAAGATCCAGTCTAGATTTCTTCCACAGTCCTCCACTAAAACCAACAAACAAACCAACCACACACACAAAAGAACCCACAAAAACACAGACGAACAACAAAAGCCCCAAAACAAAACACACACAAAACCAACCAAAAAATGAGACAAATTCTCTTATTTTGAAGAATGTTATTCCAAAGTACTACATCTGGTGTCATTTATCATGTAATGTTCCCTTCAGCAGACATTACTCCTTCCTCGGGGATACATTTTGAACTGCCTGGTAAGACAGCATCAAACCACATGTATGCTTTTCTCCCTTCATGAAGTTCTTCAGGGATATTTTCTTGACACACCAACGGTGTCATGTAGTCATTAAATAAATAAAAAAATGTTATCTTTGAAGGTTTGGAATTTTGAATGTGCTCAGATGAAGATCTGTCTTCATATTGAAACGAATGTGTGTTTCACAGATGGCAGAGCACGGCTCGCCCCCTGAAGCTAGTAGGGAATTTGCTTCTGAAGGCAAATAGCAAATCATAGCAGCAAAAAGTAAATGTAAGGATTCTTCTGCAAAATGCCATGCTGGGTTTGTAATAAGTCTAACTTCCATTGCTAACTGGGTGTCTTCTCTTTCACAAGAAACATGGCCAGCAGATGGTGGAGAGAGGTGGTTCCGCCCCTCTGCTCTGCTCTGCTCTGGTGAGACCTCACCTGCAGTTCCATGTCCAGCTCTGGGGCCTCCAAGACAAGAGAAACATAGACCTGCTGGAGCAGGTGCAAAGGAAGCCACCAAGCTAATCAGAGGGCTGGAGAACCTCTGCTATGGGGATAGGCTGAAAGAATTGGGGCTGTTTAGCCTGGATACTGTTCACTGAGAGAGTCATTCACCATTGGAATGTGCTGCCCAGGGAGGTGGTGGAGTCACCATCCCTGGAGGTGTTCAAGAGGGGATTGGTCGTGGCACTTGGTGCCATGGTCTAGTCATGAGGTCTGTGGTGACAGGTTGGACTTGATGATCTTTGAGGTCTCTTCCAACCTTTGTGATACTGTGAGACCGTAGAGCTGCATTTCCATAGATCCTGCAGTTAGTCACCAGGCATTCACCTGTATTTTCAATGAGAGCTCCAAACTTTTTCCAGTACTTTTAAATCCTGTGGTGGTTCTTTTCTGTCCTGAAGTTTTACTTGATTTCTTCTCTCCCTATCTATATTTGAAGGGCAGTGTTAGGAGGACAGAGCCAGGCTCTTCTCAGTGATGTCCAGTGACAGGACGAGGGGCAGTGGGTGCAAACTGGAACAGAGGAGGTTTCTCATGAACATAAGGAGAATTTTTTCACTGTGAGGTTGGCAGAGCCCTGGAGCAGGCTGTCCAGAGAGGGAGAGTCTCCTTCTATGGAGACATTCAACCCCCACCTGGATACATTCCTGTCTGACCTACTCTAGCTGATCCATCTCTGCCATGGAGATTGGACTAAATAATCTTCTGAGGTCATTTCCAACCCCTAACATTCAGTGATTCCAGCGACAAACCAGTCATTTAATTGATTATTTTCATCCCTTTAATGTGTCCTCTATGAATGTTTAGGCAGCTTAGAGGTAAAGAATGCAGACAAGCTATCAAATATCACCCCTGAGAAAGTTTGTAGACATTCATGTGTGTAGATCTTTGTTCAGTGATTCACACTTTTAAACCCTAGCACTGTTGCTATTTGGATTGCACCATGAATTCACCAAGTGCAGTCTTTGTGCCACATAGTCTCTGTACTTATTTTTTGTATTAGTATTTCTGAAGTCATTCACAAAGTCATTTCTGGGCCCCTCAATTTAAGAAGGACATTGAGACTCTTGAACGTGTCCAGAGAAGGGCAACAAAGCTGGGGAGGGGTCTGGAGCACAGCCCTGTGAGGAGAGGCTGAGGGAGCTGGGGTTGCTTAGCCTGGAGAAGAGGAGGCTCAGGGGAGACCTCATTGCTCTCTACAACTCCCTGAAGGGAGGTTGTAGCCAGGAAGGGGTTGGCCTCTTCTCTCTAGCAACCAGCACCAGAACAAGAGGACACAGCCTTAGGCTGTGCCAGGGGAAGTTTAGGCTGGAGGTTAGGAGAAAGTTCTTCACTGAGAGAGTTATTAGTTGTTGGAATGTGCTGCTCAGGGAGGTGGTGGAGTCACCATCCCTGGAGGTGTTCAAGAGGGTTTGGACGTGGCACTTGGTGCCATGGTTTAGTTGTGATGAGGTCTTGGGTGACAGGTTGGACTCAATGATCTTTGAGGTCTCTTCCAACCTTTTTGATTCTGTGAAAATATTTCTCTTCCATTGAAGTTTTTGCTTTGTTAGTATTGTTCTGGTTGATGCAGGCTGTATATGCATCAAGAGCAGTGAGCTGGGATTTAAAGACTCTTGTAGCCAGGCCTTGAATGGTCACTCCAAACTGGTTTTTATCACGGGAAATGCTGTTGCCTGCTGGAGGGCCTAATGAGCAGTTTATTATATGTATTATTATTATTATTATTATTATTATTAGTCATTGCTTTTGAAGAAAAGAGGATGAAAAGAAAAATCGTGATCCTAAGAGGGTGTAAGCTTCAAAGATGAATTAATAGAGGGAAAGGAAAAGAAAGTGAAAAAATGGTGAAGGGAACCACAAAAACATTCATTTTTTGGACCTTCTCTAAAATAGCAGTAAACAAAAACCCCACATTCCATTGGAGCTTCATTTTCTTAAACCCAGGCTTTTGTAAAGGCTTGAAAGCCGAGGAGGGCCCACGTTGCATTCATATGATCTGAAGTTATTCTCCATGTATTTTTAGTAGCCTGTAAAAAGAGCAATGGAGAGCTCCTATTCGTGGTTTTTAAATGGTTATGTAGTTATTAAAATTCCAGGAGCCTGAAGGCTGCTCTGGGTGCAGGCAGCAGAGTGTTCTCCCTGTCCTGGCAGTCTAGCATGGAAAGAGAGGAATGGCCAGGTCCTGTCCCTGGAGACAGCAGAGTGGCCAGAGGCAGCTGGGAAAGACCTGGCTGCACATTTTGTTGAGAGAAAAGTTAAGATGGCAAATTCATAGATTCATAGACTGGTTTGGGTTGGAAGGGACCTCAAGGATCATCCAGTTCCAACCCCCCTGCCATGGGCAGGGACACCTTCCACTAGCCCAGGTTGCTCAAGGCTTCATCCAACCTGACCTTGAGCACCTCCAGGGAGGGGACATCCACAGCCTCCCTGGGTAACCTGTCCCAGTGTCTCACCACCCTCACTGGAAAGAATTTCTTCCTAATCTCCTGTCTCAATCTGCCCTCCTCAAGCTTCAATCCATTCCCTCTTGTCCTATCACTACAAGCCCTTGTGAAAATTAGCTTTCTTGTGGCCCACTTCAGGTACTGGCAGGCTCTTTGTTCTAAGGTCTCTCCAGAGCCTTCTCTTCTCCAGGCTGATTATTGCAGGGTAACCACTGCTATTTTAAATGAGGGAAAGATGCTTTTCAAAACATCTTGTGTCTCATAAAGATTCCAGGTTTTTCCTTTATGAAATCTGATCAGAAAGTTCCAGTTGAAAACCACTCCCACAGCAAGCTTCATAAATAATAAATATTATCTCTTATTAATCCATATTTTAGTTTAACTCTGGCTCATGGCAAGTTCCTTCCTCAGGGGAGTGCAGGGTTCTTTACAAGAGAAGGTGATGAGCCATAGTCCCTGAGGACTTAAATAGTGAAAACAATCTGAGTTTCATACATGCTAATCTAGATCTGCTATTCCCTTTCCACATCTATCACAACACTCTCTAAATTGTGGCTGATCTTTTATGCAAATAGCTGTCTTATTAGGCATTGTGGCTGGATGTGCTAATGTCTCCATGGGTTTCTCCAGCATTTGCTAGCTCACCATCAAAGTGGTGCAAGTGAATGATGATTACTGCATCCCTTTGAAGAACAAAGAGGAGTCGAGGTTCTAAATGTGGGAGTCAGTGACACCAAGCCACGCAGGCAAATGTGAGCGTCTCTGGGGCTCGTGTGAAGTTGGGAAACAATTTTTGTTGCTTGTGTTTTCTTCTTGGGTTTTGTTGGCACTGCTAAAACGGCAAAATGTCTTTCACAGCTGAGGTTTTCTTAGGAAGCATTAGCAGGCTCTTGAAATTGCAAAAAGTGAGTCAAAACAGCTGCTAACAGTGGCATGAAAAAGCCAAGAACTAGCTTTGCAGGGTAAAGCACAAATCCAGGCAGGGTGGAGGAGGAGGAGGACTTGGGGGTGTCATTTGGGGAGAAAACCCAACATGGGCCAGCAATGGTTGCTGGCAGCCAAGCAGGCAGCTGTGTGCTGGGCTGCATCCAAAGCAGGGAGAGCAGCAGGGCGGGCAGGGGATTCTGCCCCTCTGCTCTGTCCTGCAACCCCACCTGGAGCACTGCCTCCAGCTTGGATTCCCCAGGGTGAAAGGGACATGGAACTGCTGGAGCAGGTCCAGAGGGAAAATGGCTTGAAACTGGACATAGGGAACAAGTTCTGCACAGTGAGAGTGGTGAAACACTGGAACAGGCTGCCCAGGGCTGTGGTTGTGGCCCTGTCCCTGGAGACATTCAAGATCAGACTGGTTGTGGCCATGTGCAGCCTGCTCTAGTTGGAAGTATCCCTGCTGAGTGCAGGGGGGTTGGACAAGATGACCTTTGAGGATCTCTTCCAACCCAATGCAGTCTGTGAATCAGACACATCTGGAAAATGTCAGTCCTCATGTGGGAGCAGGGGTTATCATGGCTTAATGACTGATGTATTTAGCCCAGCCAAAATGGTTAAAAAGCAGTGTTTTGAGCAACAAAGATGTCTAGAGAAGCCAGCTATTGTTTGACTGTGGAAAAAGGGATGGAATGAGCACTCTTGCAGTATCTTACTGTACTTTTGAGTGGCAGCCCTGTGAGGGGATGAATAAGAGACCATAAGGTTTCACACTTTAAATAGATATATTGGGACTTTGCTAGAACACTACTCAGATGGCACTTGTTCAGCTGCACGGATGGTGTGGGAGCACCAAACTACCCAAAAGAGCATCTTTAGATGAGTGATGGTGCAGTTCTCTCTGCAATCCTTGTGCCAGCTGCTTGCACTGTGCAATGTGAGAAGCCCATCTGAGAGTCAGTGTGGTTGTTCCTAAATGCATTGAAGGTGATTTACAACTCAATACCTTGGCTGAAGAGTGTAATATCAACACAGACCCAACTCTCTGTTTTTTCTTTTCTCCATTTTCTTTTCATTGCCTCTATTCTCCAGACTCAACTCAACAGCCCCAGGTCTCTCAGCCTTTCCTTGTAAGAGAGATGCTGCAGTTCCTTAATCATCCTTGTAGATCTCCATTGAGCCCTCCTCAGCAGTTCCCTGTCTCTCTTCAACTGGGGACCCCAAAACAGGACACAGTATTCTAGATGGGGTCTAGCTAGGGCTGAGTAGAGGGGGAGGAGAACCTCCCTCAACCTGCTGAACACATTCTCCTCAATGCACCTAAGCATACTATTGGCCTTCTTGGCCACCTGGGCACATTGCTGCCCCATGGAGAACCAGACTCCAAGGTCCTTCTCTGGGGAGCTACTCTCCAACAGGTCAACTCCTAACCTGTGTTGGTGCATGTTGTTGTTCCTTCCCAGGTGTGTCTCACTGTGCTCTGTAGACAGAAAGCTTATGGCTTGGTGTACAGTCCTGTAAATGTTGCTTGACACAAGTCATTGATTTCCTCAGTAAATGTTTAAGAATAATGCTTGTTTGTTTGTTTGTTTTCTTGTGATACTAACAGTGATTTTTGGATTGAAAACCATGGGTAGAAAAGATGCCTCTACAGCGAGGACACCTGTGGACCAGTACAGGAAACAAATAGGTAAGAGACCTGAAGGCAAATTTGTATGCTTAAAAAAACAAACCCAAAGTATTTTGTTTGCTTTGGGTTTGTTTGGTTGGGATATTTTTTTTTTCAGCCAGACAAGTCTGTGTAACAAAATTTAATACTCCTCTTCAAACACTTGGTTTTGCTTACAAGTGCTGCAAACTAATGCACGCTGCCATGGAACAGTTTGTATATGGTGTTGACTAATTCATTCAGCAAACCCTTTTATGAAGACACTGTTTTAAATCAATTGATAGAGCCCCTGTTCTGTGTTTAGAAATAGGAGTGAAATATGTAGTGCTGTGGCTCCACTCTTTCTGAACTGCTGGAACTCTGCTGATTTTCTTGTTCATCTCCAGTTTCAAATATCAACATTTCTAGCTAAATGCTCCTGCTGCTTTGTAGCTGGTTTGAGGGGTTTGGAACACAAGCCCTATGAGGAAAGGCTGAGGGAGCTGGGGTTGCTTAGCCTGGAGAAGAGGAGACTCAGGGGTGACCTTATTGCTCTCTACAACTACCTGAAGAGAGGGTGTAGCCAGGCAGAGGTTGGTCTCTTCTCCCAGGCAGCCAGCACCAGAACAAGAGGACACAGTCTCAGGCTGCACCAGGGCATGTTTAGACTGGATGCTAGGAAGAAGTTCTATACAGAGAGAGTGATTGCCCATTGGAATCGGCTGCCCGTGGAGGTGGTGGAGTCACCTTCATTGGAGGTGTTCAGGAAGAGGCTTGATGGGGTGCTTGGTGTCATGGTTTAGTTGTTTAGGTGGGTTGGATTGGTTGATGGGTTGGACTCGATGATCTTGAAGGTCTCTTCCAACCTGATGTATTGTATTGTATTGTATTGATACACTGAACGGTCCAGGCCTTCGCATTGTAGGACTGGATTTGTTCTCACACTGAGACAATAGACTAAGGTGTTAATTTTTCCTTTTCCTACATCTTTGACATGGTCTCCCACAACATCCTTCTCTCTAAACTGGAGAGATGCAGATTTGATGGGTGAACTGTCCAGTGGATAAGGAATTGGTTGGATGATGCCATGCAAAGGGTACCGATCACCAGCTGGAGATGGGTGAAAAGCAGTGTCCCTCAGGGTCTGTATTGGGAGCAGTGGTGTTCAATATCTTCATCAGTGAGATCAACAGTGAGAGTGAATGCACCCTCAGGAAATTTGCAGGTGACACCAAGCTGAATGGTGAGGTTGATAAGACTGAAGGATGGGATATGTGCCATCCAGAGGGACATGGACAGGCTGGAGAGGTGGGCTGAGGAGAATCTCATGAGGTTCAATAAAGCAATGTGCAAGGTCCTGCAGCTAGGTTGGGGCAATCCTAGATATCAGTGCAGGCTGGGGAATGAGATTGAGAGCAGCCCTGTGGAAAAGGACTTTGAGGGTACTGGTGGATGAGAAGCTGGGCATGAGCCAGCAATGGGCATTTGAAGCCCAGAAGTCCAATGGCATCCTGGGCTGCATCAAAGGCACCACAGCCAGTAGGCCAAGAGAGGTGATTCTGCCATTCTGCTCTGCTCTGGTGAGACCTCACCTGCAGTACAGTGTCCAGTTCTGGGACCCCCAACACAAGAGAGACATGGACCTGAAGGAGCAGGTCCAGGAAAGGGCCACCGAGATGATCAGAGGGCTGCAGCTGTTCAGCCTGGAGAAGAGAAGGCTCAAGGGAGACCTTAGAGCTGCATTTCAATATCTGAAGGGGACCTACAGTGAGGCTGGGCAACGACTGGTTAGAAGGGCCTGTGGTGGTAGGATGAGGGGCAATGGTTTGAAACTGGAGCAGGGCAGATTTAGGTTGGCCAATCAGAGGAAGTTCTGCACAGTGAGAGTGGTGAAATACTGGAACAGGCTGCCCAGGGATGTGGTTGAGGTCCTGTCCCTGGACAGATTCAAGCTCAGACTGGATGTGGCCCTGTGCAGCCTGCTTGTGTTGGAGGTGTCCCTGCTGAGTGCAGGGGAGTTGGACAAGATGCCCTTTGAGAGTCTCTTGCAATCCAATGCAAACTGTGAAGCTGTGATAGCAGGCTGGGCTGCTGGAGGGTCAGAGGGGTACAAAGTTGCATCTGAACATGACAGTCACAAAATTGCCTCCCACTTTTCCACAGCTTGGGCTAGTTCTTGTACATTACCACTGCATGGCTCACCTGCCTTGGAAGTGGACATCTGATTGCCGTGTCCCAGACAGGTTATATCCTGGAAGTGTGGGCAAAGGGAAGCTGCATGAGTCTTGTCTTTTAAAAAATGAGTTTATCAGCTCATTTAAAGTTCTGGATCCATGCTTGGAGCAATTCTCTCCTTCCTTCCCAACTGCCTGGTATCTGTGGATTCTTGTAGATATGAGGGTGAATAGAATAGAATAGAATAGAATAGAATAGAATAGAATAGAATAGAATAGAATAGAATAGAATAGAATAGAATTAACCAGGTTGGAAGAGACCTTCAAGATCATCGAGTCCAACCTATTATCCAACACCACCTAATCAACTAACCCATGGCACCAAGCACCCCATCAAGTCTCCTCCTGAGCACCTCCAATGATGGTGACTCCACCACCTCCCTGGGCAGCCCATTCCAATGGGCAATCACTCTCTCTGTGTAGAACTTCTTCCTAACCTCCAGCCTAATCCTCCCCTGGCACAGCTTGAGACTGTGTCCTCTTGTTCTGATGCTGGTTGCCTGGGAGAAGAGACCAACCCTCAGCTGGCTACAACCTTCCTTCAGGTAGTTGTAGAGAGCAAGAAGGTCTCCCCTGAGCCTCCTCTTGTCCAGGCTAAGCAAGCCCTGAACAGGTAGCTCTTGCTGTGGTGCTGTTTTGTAGCTCACAATGTCATGTTTTCTTGCCTTGCTGGATCGAAGATAACCAGATTGAAATGGTTTTAATACTTTTTTTTTTTTCTCTCTTGGGTGATGGGAAATGGCACTCTTCAAGGAACAACATGTCACAAAGTCATGTCAACTTCAGCAGGGTTTGCAGTTAGATGTTTGGTGGAGTAATTTTAAATAAAAGCAGATTTTTAATTTCATTTTGTTCCAAGCTTTCTGTTGTGCTCTGGGTTCCCATACGGCACGCCACATGTTTGCCCTGTGCCACGGTTCAACTTCCCGCTGATCACTTCAGTTCCGCCGCTTGCCTTTTTCTCTCCGCATGCCTCGTCCTCCTCTCTGCCCTCAGTGCTTACTGTTTGCTTGAGTAGCGTTTTCAGAGGATTCCCCAGCTACAAAGATTGCTGCTGCTCTTCTCTGTCAGCTGGCTTTCGGCCATCTCTCCTGCCACCAGCCAAAATGTGTGTGTAGTGCCTCTCGTTCGGCAAGCGCTCCGCTATCCGACAGCAGCGCGACGTTTCCCGCGGGGAGCGGAGGCAGCCTTTTACTTACCGAAGCAAAGTGGCGCTGGCTTCGTGAAGACTGTCCCCGAGTGGGACAGGAAACAGCAGCAGCAACCTTTTCTCGCTGGCCTAGACTGTGCCTGGAGGAAGGAGAATGGGGCTGAGGGAGTCTCTCCACGTTTGGTTCCCCATGAACAGCCAAGGCTCTGGAGGGGACGCGAGGAAAAGTCCTTTAACGCCCTTTATTCGGCTCTCCCTCACATCCCCACAGACCTGTAATGCAGCAGCAAACAAGCAGGGCAGCTCTCCTGCACTCTGTTTTCTTCTCACTGCTGCTGTTGGTGCTGCTGTGCTTCATTTGCTGGGCTTGGAGGGAAGTTGTGAGGCATCTTTCTGCATTTATGCAGCTTTGCTCGGCAAATGCTGTGAAAATAGCAACAGGTTTTGCACCATATTTGCTTTGTTTACTGTTATGTGTGCTTTAAGTTCCCAAAACAATTCCACATGTATATTTTCCATCCTTCTTCATCTGGTGTGTTGCTTGCTCGGCATGGAAGCCGCAGGATTTGTGGGTAGTGTTCATGACTCGTGTGATTGTGGGATCCTAAGCAGGCATACTGAGAGGATTATAGCATAACTAAAACCTGGTCTACAAATCAGGAATAGACATACTTTTGGCTCCCATTACTATTGTGTTGCTGTAGCATAATTTTTCATGAGGAGAGGTTGTTTTCCAACCATTCAGCCTCCAATTTGTAGACTCAAAGGTCTGCTTATTGTCTGCTCTGTGTCTTCTGACTTTCTGGCTTAATCCTTTAGGGGCTGGAGCTTGTATAGGCATAGCCCAGGGGATCTCTGGAGTAAACAAGGCTCCTCACATCTCCTGGGGAGGAGTAAAATTCATGAATGAAAATGAATTCCTTTTCTGTTTTGGAAAGCTCAAGGTGTCAGGCTGAGCACGGCGGTGTGCCGGTGGAAGTGGGGCTCCTTGGCGCAGTGCACACAGAGCCATGGGGCTTTGCCACGGAGTGGGTGGGAGTCCTGACACCCTGGCTGTAGCAGCACAGGAGGGGAGAGAGCTGCCCACCTGAACTAACAGATACAATACTGGGGGTAAGGTCACCCCTTGTTGAAAACTCTTGGCTGTGGGGAAGCAGTGACTTGGCCAGAGAGAGGCACTTCATCCCAGCGCCAAGGGTCACTCTCTGATTGGAGCCCTGATGAGACGGAGGAGACCTCTTCTTGCAGTGTGAGTGTGGTGTGCAGAGCTGGGTTCTCTTGCTTCCCAGCCTCCCACACAGAGTAACTCAGCTGTCAGCTGGGTGATTGTGAAGGAAAGCAGTTCCAGTCTCGCAACCAGGAGCTGGTTGTGGTTGCACTGACAATACAAAGGAGCAGACCTTGGCTGGCTGAGGACTAACAGCAGCAACAACATCTCTGGGGTTCCTATCTCCAGCTTAGTAGTGAGCATGGACCTGGTCCCCAGAAGGAGGCCTTTCTTGTGACAGATTGTCACCTCCTCTGGATGGCATCATGTCCTTCAGTCTCATCAACTGCACCACTTAGCTTGGTATCATCTGCTGTCTTAGCTATCTGTTGGAGGAAAGTGAGGGCCGGGTAAAGTGCAGAAACAAAGACTTGCTATTCTACATTGAGACAAAAAGAGAAGAGACCTCACCTGTTATTTATTTAGGGCATAAAAACAACCCCAGAAACAAGCAGTTGCAGCACACAGCATGGCCCTCTTTGTTGCATGAGGAACATTCCATCTGCTCTCTGGGGTTTTGCTAATAAAAATGTGCTATTAAGCTCATAATAAAGAGAACTGGAAGAAAGTACAAAAAAACCCCAAACCACCACCAGCCCTCCTTTTGCTATTATGTGTGACTGTTGGCAAGTTTGGGAATCTTTTCCTGTGCTGAGTTTCCAACCTCTCAGTGTCATGCCACAGATGTTTGGGAGGAAGTTTTCTATGAAGAATTGATTTCTTTATCACAAAAGCTGAACCGCATCTTTTGGTCAGTGCTTGCTGGTTAGATTTCACTTCTGTGCCAGTGGCAGCACTTCTTGGAAACTGAAGCAGGAGCAGCTGAGGAAAACACTGCTGTGAAGTGAAGCCTAGTCTGGCTGTACTAACTGAAGCCACATTTTGTGCTGATCTGGATGTTTTTCAGTATGTTCTGTGAAGGCTGATGATGGATTTTAAGCACACGCAGTATGTGATCACTTATTTTTTAAAGACCAAAGCAGTAAAGTCATGTTTTATTGCCTTGGCTTGGAGCATAAAAGGTGATGGTAGATCTGGATATGTACTTGTGTTTTCATGGATATTATTTAGTTTTCAGTTGCTGGGCAGATGCAGCCCCAGCCTGAGCAGGGGCAAGATGAGATCGGAGCCAGAGGTCTGTGGGAGTGTGTGCACTAACCAAGAAGAGATGCTAAGGAGCATGGTGGTGTATCTAACCCTTAACTCTCATCCTCTCTCCATTGCAAAAGAGGTCTTTGAACTTGCTGGGTTGTATTGGAATCACAAAATAGTTTGGGTTGGAAGGTGTCTCGGTCCAGAGAGGGTAAGAGCCTTAGCTCTTGTGAACATTCCCTGTTATGGAATTAGAGGCACAAACGAGGCCAAAATATCAACAGCCCTTGAGGCTGTTTATTAATCAGAATAAAGTGGCCAGAACAGAAGAAGGGAGAGAGAGAGAAGGAGAAAATAGAGAGGGAGAAGAGAGAGAGAGAATTGGAAAGGAATTATATTACCACCACCACCACCCCCAAGACAGTTTGGGTCTGTGGAGGAAGGCTGCTGCAGCTTTGGTGTGGAGGTGAGGTCATCCTTGTTGGCTGTGCTGTCCCCCGCTGGAGGAGGAAGGGAGAGATCCTAAAGTCCAAGTCCTTCTCTGAGCAGCCTCTTCAACTCCATGAGTTGCAGCAGGTGGAACTTAGGACACAGAGAAAGGCTTCCTCCTGCTCTGCTGTCTGCAGGCTGCATGCTGATGTCTCTGTCCTTTTCTCTCCTGCTATTTTCTTCATTTTTCATCTTCAGAGCAGGCATTGCCCAGGTCTTTTCCTTCTCCTGAGCAAGTATTGCTCAGAAACAGGGACACCTTCCAGCAGCTCAGGTTGCTCAAGGCCTCATTCAGCCTGGTACCAACTACCTCCAGGGAGCATCCACAACCTCTTTAGGCAACCTGTTCTGGTGTCTCACTACCCTCAGTGTAAAGAATTTCTTCCTAATCTCCTGTCTAAATTTCCCCTCTTACAGCTTACATTCATTGCCTCTCATCCTATCACCACAAGCCCTTGCAAAAAGTCCCTTCTCAGCTCTTTTGTAGCCCCTTCAGGCATTGGAAGGCTGCTCTAAGGTCTCCTCAGAGCCTTCTCTTCTCCGGGCTGAACAGCCCCAACTCTCTCAGCCTGTCTCCACAGGGGAGGTTCTCCAGCCCTTTGATCATCCTCACGGCCTCCTCTGGATCTGCTCCAGCAGCTCCATGTCCCTCTTATGCTGGGGGCAGAGTATTTGAACAGAGGCTTAGCAGTTTCATTCTCTCCTGCATTTTGGCCCCTACTGGGACAAGGATTAATGGTCACATGGGTAGCCAAAATAGTGAGTTTGTCTCTGTGCCTGCAAACAGCACAGTGATTGAGGCCCTGTCCCTGGAGGTGTTTAAGACCAGGCTGGACGAGGCTCTGGCCAGCCTGATCTAGTGTGGGGTGTCCCTGCCCATGGCGGGGGGTTGGAACTAGATGATCCTTGTGGTCCCTTCCAACCCTGACTGATTCTATGATTCTATGATGCTGGTGACCTCCTGTGACTGTTGGATCCTCAAGTTCCCTACCAAAATGGCAGCTGCAGCATTAAGCTTGGCCACATCTTCACAGAGCCCAAACCATGCAAAGCAGAATGCAGGGAGGGAGTGCTGCACTGTCCATTTCACGGGTGAAATTACTTTATCCTACATTTCTTTAGTACTTTCCTACAGATGGAGGCTCATGGTCTGCTCTTATTTTAACCTCATCAACCACAGCACCATTTCACTCAGGGGAGGCAAGAAGGAGGAACCGGGGAACTACAGGCCAGTCAGTCTCACCTCTGTGCCCGGAAAGATCATGGAGCAGATCCTCCTGGAGGCACTACTGACTCAGAAGAACAGTGAAGAGGTGATTGGGAATAGTCAGCATGGCTTTGCCAAGGGCAAATCCTGCCTGACAAACCTGGTGGCCTTGTATGATCAGGTCACAACATTAATAGATGAGGGGCGAGCAACTGATGTCGTTTACCTGGACTTGAGCAAAGCCTTTGACACTGTCCCGCACCACCTCCTGGTCTCCAAGCTGGTGACACATGGGTTTGATGGATGGACCACTAGATGGATAAAGAACTGGCTTGATGGCCGCACCCAAAGAGTGGCTGTCAACGGGTCCATGTCCCAATGGAGGCCAGTGACAAGCGGAGTCCCTCAGGGATCAGTCCTGGGACCTGTCTTGTTCAACATCTTTGTGGGTGCCATGGACAGTGGCATTGAGTGCACCCTCAGCAAGTTTGCTGATGACACCAAGCTGTGTGGTGCAGTGGACACGCTGGAGGGAAGGGATGCCATCCAGAGGGACCTGGACAGGCTGGAGAGGTGGGCACAAGCCAACCTCATGAGCTTCAACAAGACCAAGTGCAGGGTCCTGCATCTGGGGCGAGGCAATCCCAGGCACAAATCCAGGCTGGGCAGGGACTGGCTGGAGAGCAGCCCTGAGGAGAGAGACTTGGGGGTGCTGGTGGACGAGAAGCTCAACATGAGCTTTCAATGTGCACTTGCAGCCCGGAAAGCCAATCAGATCCTGGGCTGCATCAGGAGAAGTGTGACCAGCAGGTCAAGGGAGGTGATTCTCCCCCTCTACTCAGCCCTGGTGAGACCCCACCTGGAGTACTGCGTCCAGTTCTGGAGCCCCTATTACAGGAGGGATGTGGACGTGCTGGAGCGTGTCCAGAGAAGGGCCACGAGGATGAGCAGAGGGCTGGAGCACCTCTCCTGCAAGGACAGACTGAAGGAGTTGGGGCTGTTCAGTCTGGAGAAGAGAAGGCTCAAAGGTGACCTCATTGTGGCCTTCCAGTATCTGAAGGGGGCCTACAGGAAGGCTGGGGAGGGACTTCTCAGGCTCTCAGGTAGTGATAGGACTAGGGGGAATGGAATGAAGCTGGAAATGGGGAGATTCAGGCTAGATGTGAGGAAGAAGTTCTTCCCCATGAGAGTGGTGAAGCCCTGGAATGGGTTATCCAGGGAGGTGGTTGAGACCCAGTCCCTGGAGGTGTTTAAGACCAGGCTGGACGAGGCTCTGGCCAGCCTGATCTAGTGTAGGGTGTCCTTGTGGATCCTTGTGGTCCCTTCCAACCCTGACTGATTCTATGATTCGATGATTCTATTTTTTTATAGGTGTAAATGAGAGTGAAATTTGACACAGTGTTCCCAGTTGCTGGACCACATTTCAGCCTGGTGTTATTTCAAGCACTTGCAATTCCTGTGAAGTATCTGCTGTCTACAGGGTTCTTGCAACGGGATGTATTTTTGCTTGTACTTACTCTCAGCTTCTGATCCATTCTTCAATGGTTTAAAAAAATACCAAAAACCCATCAAACACCCAGCCTTTGCATCCTCTCCAAAATGCATTACAGTTTCACCAAGGACACCCCAGCATGTCTGCATTACATTCAGAGGCAGAACAGTGTGGCATTTTTAGAAATTCTTCCAGCAGGCTTTGAAAATCTTGGCTTGTAGGTGTGAAGAGTGGACTTGAAAGTGCTCCTATCTCAATGGGAATCTGCAAATCTCACTTCCCCCCCTTCCCCCTCCCCCAAGCAACTCACAGGCATCATTTTTCTATGCATGCAGTGTTCAGTTCTGTGCATTCTCTGCATGTGGTGCATGTACTTACATCTGTAAGTAATATTACATGAAAATAAATGCAGGGAAAGTTGGGCACTGACCTACAGATCTGATTTGTCTGTGACGTGTGCAGTGTGGCATTGAGTGCACCCTCAGCAAGTTTGCTGATGGCACCAAGCTGTGTGGTGTGCTGGACTCACTTGAGGGAAGGGATGGCATCCAGAAGGATCTTGACAAGCTTGAAAAGTGGGCCAGTGCCAGCTGCATGAGATTCAACAAGTCAAAGTGCAGTGTCCTGCATCTGGGTCTGGCCAACTCCAGGCACAAGTCCAGGCTGGGTGCAGAGTGGGTTGGGAGTAGCTCTGAAGAAAGAGACTTGGGGGTGTTAGTTGATGAGCAGCTCCCCATGAGCTGTCAGTGCCCTCATGCAGCCCAGCAGGCGGCTGTGTGCTGGGCTGCAGCCAGAGAGGGGATTCTGCCCCATGACTCTGCTCTGCTGAGACCCCACCTCCAATCCTGCCTCCAGTTCTGGTGTCCCCCGCAGGAGAAGGACACAGAGCTGCTGGAGTGAGTCCAGAGGAGGCCTCAAGGATGATCCAAAGGCTGGAGCACCTCTGCTGTAAGGATTGGCCATGGGAGCTGGGGTTGTTCAGCCTGGAGAAGAGAAGACTCCAGAGGGATCTTAGAGCTGTCTTCCAATACCTGAAGGGAGCCTACAGAAAGGCTGCAGACAGACTTTTCCTAGCGGTGTCTAGAGACAGGACAAGGGGGAATGGTTTGAAGCTGAGGGAGAGTGGGGTTAGACTGGATCTTAGGAAGAATCATAGAATCAGTCAGGGTTGGAAGGGACCACAAGGATCATCTAGTTCCAATCCCCCTGCCATGGGCAGGGACACCCCACACTAGATCAGCCTGGCCAGAGCCTTGTCCAGCCTGGCCTTAAACACCTCCAGGGATGGGGCCTCAACCACCTCCCTGGACAACCCATTCCAGGGCTTCACCACTCTCATGGGGAAGAACTTCCTTCTCACATCTAGCCTGAATCTTCCCACCTCCAGCTTCATTCCATTCCCCCTAGTCCTATCACTACCTGAGATCCTGAGAAGTCCCTCCCCAGCCTTCCTGTAGCCCCCTTCAGATACTGGAAGGCCACAATAAGGTCTTCAAAGAAGTTCTTCAGTATCAGACTCTGAAATAGGTTGCCCAGAGAGGTTGTGGATGCCTCCTCCCTGGAGGTGTTCAAGGCCAGCTTGGATGAGGCCTTGGGCAGCCAAATCTAGTTGAGAGGTGTCCGTGCCCATGGCAGGGAGATTGGAGTTGATGACCTCTGGGGTCTCTTCCAACCTGAGCCATTCTATGATTCTCTGATTTTTTTCTTATTTCATCATAAGGCAGCAGTGTGGAAGGCATGAGAATGAAAGTTCCACTGCATATGCATCTCTCAACATGTCCTTGCTACGTGTTTAAGGTGAGCATCATGCATCGTTGTAACTGCATTTCTTCACTTCTAGTGCTATGAGATGTGGTGCTGTTTTTTTGTGCTGCAGTTAAATTTGGTCCAGCCATTGTCCTGCAATGGAGAGTGGCAAACTCCTAAACCTCCACAGCTCCTCCACTGTCTGGACCAGCAAAAGCAAGACAACAAGGAGTCTGTCAAGTTTTGGAGGGGGCACAAATCTAAGAAGAAAGGCAAAGAGTCCCCTTGGCTCAGTTCAAGAGGTGTAACTGAAGGGACTTCCGCATTTCGTGCTTCAGTATGTCCCCACAGGCAGTATGTGGTTCAGCAGGTGTTGTACCTATTGTGGCCTTTGGTGTTAGATTTCTGTGTTCAGGCAAACCATAACCATGGAAGAGTCATTTGGCCTTTTTAATGGATTTCTTCACGTTGGTGATTGTGTTCATGCCTGTGATCATTCATTGCACATTGTCAACTCTCCATGTGCCTGGCTGGTATTTGTGATAGTTTTCCAGTGGCAGCTTTTGTGTCTGTTGTGCCGTTTTGGGAAGAAAGTTAGGAACTGGCTATGCTGTGGTTTTCAAGGTCTTGAACTTTTTATGGGATTGTCTCTTAGGATCTTGCAGGCTTGAAGTGTTGGATGGGAAATGAAGCAACAGGGCAGCAGGGGAAGGATCTTAGTAAGCTCAAAGTGCTAGAATGAAAATAGAAAATGGCAGTTGCTTAATTTGAATTGCAGTTACAGACATTGCAAAAGCAGACATTGCTTTTTGCTTTCACTCAATGGTAAAAGCTGATTAAAAATAAACACTAAAGTATTCACACATGCAAAGGGGTTTTGGAGCTTTTTCATTGGTGCAGCAGCTGGAGCAGTACAGCAAAGCACCACAAAGTGAGCAAATTTCTCCACAACAGGAAGTGCAATATAGGGAATCATAGAATGGTTTGGCTTGAAAGGGACCTCCAAAAGTCATCGAGTCCAACCCCCCTGCAGTCAGCAGGGACATCCTCCACTAGGTCAGGTTGCTCAGAGCCCTGTCGAGCCTGACCCTGAATACTTCCAAGGATGGGCCCTCAACTACCTCCCTGGGCAACCTGTTCCAGTGTTCCACTCCCCTCATGATAAAGAACTTGTTCCTCACATCCAGTCTAAATCTGCTTTTCTCTCATTTCAAACCACTGCCCCTTGTCCTATCACCGCAGGCCTTTGTAAACAGTCCCTTTCCAGCCTTCTTGTAGGTTCCCTTCAGGTACTGGAAGACTGCAAGTCAAATCCTCTGTGCTGATTGAGTGCTCTGGTTACAGTTAATCAATTTCCAGATAATATAAGGTGAACCACTAATCTGTTTAATCTCATGCTTCACTTGAAATCTGGGCTTTGTCATCATCCCAGCCACATGGATACCCTGTCTACCATAGAGCCAACTGAAATGAGTTTTGCTCTGCTAAACTATTGGTACATAACTCATCTATTAAATAATATTTTCAAGAGTTTTGACTGCCTGTTAGATAAGGTTCCAAGAAAGCCTGCTTTTTCCTTAGTTTATTTTCTCAATTTAAGTAAGACATTGAGACTCCTGACCGTCTCCAGAGAAGGGCAACGAGGCTGGGGAGAGGCCTCGAACATAAGCCCTACGAGGAGAGGCTGAGGGAGCTGGGGTTTAGCCTGGAGAAGAGGAGGCTCAGGGGAGACCTTATTGCTGTCTACAACTCCCTGAAGGGAGGTTGTAGCCAGGAGAGGGTTGGTCTCTCCTCTCTAGCAACCAGCACCAGAACAAGAGGACACAGTCTCAAGCTGTGCCGGGGAGCTTTAGACTCAAAGTGAGGAGAAAGTTCTTCACAGAGTTGTTAGCCATTGGAATGTGCTGCCCAGGGAGGTGGTTGAATCACCATCCCTGGAGGTGTTCAAGAGGGGCTTGGACGTGGCACTTGGTGCCATGGTTTAGTGGTCATGAGGTGTTGGGTGACAGGTTGGAATTGATGATCGTTGAGGTCTTTTCCGACCTTGTTGATTCTATGATTCTGCGATTCTATGAGTATCTTACCCTCACTGCATCTGCATTAGTGCTTGGCATAAGATTTGTAGCAGTGCTAACAGCCTCCATTGTGATATTTGTTTTTTCATTAAAGAAAAAGGAACAGTAATTTTAGAATGCACCTGGGGGTTTTGTTAGAGTTAATTTGTCTATGCTATTTTAGCCCAATACCTGTGGGCTTTCTCATTCAGAAGAATTGGAGTTTGGATGATCTAGTGTGTGTTAGGTAAGAGGACGTGCTACAGCTCATCACTAAATCACTTGCTCAGGTTCAGCCTAGGTGATAGTCCTGGGAAGATGGTAAGTGCCTGGCAGATGTTGGGTGGCATTTATGATGCGATGTTTGTGCATTCAGTTCCTCGCGGAGACGTGTTGAAAAACATCATTATTTGTTGGCAGTCAAAACAGAGGAGCTGGGTAATGAACTAGCATATGGAGTGAAACGGTGTCATAGCATTAGACATGGGCCCTTCAGCTCAAGGTTGCAGCATACTGATGAGAGCACAGCCCAGCTTCACTGAAGCTGTCGAGAGTAAGCCTGAACTCGGAGGGCACGTGAAATCCCTCAGCTTTGGACCTCCTGAGCATCATACTGCTTGTGCTGACCTGCCTTTTACCAGCACTAATTAACTTGCCCACGATGCAGCTCCTATTTTGAAGCTGGATTCCCCCTGACCAGTTCACATCACAAGCAGCTGTTTGTGTGGGCTTGACCTGAGGGGTCTTTAGTCACTGACACCGTGGAGCTGGAAGAAGTTTTAAGTTAAAGTAGAACACAACTGGGGGCCTCCTATGAGTTTTGCAGGCATTGAGTTCAGAGGTAGGAATCAACAAGGGGGATAAGAATCATCTCTGTAGGCTTCTGTTGTAACATGTGAAAGGTCAGAGCTTGGGCTGGTGATTCCTGTCTGCACTTGTAGGTTAAGCCTTGTGCTGCTTTCGGGCACAGAGGCCAGCTGGCACTGAACGACCCTGACCACACTGTTGAACTGTTTTATCCCTAAAGCAGAGTGGCTGCTATAAATTTTGGACTTGATCTCTGAGGTCTTTTCCAACCTGGTTGATTCTATGATTCTATGAAATTGTTTATTGAAAATTGCTCCAGGGCCATGTAAACTCCTGAACCACGTGTGGGACTTAGAATCATAGAATCATAGAATCAGTCAGGGTTGGAAGGGACCACAAGGATCATCTAGTTACAACCCCCTGCCATGGGCAGGGACACCCCACACTACTTGCTTGGGAGGGGCCTTCTCCAGGCATAAACTCTGCCAGGGACTGCTGTAACAATTGGAGTATGCCATTGGATTCCAGTTCCTATTGGCACTGTACAGTATTTATTGATACACCTGCAACCAGAGAGTACAGCTTGACATGGCAGAGTGCCCTTTAGCAACACCTAGCCCTCCCTGCTTGTTCCTGTCGCCATGTCACGGTGTGTACTACCCCATCCTCTGGGATGGCACAGCTGTTTGTGTGCCAGTTCGATCCAGCTTGAAGGAAAAGAGATGTGCTGGGCAGCTTTTCAAGTTGAATCAGTTCCCTGATCTACTTTGTCATCTGGCTGCCTACACAAACTGAGATAATATGCATGAAGGAGCAGGAGGCATGCTGCAGGGACAAAGGTGTGTGACCAAACTCAGGTCAACAAGTGCCATAAGCCAGTATTGCTGCGGAACACAGTGCAAAGCCAAGCCACAGCTCGAGTGAGTCTGAGAAGAGTCTTTGTGGCATGTAACACACATCAGACACATTAACAAGTGTAGGAAGGATTCACTTCCTGTATAGGCTTCCTCCAGCTTCTGTGAACCTCATTTGGTTGCAGTCCAGTGGCCTCTCTAGGTCAGATCAATCCTACTGGCTGAATTACTCTAGGAATGTGGACTGTGACAGTTTGCATCAGAAGAAGTGTGACTGGCAGGACAAGAGAGGTGATTCTGCTCTGAACTCGTGAGATCCCACCTGGAGCACTGCATACAATTTTGGTGCCCCCAATATAAGAGGGACATGGAGCTCCTGGAGTGGATCCAAAGGAGGACCATGAAGCTGGCTGGAGAATCTCCCCTGTGGGGACGAGAGAGTTGGGGCTGTTCAGCCTGGAGAAGAGAAGGCAGGCTCTGGGGAGACCTTAGGGCCATGAGGATGATTGGAGGGTTGGAGCACCTCTCCTGTGAGGACAGACTGAAGGAGTTGGGGCTGTTCAGTCTGGAGAAGAGAAGGCTCCGAGGTGACCTCATTGTGGCCTTCTAGTATCTGAAGGGGGCCTACAGGAAGGCTGGGGAGGGACTTCTCAGGATCTCAGGGAGTGATAGGACTATGGGGAATGGAATGCAGCTGGAGATGGGGAGATTCAGGCTAGATGTGAGAAGGAAGTTCTTCCCCATGAGAGTGGTGAAGCCCTGGAATGGGTTGTCCAGGGAGGTGGTTGAGGCCCCGTCCCTGAAGGTGTTTAAGGCCAGGCTGGATGAAGCTCTGGCCAGGCTGATCTAGTGTGGGGTGTCCCTGCCCATGGCAGGGGGGTTGGAACTAGATGATCCTTGTGGTCCCTTCCAACCCTGACTGATTCTGTGATTCTATGATACTTAGAGCAGCCTTCCAGTAGCTGAAGGGGCCTGCAAGAAAGCCAGGAAGGGATGTTTTGCAAGGGTTGAAGTGATAGGATGAGAGTTAATGGATTGAAGCTATGGGAGGGCAGATTTAGACTGGAGATTAGGAATAAATTCTTTAGAGTGAGGGTGAAGAGACACTGCGACGGGTTGCCCAGGGAGGTTGTGGAGGTGTTTAATGCCAGGCTGAAAGAGGCCTTGAGCAGCCTGATCTAGTGGAAGGTGTCCCTGTCCATGGCAGGGGGTTTGGAACTAGATGATCTTGAAGCTCCCTTCCAAGGCAATCCATTCTATGAATCTATGAAATGGATGTGTTTTGAGAGGTATTTTACAGTGTCTGCAGTGAACGCTGTTGTCTTCCTTGCACGTGGAAAGCAGAACGAAACCCATATGCAGTTTGGGTTTTGGCACAGCCCATTGCATAATGTTCAGGTGTAGGACAGTGTTTTTTGTCTACTAATCATTAGACAGAAATGGAGTGAAGTGAGCAGTGAAGAAATATTTTCCCCAAAAAATGATAGGCTGCAGTCCACTCTGTCTTTTCTGGAACAGATGAGGACTCTGCAAACTAGAATGAAGTGCACAGGGAGAAACATTGAATAAATTGCAAACCAAATAGAACTGAAGGTACAATCCTTAACATACTTCATAGTGTGAAGTGTCTCAGAAAATCAACCTGTTAAGTACAATACCAGATGGAAATGGTTGGTAGAGTTACAAGAAAATCAGACTCATGTCTGTAGCACAGGAGGCTCTGTGTGTCTTGATAGGCAGCTTGGAAAGCCACAGAGCCCACAGCGTATATTCCGTGGAAGTTTCTGTCTGAAAGGCTTCACGGAAGGAGTGAGTGTGACCTGGTTTATTTGTGCAGAGAAAACCATCACATTCTAATGAGCAATCACCAGGAAAAGGACAAAGAGGGAAGTGCTTTCCTGTACTCTGCAGAGAGAGGGAATCAAATATTTTGGCTGAGGCAAAAGCAGAGCAGATGCATTCCACAGAGGACTTTCTTCCCCATTTTACTTCTCTCACTGATGCAAAAATAGAAATTAGAAAGCATAGCTCAGTGGTAACTTTTTTGCTTTATCCAGTTACCTTTCCAGTAATTTTTAGTCTGAAGAGAAACACTTCCTACAGTCAAGAGGCCATGAGCAGGAGGATTGGATTTTACAGTGGTGGAGATTTGGGACAGAGATCTCACTGTGGAATTTAGAGGAGCTATATCAGGTGCTCGTTCTTGGAAGTGGGAGCAAAATCCAACCTGTAAGTGTGAAGATAAAATGAATGACATTTGGGTACTGGAAAGGGTTATTATGTTTCTTCACTATTTGCTTGTTGCCTGTTGTCAAAACACTACCAGAGAGCTTTGCATGCTGCTAACTCAGTAATTCTTTTGGGAAACTGTCATGGTGAGCAGCCAGCTCACTACCAATGATGTCAGTTCATCAGCCAGAAAGCTTAGGGGAAAGGTCTCCTTGTTTTTCATAATTCACAGCTTCACAGTTTGCATTGGGTTGCAAGGGACTCTCAAAGGGCATCTTGTCCAGCCCCCTGCAGTCAGTCAGCAGGGACACCTCCAACACGAGCAGGCTGCACAGGGCCACATCCAGTCTGAGCTTGAATCTGTCCAGGGACAGGACCTCAACCACATCCCTGGGAAGCCTGTCACTCTGTAAAGAACTTCCTCCTGATGTCCAACCTTAATCTCCCCTGCTCCAGTTTCAAACCATTGCCCCTCATCCTACCACCACAGGCCCTTCTAACCAGTCGTTGCCCAGCCTCACTGTAGGTCCCCTTCAGATATTGAAATGCAGCTCTAAGGTCTCCCTTGAGCCTTCTCTTCTCCAGGCTGAACAGCTGCAGCCCTCTGATCATCTCGGTGGCCCTTTCCTGGACCTGCTCCTTCAGGTCCATGTCTCTCTTGTGTTGGGGGTCCCAGAACTGGACACTGTACTGCAGGTGAGGTCTCACCAGAGCAGAGCAGAGTGGCAGAATCACCTCTCTTGGCCTACTGGCTGTGGTGCCTTTGATGCAGCCCAGGATGCCATTGGACTTCTGGGCTTCAAGTGCCCATTGCTGGCTCATGCCCAGCTTCTCATCCACCAGTACCCTCAAAGTCCTTTTCCACAGGGCTGCTCTCAATCTCATCATCCCCCATCCTGTACAGGCATGGAGGGTTGCCCCTCCCTAGGTGCAGGACCTTACACTTTGCTTTATGGAATCTCATGATCACACATAGTCATGGGGGGAAAATAAAGTGTGGTTTATCCTTCTATGTATTTAAAGTAAATAGAAGAAACAATAAATCCATTAAATAGGGCACTGGAGACTGGAGTACTGCTTTGCTCATCCACGTTTAGAATCGAAAGTGAAAGAGTGCCTGCACCAAGAGACTACTGGATTTCAGTCCTAGTCATATGTTCCATATGGATAAAGTTTCACTTTGAAGTGGAGCAGCTTTCCAAGGTATTTATAGCTAGAAAATGCATAACTTTCTGACTGCATTTTTACTTGTGGAAAAATTAATTCTGAGTATTTTCACCAAAATCAAGATTTCAGGAGGAATGAAAGCATCAGCTGGAATGTCACCACTTTTTTCCCCCTATTTTCTCAAAGAGTATAAAATTCATGTTGAAAGTGCAGGCTAAAAGGAGAGGGTTGAGGGGACAGAGGCATATTTCTATTGTAACACTGACCTTTGCCTTTCAGTGCCTATGCTCTCAGCATGATGTGGTGGAACTATCATAGAATCAACCAGGTTGGAAAAAACCTCAGAGATCATCAAGTCCAGCCTGTCACCCAACACCTCCTGACAATTAAACCATGGCTCCAAGTGCCACATCCAATCCCCTCTTGAACACCTCGAGGGATGGTGACTCCACCACCTCCCTGGGCAGCACATTCCAATGGCCAGTTACTCTTTCTGGGAAGAACTTTCTCCTCACCTCCAGCCTAAACTTCCCCTGGCACAGCTTGAGTCTGTGTCCTCTTGTTCTGGTGCTGGTGTCCTGGGAGAAGAGACCAACCCCCACCTGGCCACAATCTCCTTTCAAAACATTCTACAGCATCACCTTTTCCTCTTATTTTCTTTTTTAAATGTTGATTTGATGTTGCTGCTCTATCAATCTCTCTGTTTATCTGCCTAATCTATCTAATCTAATCAATCTAATCTGTTGACCTAATTTATCTAATCAATGTATCTATCCAGTCTATCAATCATCTATCTATCCTATCTGTTGATCTATCTAATCTAGCAGTCCATGTAATCTATCTATCTATCCAGTCTATGAATTAATCAGTCTGTGAATCAGTCAATCTGTCTAACCTAACCTATCAAATCAGTCTGCCTAATCTATCTAATCTATACCCATTTTATCTATCTATATCTATTTTATCTAATCTATTAATCTAGCTATCTATTAATCTAATCTATCTACCTACCTACCTATCTAATCTATCCTATCCAATCTGTCTACCTAATCTATCTAATCTACATCTATTTTATCTATCTATTCTATTAATCTAGCTATCTATTAATCTAATCTATCTACCAACCTATCTAATCTATCCTATCCAGTCTGTCTACCTAATCTATCTAATCTACATCTATTTTCTCTATCTAATCTATTAATCTAGCTATCAATCTGATCTACCTACCTATCTATCCCATCTAATTTACCTGATCTATCTGTCTATCTATCTATCTATCTATCTATCTATCTATCTATCTATCTATCTACCTACCTATCTCTCTCTCTTTCTATCTCTCTAATCTATCTACAAAAGGAGACATTCAGAAAAATAATTTGGTCTGACTGTGAGACAAACCCCTTGGTTGTGAGGAGCTGCAAAAGGGATGCCCTGACTGCTGTTCACTCTGCATGCTCTGTATAACAAATGTGTCCTTTCTGCTATGTTTAAAGAACAGAATCAATCAGAGCAAGAAGTGTCAGCAGAGGGCTGTTCAGGTAGTTTACAAATAACCTCTCTCATCTGTCCTGAGCTGTCTGCTGGGGATCATCCTCATGGGAATTTGGGGGTTCTCTCTGCTGATGCTGCACATCCAGACTCTCCTGGAGGAGATGCACTTGAACTAGGACCAGGTCACTGGTCAGCTAATGGTGCATGGCTGAACTTCTGCTTCTTGCATCGCTTGGTAGACTGCAGTAGGTGACTTTACACAGGGGACTGCTTCAGCAAGGGAAGAGAGAGGGGCTGTGTGGGGGCCTTTGTGATCAGAGCAGTGCCCGTGGAAGCAGTTGGTGAAGTAGCAAGCATAGCTAAAATTTTTCTGGTTAATTCTGTTGAATTTTGTATGCATTTAAATCCAGAAAATGCTTTGTGCATGGGTTTGTCAGTATTTAAGAGGCATTTCTAAGGAGTGAAAATCTGCCTTTAAGGGTCAGTAGCAGACTTGGTTACTTTTGCAGCTGCCTTTTTTTCATCATTCCTCACTGTCTTTGTAAGTGTAATTTTAAAAGGGTCAGTACCAGATTTGGTTACCTTTTCAGGTACTTTTTTCATCATTTCTCACTGTCTTTGTAAGTGTAATTTTTAAAGGGTCAGTACCAGATTTGGTTGCTGTTTCAGGTACTTTTTTGGTATGATTTCTCGTCCTCTCTATAAATGTGACTACAAAATCTTTTAAAAGACATTAATAGAGGCCTCCAAGGAATTGTATCTGGTGGATGACACACACGAGTGTTTTTCTCTCTCTATGACACCAGGATCTCAGAGGCTTTGATGAATACCAAAGTTTTTGCAAGGAAAAGAGATTTCCCAAGGTTGTCCAGTAATTTTATGGAATATTCAGGAAGAGAAGACAGGTCCATGCTTTATCTACTCAAATAGCTTTTCAGGCTGTAGACTTATTTTCCCTTGCAGTCTCTGCAGCTTTTGTATATTTCCTACAAGAGGCAGCATGCTTAAAAGATCACACTCTGGAATAAAGTCTGGGGGCTAAATTATGCTGGGAGCAATCCCTATTTCTTTGAAGAAGTTGCCCTAATATGTGTCTTTCGCTATTTAAATTGTTTAGAGTGTAGTCATGTTCAACATGGGACTATAGCTGAAATCAACTGGCTTTATTAGTTAACACATTAACAGAGCACTGATGCTGGTGCAGATGATGAAATAAAATCTAAAGGTCTCAGATAAACTCATTGCCATCACCCAGACAGCAAAGTAATTGGAAAGAAATACAATATTTAAGTTACTTGACAAATTTGTATGTCTAAAGAGAAGGTGTGAAGTGAAGCCCAGGGTCAGGTCTAGGACCAGGGGGAATGAAGCAAAACTAGAAATGGGTAGATTGAGATTGGATGTTAGGAAGAAGTTGTTCCCCATGAGGGTGGTGAGAGACTGGCACAGGTTCCCCAGGGAGGTGGTGGAAGCCTCATGCCTGGAGGTGTTTGCAGCCAGGCTGGATGTGGCTGTGAGCAACCTGCTGTAGTGTGAGGTGTCCCTGGCCATGGCAGGGGGTTTGGAACTGGCTGAGCCTTGAGGTCCCTTCCAACCTTAACAATTCTATAATTCTATTCTTCATTAATATGGAAAATTGCAGTATTTGCAAATCATAGAATGGCTTAGGCTGGATGGGACCTCAGAGGTCAACTTCTCCAACCTCCCAACTGTAGGCAGGGGCACAACTCAACCAGACTTAATTGCCCAAAGCCTCATGCAACCTGGACTTAAACACCCCCAGGGAGGAGGCATCTGCAACTTCTCTGGGCATCCAGTTCAACTCCCACCACCCTCATACTGAAAAACTTCTTCCTAAGCTCCAGTCTAACCCTGCTCTCCCTCAGCTTCAAACCATTCTCCCTTGTCCTGTCTCTTGACACCCTTGTGAAAAGTCCCTCTGCAGCCTTCCTGTAGGATCCCTTCAGGAACTGGGAGACAGCTCTGAGGTTCTCTGAGTCTTCTCCAGGCTGAACTCCCCCAGCTCCCTCATCCTGTCCTCATAGCAGAGGTGCTCCAGCCCTTGGATCATCCTTGTGGCCTCCTCTGGACTTCCTCCATCCTTATGATGGAGACACCAGAGCTGGCGGCAGGGTTGGAGGTGAGGTCTCACCAGAGTCCAGTGGCAGAATCCCCTCTCTTGCTCTGCTGGCCACACTCCTCTTGATGCAGCCCAGGATAGAGTTTGCCTTCTGGGCTGCTTGAATGATGCCAGGTATTCAACTGTAAAGCAGCAAGTCCAGTGCTGAAGTGAGGAGGAAGATGCCATTATTTGCAGGTTTCATTACACTGTAGTCACACAGGTAGTGCCTTTTCTGGGAGCCTTCAGGAGGGGAAAAGAAAAGAGTGGTGTAGTATGTCTGGAGAAATGAGGATCAATTTTTAAGTTAGCTGAGCTCCTCTGTGCTATTATCTTATCAAAAACATGGATCCCATCACTGTGATTATAGCCCACTTTGCCTTTTGAAGGTAAAATTGTGTCTCCTAATCTGCCTTCAAGATATTAGTGCACCTTTAATTCTGAGTCCCATAAACTATTGCTCTGGGTGCTCATAAATATGCATTTACTTTACACTTTTAAGTAAGCTGCTAGTGCTGTCATTCACTTTGAGTTAAGACCTGTCAGGTGGTGTTTCTGTTGAAGGCAAGAAGTTGAAATTATGGGTGAACTGAAGATATGTAGTTCTTAGGGGTGCTAAAATCACAAGTGAGTTGGAGAGATTATTCCTCACATGTAATTTTAGGAACCCAAGGGATAATGGTGATGTGTACAAGATATGTTTCCTTCTCAGCTAATTCCATTAAAAGCCTCTGATTTCTGCATTGCTGGAGTGAGACTCCAAAAAACTGCTTTTCTATCTTACATAATCACTTTCACAGAATCCTGTAACATCCACCTCTGCTAAGGCTGTCAGTGCACTGGCTGCTGGAGTGACAGTGATGTATAGGGCTGACAAAGCATCCTTCACAGTGTGCTTCATTGAAGTGGGAGCTGCAAAGCTGACAGAATCGCTGGGAACCTTTTCCTTAGGCAGAATTAATCAATTACAACTCGTGTTTTGGGATGGTCTTGTAATGTACAGCTGGTCCAGAATGATATGACTTGCTAGGAAGGAATTACTGCATCTTGGCAGACAGCATCCAATTTATTTTCAATTCTGAGCATTATCCACTGGATAATGCACAGGATCAGGAGTGAAGGCATTCAGGGTCGTGATTGTGCCATTCTTCTGGTGCCTGACCTCATGAAGTCTGTTCACCCAGATGTCTTCTTCCCTCAGCTTTTCCCCTTTTTAAAGGGAAAAAGCTCTTATCATCACCAGCCAACGTGATCATCCTGTCCAACCCCCTGCCAGAACAGCTTCACCTGCAGCAGGTTGCAGAGGCTGGTGTCTGTGTGGGTTTTGAATGGCTCCAGGAATGGAGACTCTACCACCTCTCTGGACAGCCTATTCCACAGTCTCACCACTCTAATACCGAAGAACTTCTTCCTGACATCCAGTCTAAACCTACTCTCCTTCAGCTTAAAACCATTCCCCCTAGCCCTGTCTCTAGACACCTTTATGAAAAGTCCCTCTGCAGCCTTCCTGTAGAATAGAATAGAATTAACCAGGTTGGGAAAGACCTTCGAGATCATCGAGTCCAACCTATCACCCAACACCATCTCATCAAGTAAACCATGGCACTTCAGGAATTGGAAGGCAGCTCGAAGGTCCCCCCAGAGTCTTCTCTTCTCCAGGCTGAACACCCCCAGCTCCCTCAGACTGTCTTCATAGCAGAGGTGCTCCAACTCTTGGATCATCTTTGTGAGCTGGATTCACTCCAACATCTCTGTGTGCTTCTTATGCTGGGGACACCAGAAGTGGACTCTCTATTGGAGGTGAGGTCTCACCAGAGCAGAGCAAAGGGGCAGAATCCCCTTCCCTGCCCTGCCGGCCACACTCCTCTTTATGCAACCTAGGATACAATTGTACTCTATTGATAACCACTTTCCTGCAGTTTTTGTCTTAATTGCTTGCATAGATGTTTAGAATAGTCTTGCAAAAATGTGCCAGAAAAGGTGTTTAAATCTAATTTCAGCATGTTCTTAATTGCTCACTACAGTCAATGTATGCCTAAGACAAATCATAGAACCATAGAATCAATAAGGTTGGAAAAGACCTCAAAGGTCATCAAGTCCAACCTGTCACCCAGCACTTCTTGACTACTGAACCATGGCACCAAGTGCCACATCCAATCTTAAATGTAAAGTATTCCTTTAATGAAACACTGCAATTTCTTTGTGGAAACTCACAACAAATTCTGAGATATCACAGAATCACAGAATTGTCAGGGTTGAAAGGGACCTGAGGATCATCCAGTCCCAATCCCCCTGCCACGGGCAGGGACACCTCACACTACAGCAGGTTGCTCACAGCCACATCCAGCCTGCCTGCAAACACCTCCAGGCAGGAGGCTTCCACCACCTCCCTGGGCAACCTGTGCCAGTCTCTCACCACCCTCATGGGCAACAACTTCTTCCTAACATCCAATCTCAATCTACCCACTTCTAGTTTTGCTCCATTCCCCCCAGTCCTCTCACTCCCTGACACCCTCAGAAGTCCCTCCCCAGCTTTCCTGTAGGCTCCCTTCCAAGGGATATTTTTTTTTTCCAGTCAGAATATTATATTCAACAAATATTCCCTGAGTTCTGTTTTGGAATCAGGGGAAGCCAGCAAGAATTAAATGGTTTTAGTGTGGTGTACTTAAGAGTGCATTATATTTGGGGGAGCTGCTTTATTATTTTTTTAGCTGACATGCAGCATAAAAGGAACTTTTTCCTTTTAATGCATCCTTCTTCTTGGCTTAAAGCTGAAATATAGTTGCTTGAAAATTAATTTACATCTGATGAATGGCTGGTTGGATTATCTTTGTAGCATTAAATGTCAGCCCTGAGCTAAGAGCACATTGTGTCTACGGTGGGAAAAAAAGTTGTCCCTAAGCACTTACTGTTGTGTTAAATGATGATGTGTCCTTTGCAAATGTATTATTAGTGTCAAGCTGTTCTGTCTCTCAAGATTGAAAAATGGTCAGTGATTTGAGCTGCCATTAAACCTGAATAAAATAGAGGCTGTGGGGGGTTTTCATGCCTTTTCTGGGTACAGACATACTCTTGAGTAGGTGTAAGGCACAGCAGAATTCTTCTCTTAACATAGGACTCCAAAAACGCCATTTGGGAATCACAGTAAGTAAACCCAAGAAAATCTCACTTCTGCTTCTCAGGAAAATAGTTGTCATTGAACATGACTTTGTGACACTAAGATCACAAAACCCAACAATAAATACTTGAGAGCTTGGTCTTGTTTGCATAGAGGTGAGCTAGAGCTCTGTGGCTGATTCCCAAGCGTAGGATAGAATCATAGAATCAATAAGGTTGGAAAAGACCTCAGAGATCATCAAGTCCAGCCTGTCACCCAACACCTCATGACTAACTAAACCAATTGCCATATCCAATCCCCTCTTGAACACCTCCAGTGATGGTGACTCCACCACCTCCCTGGGCAGCACATTCCAATGGCCAATCTCTCTTGCTGGGAAGAACTTTCTCCTCACCTCCAGCCTAAACTTCCCCTGGCACAGCTTGAGACTGTGTCCTCTTTAGAACACTGTTACTAATGTATGATTTGCTCTCTGATTTTAACTCAGTTGAAGCCTGAAATTCCTGTGGAATTTTGTCCTTCTGAGGTCCCTCTAACATACTACATAAATTCTTATATCCACTTTTGGTGTTAAAGTGCTGTGGATGAGCATGCATGTTTCATATGTGTCCCAGAAGACTGGAAGCTGCCAACATGGTGCCCACCCACAAGCAGGGCCGGTTGGACGAGCCAGGGAATGATAGGCATGTCAGCCTGACCTCAGTGCCAGGCAAGGTTATGGAATAGGTCATCTTGAGTGCGATCACACAGCACTTGCAGGATGGCCAAGGGCTCAGGCCCAGCCAGCATGGATTTAGGAAGGGCAGGTCCTGCCTGACCAACCTGATCTCCTTCTATGCCCAGGTGACTGCCTGGTGGATGTAGGGCAGGCTGTGGATGTAGTCTGCCTGGACCTCAGCAAGGCCTTTGACACCATCCCCCACAGCAAACTCCTGGCCAAGCTGTCAGCCCCTGGCTTGGACAGCAGCACTCTGAGCTGGGTTAGGAACTGGCTGGAGGCTGAGCCCAGAGAGTGGTGCTGAATGGTGCCACAGCCAGCTGGCAGCCAGGCACTAGTGGTGTCCCCCAGGGATCAGTGCTGGGCCCCATGCTCTTCAACATCTTTATTGATGATCTGGATGAGGGCATCGAGTCCATCATAAGTAAATGTGCGGACGACACCAAGCTGGGGGCAGGAGTTGATCTGCTGGAGGGCAGAGAGGCTTTGCAGAGGGACCTCGACAGGCTGGACAGATGGGCAGAGTCCAAGGGCAGGAGATTGAACACATCCAAGTGCCAGGTGCTGCACATTGGCCACAACAACCCCAGGCAGTGCTACAGGCTGGGGTCAGAGTGGCTGGAGAGCGGCCAGGCAGAGAGGGACCTGGGGGAGCTGGTCGATGGTAGGCTGAACATGAGCCAGCATTGTGCCCAGGTGGCCAAGAAGGCCAATGGCATCCTGGCCTGTATCAGGAACAGTGTGGCCAGCAGGAGCAGGGAGGTCATTGTGCCCCTGTACACTGCACTGGTTAGGCCACACCTTGAGTCCTGTGTCCAGTTCTGGGCCCCTCAGTTTAGGAAGGATGTTGAGTTGCTGGAGGGTGTCCAGAGAAGGGCAATGAAGTTGGTGAGGGGTCTGGAGCACAGCCCTGTGAGGAGAGGCTGAGGGAGCTGGGGTTGCTGAGCCTGGAGAAGAGGAGGCTCAGGGGTGACCTTATTGGTCTCTACAACTCCCTGAAGGGAGGCTGTAGCCAGGTGGGGGTTGGTCTCTTCTCCCAGGCAGCCAGTACCAGAACAAGAGGACACAGTCTCAGGCTGTGCCAGGAGAGGTTTAGGCTGGAGGTTAGGAAGAAGTTCTATACTAGAGTGATTGCCCATTGGAATGGGCTGCCCGGGAGCTGGTAGAGTCACCGTCACTGGAGGTGTTCAGGAGGAGACTTGATGGGGTGCTTGGTGCCATGGGTTAGTTGATGAGGTGGTGTTGGATGATAGGTTGGATGCCATGATCTTGAAGGTCTCTTCCAACCTGGTCTGGTCTGGTCTGGTCTATTCTATTCTATTCTATTCTATTCTATTCTATTCTATTCTATTCTATTCTATTCTATTCTAAATGGACACTTAACTTGATGATGTTAATAAAGGCACTTAAAGAAAAATTCTGCTGCTGTGCATGAGACAATAGAGCACCATTTTTATGGAGTCTCAGGGTACACAGGTAAAAAAATAATCCCTCCTATTAAAGCACCCAGCTACTGTAGATCTATGGAACTGTTTAAAATACAAACTGATTTGAGCTTTTTTGCCCAGCTGCTTGATATGTAAAGACCCTGCTTAGTTCCTTTGGTGCACTTTAGTTTCATTGCTACATCTACATAAAGGTATTTCAGACAATGTGATTTCATGGCCAAATTCTCCCTGCCTTGTCAGTCATTTAGCTAGTTCCAGGGAAGTGTTCCCCTGGTGATTGGACAAAGGTAAATGCTGTGCCCACCTTCAAGAAAACAAAAAAGAGGACTAGGAAATACTAGTGTGAGTCTAAGGAAGGGTCAAGATGACCATTTGGAGCACAGGATGTACAAGGAGAGGTTGAGAGAGCTGGTTTGTTCAGCTCTGAGAGCACCCAGCTGGGATGTTATCTACAAGTATTTAACAGGAGGTTACAGACAGGGTGAAGCCTAACATTCCTCAGGGATGCATAATGGCGGGACGAGAGCCAAGTTATAACATGGGGATTCCAGCTGGTAAGGGAAAAGTGTTTTTACTAGAAGTGATGGTCAAATGCTGGAAAAGTTTCCTCTCAGAGGCTGTGGGATCTCCACTTTTGCAAGTACTCAAAACTTGTGGGAAGATGGAGTGAGGAGGGGGCAGCCTCTTCACCTTGGTGGCAAGAGACAGGACCAGAGGAAACTGTTCCAAGCTGTGCCAAGGGATGTTAGGCTGGATATTGGGAAACATTTCTTCACTGAAAGAGTTCTCCAACATTGGGATGGTCTGCCCAGGGCAGTGCTGGAGTCACCATCGCTGGCAGTGTTTAAGTGGTGGGACATGGTGTAAATTGATGCTGGGTTGAATGTTGGACTGGACCTGATGTTGTCTTCCAATTAGATATATGTGGAAACCCTGGAAGGAGCAGAGTGTTATCTTGTTCTGTGTTAGTTGTGTGGGGCTTTGTGGAGGATTCCTGGAACCTTCATTAATTCAGACCAACAACCATAAGAAAAACATTGAATTCAGCTGAATAGAATAGAATAGAATAGAATAGAATAGAATAGAATAGAATAGAATAGAATAGAATAGAATAGAATAGAATAGACCAGGTTGGAAAAGACCTCAGAGATCATCAAGTCCAACCTATCACTCAATACCATCTAATCAACTAAACCATGGCACCAAGTGCCTCATCCAGTCTCTTCTTAAAACAACTCCAGGCATGGTGACTCCACCACCTCCCTGGGCAGCACATTCCAATGGCCAATCTCTCTTGCTGGGAAGAACTTCTTCCTAAGATCCAGCCTCAACCTCCCCTGGCACAGCCTGAGACTGTGTCCTCTTGTTCTGCTGCTGGTTGCCTGGGAGAAGAGGCCAACCCCCTCCTGGCTACAACCACCCTTCAGGTAGTTGTAGAGAGCAATGTGGTCTCCCTGAGCCTCCTCTTCTCCAGGCTAAGCAACCCCAGCTCCCTCAGCCTCTCCTCACAGGGCTGGGCTCCAGACCCCTCCCCAGCTTTGTTGCCCTTCTCTGGACACCTTCCAGCATCTCAACATCTTTCCTGAACTGAGGAACCCAGAACTGGACACAGGACTCAAGGTGTGGCCTAACCAGTGATGAGTATAGGGCACAATGACTTCCCTGCTCCTGCTGGCCACACTATTCCTGATGTAGGCCAGGATGCCATTGGCCTTCTTGGCCACCTGGGCACACTGCAGGCTCATGTTCAGCTGCTGTCAACCAGTACCCCCAGGTCCCTCTCTGCCTGGCTGCTCTCCAGCCACTCTGACCCCAGCCTGTGGCTCTGCATGGGGCCGTTGTGGGCAAAGTGCAGCACCTGGCACTTGGATGTGTTGAATGCCATCCTGTTGGACTCTGCCCATCTGTCCAGCCTGTCGAGGTCCCTCTGCAGAGCCCTTCTGCCCTCTAACAGATCAACTCCTCCCCCAGCTTGGTGTCATCTGCAAATTGATAGATGGTGGACTCAATCCCCTCATCCAGATCATCAATAACGATATTGAAGAGCATGGGGCCCAGCACTGATCCCTGGGGGACACCACTAGTGCCTGGCTGCCAGCTGGACGTGGCACCATTCACCACCACTCTGAGGTGTGTGATTTCACACTTGGACTTCGGCAGCCAAGATTGCCACAGTCTGCCTCTAGTTCCTAATGAGCTGTGTCTACATGTTAGTGATACTACTGCTGGTAACTAAAATTTACCCAGTAGCTGTCATTTTGTTAGACCTGAAGCAATATTTCACATATCTAGTGGAATGCTGCTGTATGAGAAATGCCTTCCCAGTGTTTGGATTATGACTCTAATGGCAGCAGAGGAAAGATTCAGGACAGCAGTTTGTTGGTTGCTGCAAATTATAGTGGAAAGTGTTGAAAGGAAGTTTAAATCCGTCGCGTTGATTAGCGAATTTCACTATCTGTCAGGCTTTTTTGGCATGCTGTAAATAACTCATCCTCAAATAATTTGTCTGGGTAATTAAATTTAGATTGCATATTTCTCATTTCAAATGTTTTGACTCTTATCTCTTTGCTTTCCCATTGTGGCTTAATTGGGGTGGTCTGTGTGAACGGACAATAAATTTATATACCTTTGTTATAAGGATCAGTCAGTGAATAGAACTTGGTATTCATCCCAGACAGAATTATGATTGAATGTATTTGCAAGATTAAAGCACTGAATTTACTTCTTATTTTTTCTTTTCTTTTCTTTTTCTTTTTCTTTTTTTTTTTTTCTAATTAAAGGCAATTAAAGATTTGCAGACACAAATAAAAGACAATGAATTGAGGAATAAGTGTAGGAGCAAGTCCATTTGCAGGTGAAAAGAAGTGCCTTTGAAGCAGAACCAGCTGTATTTTCCCTGAAAGAATAACAGTTTAGGAAGCTTTTCTGCATGTGCTTGCTTGATAGCATAATGTCCTCATAAGCAGCTTACCCAGTGCAGTGTTCAGAAAATAGCAGTGCATTAATTTTTAAAGTAGCAAATGCAGGCAGAGAGCAACGCTGCCACATGATGATAATGAAGGTGGATATTGTACAGTCTGCTGAGAGGAAAGCAAGCAGGGCCCTCCCCAAACCTGAACATTTATAAAACAATAACTAGGTATTCATATGATAATAAGCTTGGACAGCAGCATCAACAAAGACCAAAGATGCAGTCCTGTTTCTGCTTAAGCCCGGTGAATTGAAAAGCAGAGAGGCAGTCTTTAGTCTCTTATCCAGTTCCAGTAATGAGCTATTGTTAGAATGAAAGAGTAAATATCTAGAAGGGTTGGGAATCTAATGGTTGCTTTTTTTCTCCTCATGAAGTTATTCTATAGACTTGTTCATTTTGTGTCTTAAACAGCACCATCTTTAAACACAGCCTTGAATGTAGTCGTTTTTCTTCAATGTAGCGCTCAGCATGTTGCATTCTCAGCTAGATGTGCAACAGAGCTTCACAGCTCTGCAAAAGTCCAGTGCTATCCATGCTACCTGCTCATGCCACAGTATTTCTGAAGGCTGAAAGTAATGGCCACCTAGAACTTCATCACAGAATGGCTTAGGTTGAAAGGGATCTCAGACATCATCTACTCCAACCCCCCTGCCATAGGCAGGGACGCCTCCAACTGCGCTTGGTTGCCCGAGGCCGCATCCAAGGGCGCTTTAAACACCTCCAGGAAGGGGCCATCAACAACCACTCTGGGCAGCACATTCCAGAGTCTCACCACCCTTGGACTGAAGAATTTCTTCCTGAGGTCCAGTCTAACCCTACTGTCCCTCAGCTTCAAACCATTCCCCCTTGTCCTGTCTTTAGACACCCTCATGAAAAGTCCCTCTGCAGCCTTCCTGTAGGATCCCTTCAGGCATTGGAAGGTAGCTCTAAGATCCTCCCACAGTCTTCTCTTCTCCAGGCTGAACAACCCCAGCACCCTCAGCCTGTTCTCATAGCAGAGGTGCTCCAGCCTGGACTTGTCTAAGTGGTATGTGTTATTTAGTGTAAACTTTGCATTAATCATGGTGGTTTTGGAGGCTTAGTTAAAAAGAATGTTTGAATATGCAAGATCAGGTCATCTCTAGTCTGTTATTAATAGTAGTGAATAGGAGATAAACAGGATCTCAACTGTCCTTGTGAGCAGAGATACATCACAAAAATTCTTGTGCAATCCACAGACTTTTGATCCTAGTTATCTGAGGAGTTATGTGCTGCATGTTGTATGGATCCCTAATATTTGATCTGAGGTAGACACTTTGGCATTTTTCACAATCCAGCTGTGTTTGGTAGCTCCAGCAGTCCCTTTGCTTCACACTGATGTTCACCCTTTTCTAATTCTGCAGCTAGTAAACCTTCTCCATTTCTGCCTTAAAGAATTCCATGTACAGAATTAACCAGCTTGGAAAAGACCTTTGAGGTCATTGAGTCCAACCTATTACCCAGCACCATCTAATCAACTAAACCATGGCACCAAGTGCCCCATCCAGTCTCACTTCCAGGGATGGTGACTCCACCACCTCCCTGGGCAGCACATTCCAATGGCTGATCTCTCTTTCTGGGAAGAACTTCTTCCTAACATCCAACCCATTGGGCAGTGACTGGCTGGAGAGCAGCCCTGAGGAGAGAGACTTAGGGGTGCTGGTGGACGAGAAGCTCAACAGGAGCTCTCAATGTGCGCTTGCAGCCCGGAAAGCCAATCAGATCCTGGGCTGCATCAGAAGTGTGATCAGCAGGGCAAGGGAGGTGCTTCTTCCCCTCTACTCAGCCCTGGTGAGACCCCACCTGCAGTACTGCCTCCAGTTCTGGAGCCCCTATTACAGGAGGGATGTGGAGGTGCTGGAAGGTGTCCAGAGAAGGGCCACGAGGATGAGCAGAGGGCTGGAGCACCTCTCCTGTGAGGACAGACTGAAGGAGTTGGGGCTGTTCAGTCTGGAGAAGAGAAGGCTCCCAGGTGACCTCATTGTGGCCTTCCAGTATCTGAAGGGGGCCTACAAGAAGGATGGGGAGGGACTTCTCAAGCTATCAGGTAGTGATAGGACTAGGGGGAACGGAATGAAGCTGGAAATAGGGAGGTTCAGGCTGGACTTGAGGAAGAAGTTCTTCCCCCTGAGAGTGGTGAAGCCCTGGAATGGGTTGTCCGGGGAGGTGGTTGAGGCCCCATCCCTGGAGGTGTTTAAGACCAGGCTGGACGAGGCTCTGTCCAGCCTGATCTAGTGTAGGGTGTCCCTGCCCATGGCAGGGGGGTTGGAACTGGATGATCCTTGTTGTCCCTTCCAACCCTGACTGATTCTATGATTCTATGATTCTATGATAACCCTGTTGCAGCTTGAGACTGTGTCCTCTGTGACCGGTTTAGGCTGTGCCTTTAAGAAATGGACACTTCGTGAACACTCTGGCTGAATGTTTTTGATATTTGAATGAAAACAAAGATATGCTAAACTAATTTCTTTGTTGGAATTGGTATAATGCAACTTTTAGTTGTGGGTTCAGTCTGTTTGGAGCCAGTCTGTTCTTCTCTCTGTCCTGTGAGCTGGTCTGCTTCTCTCTCGCTTCTCTCCACCACTTTCCACTCACCTGTGGAAAGTCTGCCAAGCACAGGCTGTAAAGAGGGCACAACTCAGTTCAGTTGCTACCTGAAGAGTGGAAAAAAACTGCAGCAAGGATGGAAGAAAGGGGTGGGATGAAAGGTAAACTCTGGACTGCCTCTGAAGGGCAAATGCAACTTCAAGCACTGAAATGGATCGTTGCACCTGGTCTTGAGAGGACTGGCAGGAGTCAGGACAAGCAGGCTGTAATCAGGAAGAAAAGTTGCCCTGTTGCAGACCTAGTTCTTTGGTCTCAAAAATGGAAAGGAAGTAATGGACTTGGCAAAAATTGTAAAGATAGAAGTGGCAATTTATTTTATTTTTTTTTTTAAGGAAATTGAGATAGTGATGGGGGGAAAAAAGTGAAAGCTGACACTGGAGTTTGAGAGGTGATGAGATGACAAATTGATAACAGCAATGAGAAATAGAAGAGGAAAGGATTTAGTTTAAGTAATACAAAAAAAGTAAGATTTGGTCTGGAAATTTTCCAGTTCTATCTTTTTAGCTGCTGCTGCTTCTTCTTGCCTTCATATATTCCCTCAGGAAAGCTCAGTGTCTTGAATAGGCATTGGGTAAAGCAGACAAATGGGGCTCTGTCTGAGGAGTCTCTCTTAGCTGGCTTTGATGGTCACTTCCTGGGAAGAAGAAACAGCTTCAGCAGATGCCTCTGACAGATAAATGGACACAAAAACTTGCAGGATAAGTGAGATAAAACTAGAAGACATTGGGAGTGTGAATGTGCCTGTTCCAACTGGTTGAATTGTCAGGCCCCAAAGAACATGGAGAGCCTGCATTATTTCTTACTGCTTGTTGTCCAGGTGGTAATGATCAGCATTCACGTGGTCAGAGCTGTGCATTTCATAGCTCTTTACAGTCCTGTCGTGCAGATGTCTTTCCCAAGGCCTCAGAAAGTTCAGATGGTTTGAGAGTCTTTTAGTACAATTGTTGAATCTGGTTTTCATTACAAAGAACTCCACAGATGCCCTTTCTAAACTTTTGCACTTGGTGGACTCAGATAGTTTCCCTACCACTTCAGATTGGGGTTTTTTGGGTTGGTTTGTTGTTTTTTTTTTCCTCTTGGCTCTCACATTTAGCAAGGAGAGTGGTAAATTAATGGCAGGTGCCTGGATTTGGCTAACTACCAGCTCTAGAGTCATTGTTAAAATAGACTATTTGTTATCATAGAATGATTTGGGTTGGAAGGGATCTTTAAAGGTCATCTGGTCTAACCCCTCTGCAGTGAGCAGAGACATCCCCATGCAGTGCTACAGGCTGGGGTCAGAGTGGCTGGAGAGCAGCCAGGCAGAGAGGGACCTGGGGGTACTGGTTGACAGCAGCTGAACATGAGCCTGCAGTGTGTCCAGGTGGCCAAGAAGGCCAATGGCATCCAGGCCTGCATTAGGAAGAGTGTGGCCAGCAGGAGCAGGAAAGTCATTGTGCCCCTGTGCTCAGCACTGGTTAGGCCACACCTTGAGTCCTGTGTCCAGTTTAGGAAAGATGTTGAGATGCCGGAAGGTGTCCAGAGAAGGGCAACAAAGCTGGGGAGGGGTCTGGAGCACAGCCCTGTGAGGAGAGGCTGAGGGAGCTGGGGTTGCTTAGCCTGGAGAAGAGGAGGCTCAGGGAGACCTTATTGCTCTCTACAACTACCTGAAGGGAGGTTGTAGCCAGGTGGGGGTTGGTCTCTTCTCCCAAGCAACCAACACCAGAACAAGAGGACACAGTCTCCAGCTGTACCAGGGGAGGTTTGGGCTGGATGTTAGGAAGAAATTCTTCCCAGAAAGAGATTGGCCATTGGGATGTGCTGCCCAGGGAGGTGGTGGAGTCACCATCCCTGGAGGTGTTTAAGAAGAGACTGGATGAGGCACTTGGTGCCATGGTTTAGTTGATCAAATGGTGTTGGGTGATAGGTTGGACTTGATGATCTCTGCGGTCTGTTCTATTCTATTCCATTCCATTCCATTCCATTCCATTCCATTCCATTCCATTCCATTCCATTCCATTCCATTCCATTCCATTCTAATCCTATCCTATCCTATCCTATCCTATCCTATCCTATCTATCCTATCCTATCCTATCCTATCCTATCCCTATCCTATCCTATCCTTCCTTAGCTGGACCAGGTTGCTCACAGCCACCTCCAGCCTAGCCTTCAGTGTTTCTAGGGATGGGGCAACTCATTCTAGTACTTTGCCATCTTCATTGTAAAACAGTTTCTTTCTTATATGTATTCTGAACTTCCCCTGTTTTACTTTTAGAGCATTTCCTCTTGTCTGTTGCAACATACTGTGATATAAAGATTGTCCTCATCTTTCTTATGGACCCTCATTAAGTACTGGAAGGCTGCTCTAAGGTCTCCCCAGAGCCTTCTCTTCTCCAGGCTGAACAGCCCCAACCCTCTCAGCCTGTCCCTACAGGAAAGGTGCTCCAGCCCTCTGATGATTTCTGTGACCCTCCTCTGGACTCATTCCAACAGGTCCTTCTTATGCTGAGGACTCCAGACCTGGGCACAGTACTACTGATCGGGTTTCACCAGAATGAAATAGAGGGGCAGAATCACCTCCCTTGAGCTTCTGGCTATGTTTCTTTTACTGCAGCTCAGGGTACAGCTGACTTTCTGAGCTTCATGTGCATATTGAAGGCCACCCCATTGCTTTAACTGTGTTGTGTCATCCCACAGTTTGTCCCAGGGATGCCTGATATTGTCCCCTGATAGATAGGGTGGTTAGTTGTTCACATAAGATTGAACATAAATCTGGAAGTAGTCCCTAGATAAGTAGAATCCGGTCTTAGCCATAGCCATGATACTGGAATAAAGAGCTGCAGAGAGTCTGAAAACAAGGGTAAGAACACCAATAAACTTCCCTTTTTCTAGGAATAGATTTGATAGATGTAGTTCACAGACTGAGTCTCCTGTGCACTATTTACCTCTGCTTGTGTCACCTTCACAGCTGAGCCTTGGAGAGGAGGAGGCAGAATGAGCAATGGGAGGAAGGGGAGGTAGATTTGAGTAGCTGACTTGTTTCCTGTTCCTAAGGGCCTTACAAAGCTTTTTGGTGTTCCTTGTCTAATGCCAGTGTGTCAGAGGAAAAGCTCTGGGTGTGCTGCTTTATTTATCCTGGACAGGAGAACAGGAAGCCTGAGTTATGAGAGCTGAACTTGGTCCTTTAGAGGAAGGTACTTGCCATTCTTAAAGCATCTCAGATGGACACACTGCTATCCTTTAGTTCACAAGGAAGGAAGACCACCACCACTCAACTGGCAGTTACCTCCCAGCAAACAAGTGAAAAGAATGAAAGCTGGGGAGTATCTGTGCCAGATTTCATCCTGGAGCACATTTTTATGAGTTATAAACTTCTGCAATTTCTAATGGCAGTTCTGACAGCTCTTTATTTCATAGCACAAATACAAGTGCAGTGCTTTGGGGAAAAGAAAGGTGTTCTCTTCCTGGCTGCCTTTGTCTCGTGACATACTCATTTTGGTGGGTCCTGCATTTCTTTCCCTAACAGTTCAAAAACTTCCTGTACTCTCATGCATCCCTATTATCAGATATCATTGACTTCCAAAGAATAATGCTGCAGTGGTCCTGTCCTGCAAACAAGATAGATTGACCAGATGAATGTATTTGGAGCATCAAACATAAATAATCGTTCTGACATCTTTTCTTCACTCTTTCCTTGGATACGTGTTTGAGGGGTTTGTTTGCAACACACATGGCTTCAGTTATTTCTTCCTGTTGCCACTGAGTATTTTCTGAGTTACTTCAGGTCTTTTTTAGGACTAACATCTGACCAAAGGATGACATAGGGACCTTCACAATGTAGGGTCGAGGAGAGGTTATTCAATGAAAGCAAATTCGAATGCCAGTTCAGCATCCACAGCATGCAGGAGGGAGGAGCTCTGGACTGAATGGTAGCAGAGTGATAGAGAGAGTAGGCAAAGGCAGAGGTGTGTTTCTATGAATCCACTATGGAATGGAATGGAATGGAATGGAATGGAATGGAATGGAATGGAATGGAATGGAATGGAATGGAATGGAATGGAATGGAATGGATGGAACGGAACAGAATAGGAGTAGAATAGAATAGAACAGAATAGAATAGAGTAGAATAGAACAGAATAGAATAGTGCTGAACAGAATAGAGTAGAATAGAATAGAACAGAATAGTGTAGAATAGAATAGGATAGGATAGAATAGGAGAGAATAGAATAGAATAGAGTAGAATAAAGTAGAACAGAATAGAACAGAGTAGGATAGGATAGGATAGGATAGGATAGGATAGGATAGGATAGGATAGGGTAGAGTAGAGTAGAATAGAGTAGAACAGAATAGAGTAGGATAGGATAGGATAGGATAGGATAGGATAGGATAGGATAGGATAGGATAGGATAGGATAGGATAGGATAGAATTGAATAGAATAGAGTAGAATAGGATAGAATAGAGTAGAATAGAGTAGAATAGGATAGAATAGAGTAGAATAGGATAGAAAGAATAGAGTAGAACAGAATAGAATAGAATAGAGTAGAATAGGATAGAATAGAATAGAATAGAATAGAATAGAATAGAATAGAATAGAATAGAATAGAATAGAACAGAACAGAATAGAGTAGAATAGAGTAGAACAGAACAGAATAGAGTAGAGTAGGATAGGATAGGATAGGATAGGATAGGATAGGATAGGATAGGATAGGATAGGATAGGATAGGATAGGATAGGATAGGATAGGATAGAAAGAATAGAATAGAATAGAATAGAATAGAATAGAATAGAATAGAATAGAAGTAGAATTAAGCAGGTTGGAAAAGACCTTTCGAGATCATCCAGTATATCACTGGAGAAGACCTTTCTTTTCCAATTCATGATTCTGAATTTCACCACTGTGCTGTAATAATTCATTTTGGAGGATGACCACGAGATATGACGATTACACTGTTAAGTATGAGTGCTAGATGACATCTGGTTGAGCTAAGGGGGCGTTGCACACACAAGACTGCTGACCACTGTTTTGGAGGAAGGGTTAAATTAGATGAATGTAACAATCCTGAAAGATAATGTACAACTAAGTAAAAGGAGTGGTTTAAAAAGGGCCAAACATTTCTGCTGTAAGCATTGGAGCTCAGCTTTGGAAACAGGCAAAAAGGACAAAAAAGGCATGCATGCATTAGGGGAAAAAATACAGAAACAATGGGGTTTTGAGAAGCTAAATGTACTGTGCTTGGGCTCTACCATGCTGAGCAGTTTCTTCACCAATTCCTCTTCTTTGCCTTCTGGGACTGTATCTGTACCTTGGAGCACAGCCCTGTCAGGAGAGGCCGAGGGAGTTTGGGTTGCTTAGCCTGGAGAAGAGGAGGCACAGAGGAGACCTTCTTGCTGTCTACAACTACCTGAAGGGAGGTTGTACCCAGCTGGGAGTTGGTCTCTTCTCCCAGGCAACCAGCACCAGAACAAGAGGACACAGTCTCAAGCTGCACCAGGGGAGGTTTAGGCTCGAGGTGAGGAAGAAATTCTTCCCAGAAAGAGAGATTGGCCTTTGGGATGTGCTGTCCAGGGAGGTGGTGGAGTCACCATCCCTGGAGGTGTTTAGGAAGAGACTGGATAAGGCACTTGGTGCCATGGTTTAGTTGATTAGATGGTGTTGGGTGATAGGTTGGACTTGATGATGTCAAAGTTCTTTTCCAACCTGGCTAATTCTGTAATTCTATAACTTAAGGAAAATTGTGGTTAACAGTACAGAGTGCAGCAGTAACAAGCAGCAAAAAAAAACATTTCTTTTGACTGATCATCCAACACTGATTTTTGGCTCTTCCATCTTGCTGTCAGTGTCTGTGTTACGAACAATCGTTCCATGGATCAAGATCCTGTCTTACAGAGTTGCTCCTATTTATAGTGCTGGGCTGTGGGATGTTTTCAGAATGTTAGATCTGACTTTGCAACCTCAATAATTGCTGCCATTCTTTATTTTATTTTCCACCATTTTCATTGAATGTGCTTTTCTTCTCTAGGAAAACAAGATTATAAGAAAACCAGGCCTATGTTAAGAGCCACAAGATTAAAAGCAGAGGCCAAAAAAGCTGGACTAGGAGTAAAGGTAGAGCTCTATTTGAAAGCTTATACCACCTTTGTGTGTATGTTGATTCTTTTCCCCATAGATGTGCTGTGTGAATATTGATTTCGGAGAGATATCCTTTATGACACTTCAAAATCTAAGTGGAATGCCAGAATCTGAAATATTTATGATGGATTGCTTTTACTTAACCCTAAACCAACTAGAATAGTTGATATGCTAAATGACTTAAAGTGGTCCTTGTTCTTGGTGTGATGCATACTTACTTTTGAGGTCAGTAAATTACTGTATGTTTAAAACCTGATCTTTTCAGGGAGCCTCTCCTTACCCATGGGAAACACTGCAACAATTTCATATACTTGTCAAAATTGCAGTAAGCATCTTCCTTCTTCCTCTTCCTAGCCTATACTCAGGAGTAATATAAAGGCTGAGTTTGGTAAGTATTGACAGTGTTCAGCATTATTATCTCAGCCTACATCTTTGGAAAAAGTTGGAAAACCAAGTAACAGCAAAACACATGGAAAGTGCTGAACTACATTTCAGACCTGTCTCCTTTGCAGGCAGGTCTAAATCACAATAATTTACAAACCCTGTGAGGAGAGACTGAGGGAGCTGGGGTTGCTTAGCCTGGAGAAGAGGAGCCTCAGGGGAGACCTTATTGCTCTCTATGACTCCCTGAAGGGAGGTTGTAGCCAGGTGGGGGTTGGTCTCTTCTCCCAGACAACCAGCACCAGAACAAGAGGACACAGTCTCAAGCTGTGCCAGGGGAGGTTTAGCTGGAGGTGAGGAAGAAATTCTTCCCAGCAAGAGAGATTGGCCATTGGAATGTGCTGCCCAGGAAGGTGGTGGAGTCACCATCACTGGAAGTGTTTAAAAAGAGACTGGATGAGGCATTGGTGCCATGGTTTAGTTGATCAGATGGTGTTGGGTGGTAGGTTGCACTTGATGATCTCGAAGGTCTTTTCCAGCCTGGTTAATTCTGTATTCTGTGGTGACCATTTTCATCCTGGCTGTGAATATGAGCAAGAAAGACAAGGAGGAGTATTCTGTGCTGTCTGCTACCCGGTGTGTCATCGCTATTTGAGTTTCATCTGTTTATTTTCCCCTCAGACTTCTTTTTGGAATCAAATTGATACAGAATTAGCTTAGCAGCAAGGGTGAAAACTGAGCAAAATTAAAAAGTGTCTCCCTGGGTAGTCTAGTGAAAGGAACTTCAGAAATGTTAAAAGGAGAACATTTTCTTGTTTCTGGCAGATGAGAGATGAATTACATTTTTTTTTCAAGTTATAGCTTATAGCAAATGCCAAGGTATTACTACCAAGCTGTAACAGCTGTTGAGCTGCCAGATGATGTATTTGGTTGTCTTCCAGAATTTGCTATTATAATCACGGAGCAGTGCTTTCTCTTTGCTCCTGATTGCTGATCTCCATCAAGCATTACTGTGCGATGCAGTATGTTTTCACAACATAATCTCCTCAGTTAGTGCTCTGTGGCAGGTTTTAATGAGAAAAAGTAGATTGCCTTTTTTGTTTAAAGGATAGATTATTAACCTTTTGAGATCGATGTATTTTCCCTACCTTTCTTACTGGATTTCGCTTTCCATTTTACTGTCGGTGGCATAACCTCTGAAAAGTGATGTCCCCGTGGAAACTTCTGCTCTACAGCCCAGTCCTTTTCAAACAGGCAATTTCTTGGCATGCCTTTCACACATGGGCCTTCAAAAGCTGGTATAGAATAGAATAGAATAGAATAGAATAGAATAGAATAGAATAGACCAGACCAGACCAGGTCTGGAGCACAGCCCTATGAGGAGAGGCTGAGGGAGCTCAGGTTGCTTGGCCTGGAGAAGAAAAGGCTTAGGGAGACCTTCTTGCTCTCTACAACTACCTGAAGGGAGGTTGCAGCCAGGTGGGGGTTGGTCTCTTCTCCCAGGCAACCAGCACCAGAACAAGAGGACACAGTCTCAAGCTGTGCCAGGGGAAGTTTAGGCTGTATGTTCTTCCCAGAAAGAGATTGGCCTTTGCAATGTGCTGCCCAGGGAGGTGGTGGAGTCACCATCCCTGGAGGTGTTTAGGAGGAGACTGGGTGGGGTGCTTGGTGCCATGATTTAGTTGATTAGATGGTGTTGGGTGATAGGTTGGACTTGATCTCAAAGGTCTCTTTATTTCCTTGTTTTCTGAAGTAATTCTTACTTTAAAATGAAGGAGAATGGATTCCATACTCACGTGGATAGAGAAGAATCAGAAAGTAGTGAATGAAGAAATCAAGAAGAGCTTCTTTAGTACAAATGCATTCTTGCATGTTACAGCAGAACACCATCTGATTCCTAGGTAGGGAGTTTTGGCATCAAGGCACATGCAGGTCATGGGGTGTTGGGTTTGTGGGCTTCTGCTAGTGGATGGAAGGCAGGGAGGGAGGGAGGGAGGGGGAGGGAGGAAGGAAGGAAGGAAGGAAGGAAGGAAGGAAGGAAGGAAGGAAGGAAGGAAGGAAGGAAGGAAGGAAGGAAGGAAGGAAGGAAGGAAGGAAGGAAGGAAGGAAGGAAGGAAGGAAGGAAGGAAGGAAGGAAGGAAGGAAGGAAGGAAGGAAGGGAAGGAAGGAAGGAAGGAAGGAAGGAAGGAAGGAAGGAAGGAAGGAAGGAAGGAAGGAAGGAAGGAAGGAAGGAAGGAAGGAAGGAAGGAAGGAAGGAAGGAAGGAAGGAAGGAAGGAAGGAAGGAAGGAAGGAAGGGAAGGAAGGAAGGAAGGAAGGAAGGAAGGAAGGAAGGAAGGAAGGAAGGAAGGAAGGAAGGAAGGAAGGAAGGAAGGAAGGAAGGAAGGAAGGAAGGAAGGAAGGAAGGAAGGAAGGAAGGAAGGAAGGAAGGAAGGAAGGAAGGAAGGAAGGAAGGGAAAGGAAGGAAGGAAGGAAGGAAGGAAGGAAGGAAGGAAGGAAGGAAGGAAGGAAGGAAGGAAGGAAGGAAGGAAGGAAGGAAGGAAGGAAGGAAGGAAGGAAGGAAGGAAGGAAGGGGAAGGAAGGAAGGGAAGGAAGGAAGGAAGGAAGGAAGGAAGGAAGGAAGGAAGGGGAAGGAAGGAAGGGGAAGGAAGGAAGGAAGGAAGGAAGGAAGGAAGGAAGGAAGGAAGGAAGGAAGGAAGGAAGGAAGGAAGGAAGGAAGGAAGGAAGGAAGGAAGGAAGGAAGGAAGGGAAGGAAGGAAGGAAGAAGGAAGGAAGGAAGGAAGGAAGGAAGGAAGAAGGAAGGAAGGAAGGGAAGGAAGGAAGGGAAGGAAGGAAGGAAGGAAGGAAGGAAGGAAGGAAGGAAGGAAGGAAGGAAGGAAGGAAGGAAGGAAGGAAGGAAGGAAGGAAGGAAGGAAGGAAGGAAGGAAGGAAGGGAAGGAAGGAAGGAAGGAAGGAAGGGAAGGAAGGAAGGAAGGAAGGAAGGAAGGAAGGAAGGAAGGAAGGAAGGAAGGAAGGAAGGAAGGAAGGAAGGAAGGAAGGAAGGAAGGAAGGAAGGAAGGAAGGAAGGAAGGAAGGAAGGAAGGAAGGAAGGAAGGAAGGAAGGAAGGAAGGAAGGAAGGAAGGAAGGAAGGAAGGAAGGAAGGAAGGGAGGGAGGAAGGAAGGGAGGAAGGGAGAAAAGGAAGGAAAAGAAAAAGAAAACAAAGAAAAAGAAAAGAAAGAAAGGAAGGAAGAAAGAAAAAGAAAAAGAACGGAGAGAGGGAGGGAAGTTGGGCACCTTTCCCTACAGGGGCATGCTACTGGGGGAAGGAAAACAGGGCCTTTGTGTGCATCCTTCTAACTGAGACTGCTTAATGGCAGCAAGCTGAGGCTTACTCAGTGTTACAATACTTCCACTGGAATATGGTCAATCCCTGTAGAATAAACCTCTGCCCTTCTGCTGCTAAACCCTGCAGCACTCAGCATGGAAGTGAAACATGTTTAATGTCTTGAGGTCAACTAGCACCTCTTCCCATCTGCAGTGACAGCTCTTCACCCTCTTACATCCCTCCAGATGAGCAAAGCTTCACCATAGGCAATGGATATGCCCAGAGTGTCTGCAGGAAATTGCCCTCCCTACACCAGGAGAGGCTGCTTAGTTGTGAAGCCCTGTAACATCTTGCCCTCTCTCAGGCAAGGTTTCTTTTGCTTAGTCCAGTGCTGTTCAAGAGCAATCTTCTTACATTCATCTTCCACACCTATTCCAGATATTCCACTTGTTGTTTTCTGGATACATGTTGGTATAAGAATTTGTTGAGTCTCCTGGTCCAGGCTGTTAAACTGCTCCTCACGTTTGTGACTGTGAAAAGAGGTAAAATCCCCAGGGAGTTTGTGGATGCCTCCTCCCTGGGGGTGTTCAAGGCCAGGCTGGATGAGGCTCTGAGCAGCTGAGTCTAGCTGAGAGGTGTCCCTGCCCACAGTGGGGAGGTTGGAGTAGATGATCTCTGAGGTCCCTTCCAACCTAAGAAATTCTATGTACAATCATGAAAATATTTTGAGGCTTGAGTGTGCATTCCTTTGTTTCCTAGTAGAGCTTTTGGGTGTGCCTGAGCTCTTTCTGAAGGTATTGTCACAGGAGTTGTTTCATATTAATGCAGTTTTCTGGTGGTGATTAGCGGTGTGGGATTTTAGGCCCCAATTCCATGCTAGGACAGTTGATTAACTTCAATATGTGTTCAGAGGGGGGAAAAGTGGTATAACTACAGTGCAATGTAATAGGCAGGCAGCACTGTAAGTGGAAATGTCTGAAGTCCTTGTAAAACCTTGAGAAAACCCATCCATATGTACATGGGTATTTTATTTGTTCAGCCAGCTTGCAGTACCTAGTGCAATGAGACCTTCTGGTGGCCTCCCAGTATCTGAAGGGGGCTACAGGAATGCTGCCGAGCAGCTTTTAGTGTGTCAGTGATCGGACTGGGAGAAACGGAGCAAAACTAGAAATGGGTAGAGTCCAACAGGATGTTAGGAAGAAATTCTTCCCCATGAGGGTGGTGAGACACTGGAAGAGGGTGCCCAGGGAGGTGGTAGAAGCCTCATGCCTGGAGGTTTTTAAGGCCAGGCTGGATGTGCTGTAGTGTGAGGTGTCCCTGCCCATGGCAGGGGTCTGGAACCGGATGATCCTTGGGGCCCCTTCCAATCGAGACAATTCTATGATTCTATGGTTCTGTGCAGAATGCAGCATTTCAGAAGACAATAGCATTTTCTTACAAAAGGCTAAGTTGCCATTAATGACAATATTGTAGAGGAAGGATATCCTGGTCATAATGTACAAGCTCTTTGAAAAAGGAATATGTTTGTAGTTCTGTGAAATAGCTAACACAAAACATTCCACTCTGCCACTTAAAACGCTGGGGCTTGCAGTGCTCAGTGATATCTCGAGAGCTCTTTTGCAATAGTGTCCTGAAGAACCACAGAATCACCAAGGTTGCAAGAGACTTCAAAGATCATCAAGTCCAACCTGTCACCACAGGCCCCATGACTAAACCATGGCACCAAGTGCCACGTCCAGTCCCCTCTTGAACACCTCCAGGGATGGGGACTCCACCACCTCCCTGGGCAGCACATTCCAATGGTGAATGACTCTCTACGTGAAGAACTTTCTCCTCACCTCCAGCCTAAACTTCCCTTGGTGCAGCTTGAGACTGTGTCCTCACAGAGCTTCTATTTATAGATTCATAGAATGGTTTAGCTTGGAAGGGGCCTTAAAGATCATCCAGTTCCAACCCCCTAATGGGTAGGGACACCTCCCACCAGCCCAGGCTGCTCAAGGCGTCATCCAGCCTGGCCTTGAACACCTCCTGGGAAGGGGCATCCACAACCTCCCTGGGCAGCCTGGTCCATTGTCCCTCCACCCTCACTGTAAATTTTTTCTTCCTAATCTCCAGTCTAAATCTCCCATCCTCAAGCTTCAGTCCATTGACTCTCATCCTGTAAAAAGTCCCTTCCTGGCTTTCTTGTAGGCACCCTTCAGGTACTGGAAGGCTGCTCTAAGGGTCTCTCTGGATCTGGTTCCTCTTCCTGGATGCAAACTAAGACACGGTGTAGTATTTAAGGGAGAAAAATAAAGAGGACTGGAGGATAGCAAAGAGATTTTAGTCCTTAATTTCTACAAAGTTAATGAAATTCAACTGTTGTGTATTTCACCATGAAAGCTGACAACGTTCACCTCACAAAAAGGGCCCTAGAAACGACATAAAACTTTTCAGAGCCAGTCCCCTGGAGATCCTTCACATTTCATCGCTGGCATACTAATTAGCTTGTCTTGTCAAACTTTGATTGCTCTGTCATTTTAATGCAAGGTTTAAAGTAACAAAGTTTCTTTCAGTCACTGCCACTTAGTACTTTTTAATTTCCCCAATGAGAGATTTTATCTGTGTTGATAATGTCAGAGAAGCAGCTAAGCACGAATAGCTATCAAAAGTTGTTTCAAGCAGGGTGACCGTGCTAGTATTTGGGGTGTAATATTTACTCTTTAAACATGTTTTAGCATTCAATATTGGAGCAGAGCTATTGTGCTGGCTCTGTTTGTGTATGTGACATCAAAGCAGACGGTGCCAAAATACATGATGTCTCTTGGAAAAGCAGGACCCCTGTCTTGAGAAACAACTCGGAGAGAAAGCAGGATGCTGTATGTCCCCTGGTGTTTGGATAAGACAAAATTCTTTGTAGCAGTACCAAAAAGGGAGCCTCTGAACCTTCTCTGTGTGGTTGTTTTGTTGTCCCTTTGTGGGGGTCTTATACCACTGGAAATCTGCCTGCTCGTCCTCACCAGGTGGAAAAGCAAGGGGTCTGCACCATCGGTGCTGACTCTCTTCTCAGTGGGTGAGGAAGAAGAGCCAGCAGGGTGGCAAGCAGAAAATGGTGTGAGGAATGTGGAAGCTCTGCCCCACATTGCTGGGGTTTGGTATGAAGAGGACAAAAGGAATGGGAGTTCTTAGGGAGAGTTTTTGCAGAGGATGAAAGGAATGGGAGTTCTTGGGGAGAGATTTTTTTCACAGGCTGCCAGAATGAATCAGTGGTCCGTGGGATAGATGATGAAGTTTTCTCTCTTGTTGAAAGGTAGACACCAGTCTGAACAGTAGTGTTTTACACTCACTTGCAAAGATGTAATTGACTGCAGAATACCTCTCCATAGAGAATTATCAGCAGTGTAGTACATCCACTGAGCTAAGGAAAAAAATGTTTCCCAAACCAGTGAGAGCTTAACCGTCTGTCATGCTTTTGTGTAGCCACTTAATCTATTGTGTAGCTAGCTAGCTCACTATTAACAGTTTATCTCATCTGGAACAAGTTAGGTCTGAACAGATAACAAGACCTTCCTAGTGTATTTTGGCACAGGGTATTCTCTGATTTCACGCTGCTCATAATCTGCTCAGTTAGTGAAGTGTATTTGCCAGGAGAAGTTGGGAATATAGTTTCGCAGCTTCGCAGAAATTAAGGCCACAAGGGACCATTAGATCATTTGATCTGCCCTTCTAGATGTTACAGGTCATAAAATTTCATCCAAATAATTCCCAGGAAGTCCAAGCACTTTGTTAGAGCCAAAATCCTGGGGTTTCTAACCAGTCCGTATGCCTCACAGAAACAGCAGCGCAGCTTAATGTGCCACCAGTGAACCAAGTGTAATATTCCCAGTGATCCCAGTAGTCAGACTTTGATCCCTGACTTTGAAATGGGAAGGAAGGGAAAAATCCCACACAAAGAGAAGAATGTAATCGGATTGCTCCCGTCTGCCCCTGGCCTGACCAGTACACCTAAGTACAGGAACCATGGTGGTTTGAGCATGTGAACAAGATGCACCACGCAGGAGCTTAGGAGGCTTTTCTGCACCATCTCAGAGGAGCAGTCCATCCATCATTCTCTGGCTTTGGTCTCTAATTATGACCAGATCCCAGAAATTAAATCGGTCCAATTGGAGGAAAATTTCCTGAAAAAAAAAAAAAGCAAAGAAACTTCTTTTGATCCCATGTAGAAAAGTCTGAAGCACTGGAGCGTGAGGTACCAGTACTTTTAACAATCTGTTATTTCAGGGGTTCAGAATGACCTGGCCCTGACCATGGAAGTAATCCTAGAAAGACTGAGAGAACTGGGACTGATGCTTCAGGCTTGTTGTGATAAATGCAGGCTTGGGCTGAGCTTTTTAATGCTTGCTCTCACTCATGACCACATGGGTTTCAATAGATAACACTGTGATGGTGACTCCCAAATTTTCTGGGCTGGTTCCTTTCCTATGAAGAAAAGACTAAGAGAACTGTGAGTGTTCAGTCTGGAGAATAGAAGTCTGAGAGGGGAATCTGACCAATGTCTATCAATATCTGAGGGGTGGCTGTCAAGAGGAAGAGGCCAGGCTCTTTTCAGTGGAACCTGGTAATAGGACAACGAATAATGGATACAAGCTAGAACACAGGAGGTTCCACCTCAACATGAGGAGAAACTGGAACAGGCTGCCCAGAGAGGTTGTGGAGCCTCCTTCTCCGGATTCTTTCAAAGCCAACCTAGACATGTTCCTGTGTGGCCTGCCCTGGGTGATCCTGCTCTGGCAGGGAGGTTGGACTGGATGGTCTCTGGAAGTCCCTTCCAGCCCCTAACATTCCATGATTCCTGAAGGAGGGGAGAAGTCTGGAGGCCTGAGTTTGCCAGCTCCCAGAGTTGGCAGCCAGGACCTCCTTTTCAGACGAGCCCATGCTGAAGTATTATTCCCAGCTGCATAAAAATGTACTTTTGTGTGTGTGTGAGGGAGAGATCTAACCATAACAGACTCACAGCCATGAATGTCTGTGTTTTCCCCAAGAGGTAACTGGAATGTTCAGTCGTTTTTGCTCCTAGGAAATAACCTTATTTCAAAACTGAGCTTATCTGAGTGCAGCTGGCCCTTGAGAGGTTCTTGTAAACAAGACAGATGGACCTCACACTGTGAAGTGCCTTACTTAAATACAGGTGTGTGACACACACACTAACATGCTGTAACCAAACTACCTCTTACTTTTATGATGAAACAAGTAGCAGTCATCTCCCTCCTGGAAATCCCTCTGCCTTGCACATCTAGAGGTCACACTGAGGGATCGGTTACCCCTTAAATCCAAAGACCCTTTTTTAAGCCACAAGTTTTCCAAAGCAGAGTCCTCCACGTAGTAAGTCCTTACTACATCTTTAACACATGGATATGTTCCCTTTTAGCTATATTAAAATGAATCCTGCTGCTTTGTGATCATATGCAGAATACAGAAACACAGAATTAACCAGGTTGGAAAAGACCTTTGAGATCATCGAGTCCAACCTAGCACCCAACACCATCTGATAACTAATCCATGGCACCAAGTGCCTTGTCCAGGCTCTTCCTAAACACCTCCAGGCATGGGGACTCCACCACCTCCCTGGGCAGCACATTCCAATGGCCAATCTCTCTTTCTGGGAAGAACTTCTTCCTCACCTCCAGCCTAAACCTCCCCTGGCACAGCTTGAGACTGTGTCCTCTTGTTCTGGTGCTGGTTGCCTGGGAGAAGAGACCAACCCCCACCTGGCTACAACATCTTTTCAAGTACTTGTAGAGAGCAAGAAGGTCTCCCCTGAGCCTCCTCTTCTCCAGGCTAAGCAACCCCAGCTCCCTCAGCCTCTCCTCACAGGGCTGTGCTCCAGACTCCTCCCCAGCCTCGTTGCCCTTCTCTGGATACGTTCAAGAGTCTCAATGTCCTTCTTAAATTGAGGGGCCCAGAAATGACTTTGTGAATGACTTCAGAAATACTAATACAAAAAATAAGTGAATGTCCTGCAATAAGGAAGTAAACATCCATTTTTAAAAGTGATTTTGCTGAAACTCTAGAAAATGGTCACAGGGGATGTCCAGGTAAAACTCTAGCAGTTAGAAATGTTGTGGGTTGACAGTGTTGATTGTCAAGGCCCTCCTGTGTTTTATTTCTACACGTGTCCTTGGTTAGGACAGTTTTCTTTCCATCTCTTTTCAGAAATAGCTAGGGATAGTTTGGCATTTCAAAACCAGCAATTTGTGATAGTCTCCCACCTGGCTTTAAACTGATCTCAGGTCAAAGCAGCACCACTCCCTTTGGAGGGCAATAAAAACAAAATAGGTTAAAAATCTGAAATTTCCTGCAAGCCAGATAATTCCCTGCATGTGCAGGATGTGATGCAGCCATCCACAGTGCCCAGATTTCTCTGACTCTAGGAAGCATTTTTTCATCACTCCTTATTTTTCCATCTCTGTTCATCTTGTGTGGATCCCAGCTCTCACAGTATCACAGTATCACTAAGGTTGGAAGAGACCTCGAAGATCATCGAGTCCAGCTGTCACCACAGACCCCATGACTAGACCATGGCACCAAGTGCCACGTCCAGTCCCCTCTTGAACACCTCCAGGGACGGTGACTCCACCACCTCCTTGGGCAGCACATTCCAATGACGAATGACTCTCTCCATGAAGAACTTTCTCCTCACCTCCAGCCTAAACTTCCCCTGGCACAGCTTGAGACTGTGTCCTCTTGTTCTGGTGCTGGTTGCTAGAGGGAAGAGACCAACCCCTTCCTGGCTACAACAACCCTTCAGGGAGTTGTAGAGAACAATGAGGTCACCCCTGAGCCTTCTCTTCTCCAGGCTAAGCAACCCCAGCTCCCTCAGCCTCTCCTCACAGGGCTGTGCTCAAGGCCTCTCCCCAGCCTCATTGCCCTTCCCTGGACACCTTCAAGTGTCTCGATGTCCTTCTTAAACTGAGGGGCCCAGAACTGGACACAGGACTCAAGGTGTGGCCTAACCAAAGTAGAGCACAGGGCACAATGACCTCCCTGCTCCTGCTGGCCACACTATTCCTAATGCAGGCCAGGATGCCATTGGCCTTCTTGGCCACCTGGGCACACTGCTGGCTCATGTTCAGGCAACTGTCAATCAGCACCCCCAGGTCCCTCTCTGTTTGGCAGCTCTCCAGCCAATCTGCCCCCAGCCTGTAGCTCTGCGTGGGGTTGCTGTGGCCAAAGTGCAGCACCTGGCAGTTGGACTTGTTGAATGCCATCCTGTTGGACTCCGCCCATCTGTCCAGTTATTCGAGGTCCCTCTGCAGAGCCCTTCTGCCCTCTAACTGACCAACATCTGCTCCCAGCAGTAGGGTTCTGTAGGCATTGCTCTAAGTATCAGAGAATATAATGGAAAATTCTCTTCCTTTTAAAGGATTCTTTGACTGTACTTTGGGGGTTGAGAGCAGGGATGTTATTTCCTAGCATTTTGTACCGTGGTACAGAATACAGAATCAACCAGGTTGGAAAAGACCTTTGAGATCATTGAGTCCAACCTATCACCCAGCACCATCTAATCAACTAAACGATGGCACTAGACTCCCCAGGGAGACATTTTGCTCAGTTTTCACCCTTGCTGCTAAGCTAATTCTGTATCAATTTGATTCCAAAAAGAAGTCTGAGGGGAAAATAAACAGATGAAACTCAAAGAACGACGACACACCGAGCAGCAGACAGCACAAAATACTCCTCCTTGTCTTTCTTGCTCATATTCACAGCCAGGATGAAAATGGTCATTACAGGATACAAAATTAACCAGGCTGGAAAAGACCTCAGAGGTCATCAAGTCCAACCTACCACCCAACACCATCTGATCAACTAAACCATGGCGCCAATGCCTCTTTTTTAACACCTCCAGGGACGGTGACTCCGCCACCTTCCTGGGCAGCACATTCCAATGGCCAATCTCTCTTGCTGGGAAGAATTTCTTCCTCACCTCCAGCCTAAACTTCCCCTGGCACAGCTTGAGACTGTGTCCTCTTGCTCTGGTGCTGCTTGCCTGGGAGAAGAGACCAAGACCCACCTGGCTACAACCTCCCTTCGGATGTTATGAAAGGAAAAAGGGGAAGTGGGGGTGGGGGGGTGAGGTTAGGACAAAAAAAGCTGTGATCAAATTAAGTTTGTTTCTATAGAAGTTTTTCTATATTGGTTAATTATTCATGGTGAAATACTCTGTGTAAATGGATTTCACAGGGGGATGATGGGGATGATCCATGAAGTGCAAGCGAAAGGAAGCTGTGCACGCCAAGCGGGGAGTATTTTAACATTTCATTGCTATGCATGGCTTAAAATACAAATAGCAAAGCCTGATAAGTATAAAACAAATTAGGATGACAATATATGCTGCAGTTGCAAAGAGAGTATGGTGGTGCAGCATCTCATTTGCTATTTACATTGCAAAATTTATGTTGATAAAAGTTCATAAACTGGAGGCAATTCTTAGGAGACTTCGTAGCCTTAGCTGAGAGACAGGTGTCCTTTGTTAGGCTGATTATTTGAGGGTTTGTTGCTCTGCCTTCTCTCAGTAACTCCAAATTAAGGTTCTTGGCATAATTCTCAAACCTGGAATTTCAATAAGGCTTTTCATTCCCAGGACTAATGTATACCCATCCAGCCACCCAGTTCTGAATGCCTGTGTAAGGAAGGCAGTGCTGCGGTCTCAGGGTTAGTCGCTGGAAAACTCCTGTCAGAGGAACTGAAGAGCTGCTTCCATCAAAGCAGTTACTGGCCAGCCTGAGAATAAAAAAACAAGAGTTTCACAGTTCCACTTCCCAGAAATGCAAATATTCCCCCAAATTTTGCTGCTTCTATCACGTTGTTTCATAAAGGAGCCTGGGGAGAAGGGAGAAGAAGGGAGAATGGAGAAGAAAAGAGAAGAGAGAAAGCAGAAGGGAAAAGGCAGAAGGCAGAAAGAAGGGACAAGGGAGACAGGACAAGAAGGGAGAATGGAGAAGAAGGGAGAAGGCAGAAAGAAGGGACAAGGGAGACAGGACAAGAAGGGAGAATGGAGAAGAAGGGAGAAGGCAGAAAGAAGGGACAAGGGAGACAGGACAAGAAGGGAGAATGGAGAAGAAGGAAGAAGGCAGAAAGAAGGGACAAGGGAGACCAGAGAAGAAGAGAGAAGGCAGAAAGAAGGGACAAGGGAGACCAGACAAGAAGGGAGAATGGAGAAGAAGGGAGAATGGAGAAGAAGAGAGAAGGCAGAAAGAAGGGACAAGGGAGACCAGACAAGAAGGGAGAATGGAGAAGAAGGGAGAATGGAGAAGAAGGGAGAAGGCAGAAAGAAGGGACAAGGGAGACCAGAGAAGAAGAGAGAAGGCAGAAAGAAGGGACAAGGGAGACCAGACAAGAAGGGAGAATGGAGAAGAAGGGAGAATGGAGAAGAAGGGCGAAGGCAGAAAGAAGGGACAAGGGAGACAGGACAAGAAGGGAGAATGGAGAAGAAGGGAGAAGGCAGAAAGAAGGGACAAGGGAGACAGGACAAGAAGGGAGAATGGAGAAGAAGGGAGAAGGGAGAAAAAAGAAAAAAGGGAGAAGGGACAAGAAGGGGCAAGAAGGGAAAAGGGAGACAGGAGAAAGAAGGGAGAAAGGAGAAGGGAGAAGGGAATACGGAGAAAGAATAAGGGAGAAGAAGGGAAAAGGTAGGAAAGAGAAAGATGGGGAAAGGGAGAAGGGAGAAAAGAGAAGGGAGAATAGAGAAGAAGGGAGACTGGAGAAGGGAGAATAAAGAAGTAAGAATGTAAAACAAGGGAGAAGGGGGAAAGGAGAAGAAGGGAGAAGGGGAAAGGGATAAAGAAGAAGGGAGAAGGGAGACCCTATTGTAAAGCAGGAAGCATGGCAAGTGTGGCATCCAAACAAGTGAAGAAACTTTTTAATACTGGAATGAATTTGCTCTCTGTGTCAAGTGTGAACGGTGCCTGCATTGTAGGGTTTTGTTGTCCACTCTCCTGAGCAGATGGAGCTTGCAGTTGTATGTCACTTGTTTATTACATCCTCTTAAGATTAGTAGCTGTGTGGCCAGATGGGTCTGGGAGCACAGCTGTGGATACAAGGAAATAAATGAAACCTGTCTGATGCTGCCATGCCCTTTTGTGAGATACTGACGTGTTGCAACTGCAACAAAGCAAAAATCACTTTCCTTTAATGCATTAGTGAATTAGGTGTACTTTTTTGTTTGTTTGTTTGTTTTAAATCAAATCACATGAAATCAAGAGGATGAGGTTCAGGGAATGATACAACTGTAAGAGGAAAACACAGCTGAAACAGCCTCAGCACATTTACAGGAGCCCTTTTTTTTAATGTGGCAAAATAAATTTAAAGTACATCCTAATTAATCATCCAGATAAGAATGTAAAGCAAAGGCCTCTCTAGAACAAAGGCTCCTATAGGGCACACGCCAACTAGGCAGGAGTATTTCAAAGTTTATTAGATGGCATATGTTGAATTATTGATCCAACATTCTGATAAACTACATAATGCATTCATGTAAATGCAAATGAAATGCTGTTCTGGAGGAGAATGCCAGATTATGGGCTAGACTCTCACAAATGAAGCTAGCGCAGCTTTAACTCCGTCAGAGCCACAGAAAGTTGGTCACAAAGCCGTCGCCAGCCTAGACACGCTGGATGTGTGTCGTAGAATCATCGAATGGTTTGGGTCAGAAGGGATGTCCAAAGCTCATCTAATCCAACCTTGACCCTCTGCAGTCAGCAGGGACATCCCCCACTACATCAGGTTGTCTAGAGCCCTGTTGAGCCTCACATTGAATATCTCCAGGAATGGGGCCTCCCTGGGCGGCCTGTTCCAGCGTTCCACCACCCTACACCGCATCCTACGATGCAGTTCACACCAGATACAGTGTCTCCACTCCCCTTCTAGTCTTAAGGGGATAAATAGGCATTCCTAGGAAGAATTCACCTGGCCTCTTTTGGAGGACACATTGAATCTTACACCAAAGAGGGTCAGATGGTACACCTCAGATGGTAAAGGGTGATTGTCTAGGTGTGGTGCAGGCATCTCCTCTCAGCCTCACTGGCAGAGCAGATTTGCTGTGGCATCTTCTGTTAGTTGTTCTAAAGTCACTGAACTGTTTGCCAGGCAGCTGGGCTGTTCTGATGAGGGTGGTTTGTCAGTTAGCATCAAGCTGAGATTTGATGGGGTGGTTGTTGCTTCTCTTTGTAGAGGGAAAACAGTTTGGGGTGGGATACAAACTAACCTGTTCCCTTTGAGCACTCAGTGCATGGATTAAAAGGTGCATGGTGATGACAAGGAACGAAGCAGGGGTTTTAGCTGTGGAAGGGGCACTTTCTGGGAGCTGAAGGAACGTGAGGATTCTTCTCCAATTTCAATTGCTACTTTCATTGTCTAGCAAAGTGAGAGTCAACACTACGGGAGGCGTGCTGTGCTTTCCAGGGAAATAAAAACTTCAAACTGTGAGATCCTGTGGCTTTGGAAGGAGCAGTGCTGGAAAGGGGATGATCTCCCTATGATTTGTTATATTGGAGATCTGAAGTTGGAGCTTAGCAGAGTCCAGCCTGAAGATAGAATATGATGAGAGGCAGCCACATAATGAGCGTGACGTGTAGCACAGAAACAGTTTTCTGCTTCTGAAAGCTGCTATAAATCATGTATACTTTGGAAGACTCTTTTATGTTAATTAAGGAAGATGAGGCAAGTTGCAATATTTTATGGGAAGAGAGGCAAGTGCAAGTGCAAATTGTTGTGCTTTTTGCCTTATTGCAGAGAGGAAGGGAGAAAAGTTTCGTCCAATTCTGAAGGATTTTTTAGCTCCATATTGTGATGCGTGCCAGGAGGTTGGGAGGTAGAGGTAGCAATTTTCATTGACTTCCACCATACTGTGTTTGCTTCATTAAAAAATTACAAATTTGTTGGCAAAAAGCAGTAACATATTGCTGGAAAACATCAAAATTCACAGTGTAAATTCATAACTTCAATTTGTGTTCAAAACTGTGGTTTGGGAATTCTGCCTTTTCTTGTAGAAGAGAAGGAACAGCACGACAAAAGGATGGAAGGCTCTTACTTCTAGGCCAGCCCCCAAACCTTTCAGCCAAATCCCTGTTTCTGGCAGGGCACCAGAGTCACCAAAGTCTTCATTAAGTATTTTTTAACATGCTGAAATGGTAATCACAATGAAGAATTCCTTCAAGTGTCAGTGCCTTATGCCTTGAGAGATGTCTGGTGTTATTTCAGTGTGCATGATAGAATGGAAGCAACATTTATGCCTGGCTTAGCTGAAGTTCTGCTACTATGTCTAACAGCTATTTTTTTTCCCTCTCTCTTATTTTTGCAGGAAGTTGTCCTTGTCCTTGCAGCTATACTGGTGTTTGTGTTGGCTTTCTATGCATTCTTTTATCTTAACATTTCCAGTGAAGTTGACCTTGATCTGGATCCAGATGAACACTAGCAGATGCAATGAATCTACCGTCGAGATTGCTTCAGCGCGAGCGAGGCCACCTAGGAACACAGAGTCCCTTCCCTGTGAGACAGCAGATGATGCCATTTCTTGCAGCCCCAAATTCATAAGGCAGTTTTGCAACACACCAGTCACTTTTACATTCCAGAGCTCCAAAAGTAAGAGAGCGCTCCTGCCTGGCCTGTGTGTTTAGCTCACACCAAGGGCAGGAGCAGCAGGGTAAGGGTCACAGAGCACTGGAACAGGCTGCCCAGAGAGGCTGTGGAGTCTCCTTCTTTGGAGACTTTCAAGGCCTGTCTGGATGTGTTCCTCTGTGACCTGAGCTAGATTGTATGGTCCTGCTCTGGCAGGGGGGTTGGGCTCAATGATCTCTTTCCAGCTCCTGACATCCTGTGAGCCTGTGACCATACATGAAGTTTGTTGTTTACATTATCTTTTTCCTCAGGCAGAGGACTTTGATGTCAAAAGACAGGTGCTATTATTCTCATGGGTATTGATGCTGACTTCACAGGAGGACAGTCTGCCTTGTCTAAATTTAGGAATCAAAGCTTCCTAATTGCCAAATGAGGTTCCTTTCCAAAAAGGAAGCAGGAATACCAAATTAAAAGGTCTTTTCTTGATTAGCATTGAAAATATCTATCACCACCACCACCCCCCATCCTTTCTCTCCCTTTTAATCTTTCCTGTGCCTGTGTGCACACAGACAGGGCATGGAGATGGAGGAAATTATAAGACGGGGGTGGGGGAGGAAATATCTTTTTAGAAGCAGTCTGTCACCTCCTATATGGACTTAATTTGATGTCATCCCAGATTCTGTGTGCCCATGTATCTGCAGTAATCTTTTTCATTCTTTTGCCAACTGTTCAGCACACATGTGTTCTGTCAGAAATGGCACCTGGATGACAGAAGCTCTAACATTCACATATGCCTCTGAAACACAGTTCTTTGCCTCCTGTTCTGTCTGAGCTAGTGTAAATAGAAAGTTCAGTCGATGTTGGCTTTAATTAGTGCATTGCTCTATTATTAATAGAAAGTCAAAATTGTGTTTTAATTGTACTCTTCCTGCTGGCTGTGGTACCAACTTGCTCTGCCTGTTAGGGGGTGTTGCTTTCCTGTTATATAATCATTTGAATCACCAAGTTAAGGTGAAAAGTTTTAAGTATTAAGAAACCTTTCTTTCTTTTTTTCTTCTTTATTTCTTGCATATTATTAATTGGGAAAATCTTGGCTCCACCACATCCTTCAGTTCTTGCAAAGTACCTTTCAGACTATGTACTGCAGATAACATTTCTGATCCCTTTGATAACCACAAGCCACTTGAAGAAGTCTGTATGTCTGAACAGCTGCAGGGAGCTGTGAAATGCTGGCTTCCTCCTGCTTTGGCATGTCACTGAGCTTGTGGTTGTAAAGATTCGGTTCTGATCCTTTGGAGGACGTGGTCAACCTTTCTCTAGTTTGGATTCACTTGGATGCCAAGGAAAGCACATTCACCCCTGATGCTGAACGTGGCAGGGTATCACCCTTCTGCAATTGTATTAGCAAACTAGCTTGAATTTGCCTTTGAGACCAATTTTGGGGCAGAATGTTAGGTTGAGTTGCAAGTGAGAGATTTACAGACTCATTCCAGAAATGCTTGACTAGGATTTCTGACAGTGAGTTTGAAGACAAAAGGGACACAAATATTGTAATGGAAAATAGATGGATTTTAAATTAACACAGCCCCATTATCACCACTTAAGGAACTGGGATCAATACAGTTCATTTTTAAGCTGTCCAACAACTGTGACCATATGCATGATGAGTCTCTAAGGGTCCACTCACTATCTCGTCATACTCCTCGTTCACTTTCCGCCATGCAAAACAAGTCCTCTAGAAATTCAGAGTACAAAGGTCTTCCAAGAAGGGTATGAAAGAGAAACGTGTGAAGGATGCACCTGCAAACATTGCCTGTGTTCTAATGGTGACTGTTACAGACACAACATCACAGCACTAATAGACACATGCTTTTGTGGTGGCACATGGCCTGACGTTCAGTGGAGGGAAAAGCACATCACAAGCTGTCTCCTTGGATGTGACATGCCTTTCACCTCCCCAGTGCCAAGCCACGTCACAGAAGCTGCAGACCTTTCCTCTTGCTTTGCAGGAGTGATTTTCTTGCTCTGTCAAATGCTGGAAGGATTGTTTTCTTTACGTCTACACAGATCTCTCTGGGTGATGTGTGGCCTGAGAATGATGTGTAGTTATCCCCTTAATGCAGCTTGTCTCCTAACTTGCTTTCTGAATCACTTACATGAAGAAGCAACCTCTTCTTACAGTCAAATGTATGCACGTGAAGTTGCTAGAACTGGGAGACTGCATTTCCCATAATTGTGGCTTACAGACAAAATCCAAACTCTGTATATGTGTGACTGAAGCAGCTTCCCTGACTTGTGGCTTATCACTCCATGGCACCCTTAAGCAGGCACCAAATACAAGAGAGATATGGACCTGTTGGAGTGGGTCCAGAGAAGGCCACCAGGATGATCAGAAGACTGGAGAACCTCTCCTAGCTGAGGGAATTGGGGCTGTTCTGTCTGGAGAAGGGGAATGGAATGGAATGGAATGGAATGGAATGGAATGGAATGGAATGGAATGGAATGGAATGGAATGGAATGGACCAGACCAGGTTGGAAAAGACCTTCGAGATCAAGTCCAACCTATCACCCTACACCATCTAATCAACTAAACCATGGCACCAAGTGCCTCATCCAGTCTCCCCTTAAACACCTCCAGTGATGGTGACTCCACCACCTCCCTGGGCAGCACATTCCAATGGCCAATCTCTCTTTCTTCCTCACCTCCAGCCTAATCTTCCCCTGGTGCAGCTTGAGACTGTGTCTTCTTGTTCTGGTGCTGGTTGCCTGGGAGAAGAGACCAACCCCCACCTGGCTACAACCTCTCTTCAGGTAGTTGTAGAGAGCAATAAGGCAATAAGGTCTTCCCTGAGCCTCCTGTTCTCCAGGCTAAACAACCCCAGCTTCCTCAGCCCCTCCTCACAGGGCTTGAGGGACTTTTCAGAAGGGCCTGTGGGGATAGGATGAGAGGCAATGGTTTGAAACTGGAGCAGGGCAGATTTAGGTTGGACATCAGGAGGAAGTTCTGCACAGTGAGAGTGGTGAAATACTGGAACAGGCTGCCCAGGGATGTGCTTGAGGCCCCATCCCTGGAGACATTCAAGACCAGACTGGATCAGGGCAGCCTGCTCTAGTTGGGGATGTGCCTGCTGACTGCAGCAGGGTTGGACATGATGGCCTTTGAGGGTCCCTTCCAGTGCAATCTGTGAATCTGTGAGGTGCTGTAGTTTGCAGCTCGTCGGGTTTGCTTAGGCCTGGCCTTGTCATTCACGTGAAAGATGTTGTTATGGAACAAGAAAATTTCTGCTTCCTTAGCTAAACTGGAAGAAAAATCTGTTTAGTTTATAAATACATGGCGAATGTTGCAGCAAATACACTTCCATTGGTACAAGCTCCCACTGCCTATCAAATTCTTCATCCTTGGCTTTCCAAAAGACACAAGCACAGCAATATTAGCAGCGAGGGCTGATTCCAAACTCGCTCGCTTGTGATTCCCCTCAGTTCACTGAAATTCCACCTGATTTACTCCAAGGGGAAGTCAAAATCTGACCTGGAGTTATTTCTTCTTTTCTGGAGTGCTGCTTTGCCCATGCCTGATGTTTTTTAAGTGGAAACTGATTTTAATCTTGCAAACACGTGGCTTATTGTGCCCTTAATTATATCTGAGCTGGAATGCCTCTTGCTTTTTTTGACCACCTGCCTTTGTATGAGTTGCTGAGTGTCTGTTTTAATAATAAAGGTATTTTTACAGTTTTTGTGCTCTTACTGATGTGGGATGTGTCACACTGAATTACACAGCATTTGAAAGGGCATCTAAGCAGCACAATATTCAAATGTGAGCAGTGATATTCACCAGTGGTAGAATCTCTGGGTCGTTCCAGGCAGTTCTAGCCCCTAAGCTGATGTTCCATCTAAGCATGGCTTGTGAATACTTAACAGACAACAAAGAGAGCTTCCTTTGGCATCCTACCCAATACCAATAGAGCAGAATTCTTCCTGCAGACAAAGTTGCTCTGTGTAGCTCCCATCAACTTCAGGCACATTGATTTCATCAGAAAAGTAATGCTTTCATATCCATTTGTTTCAAAGAGCAGTTGCCCATCAGCAGTCTCTTTACACTGCTTGGTTTCTTCAGGGAGATCCACCTGGGGGGGTGGGAGCAGATGTCAGTATTGTTGTTGCCCTCTGCTTGTTTAGTAAAGTGAATTTCTTTTGCAGCAGAGGTTGTCGAGGAGATGCCCCTACCGAGTGCTCGAGTGGTGGTGGATGGGAGTGGATGTCCTGTCTGGAAAACTCCAGCCTTCCAGCAGTGGTTTTAGAATCATGGAATACACTGGGCTGGAAAGGACCTTTAAAAGCCAACACCCAACACCTCTCCAGTGAGCAGGGACAACTACAGCAGGCTGCCCAGAGTCCCATTAAGCCTGCCACTGAATGTCTCTAGGGATAGAAATTCCGCCACCTCCCGGGGCACCCTGTTTCAGTGTTCCACCACCTGCATTGTGCAGAACGGTTTTGCTCAGTCATCTTTCCTCAGCACGTTACCATTTCCCTTTGATCCTACAAAACAGAAGCAGCATGTAGACCATCTCAGGATAGAAGCCTCAGAACAGTAGTTTTACTAATGCTGCTGCTGAGCATTGCCAAGGAAAGGCTTTAACTCTATTTCCTAGAGTCTATAAATATCTTTTACTGGAAGCTTAGGAGGCATGTTATGCATTTCCCTAATGGACCCTGGAGATCTATTTAAACTTTTCTTGAAGAACACTTTATTTAAAGTTCACTGTTGCATATCATACAGACATCCTGTGATTCAGGATCTGTCATAGCACCTTCCATGCAGCAGAGCAGCTGTAGCAGAGACACCTCCTAGACTGTGAGATGCTGCTACAACACGGAACTGCAGACTCCTCTCTTTAGATGTCATCTACCATAGTTGACCTAAAAAGTTGTGTTTGAAGACAACAAGTTTTAAACAACTCTACCAAATCACAGAATCGATGTCAGGGGTCAGAAGGGATCTCGAGAGATCAGCCAGGCCAACTCCCCTGCCAGAGCAGGGTCACCTAGAGCAGGTCACACAGGAACACATCCAGGTGGATCTTGAACATCTCCAGAGAGGGAGACTCCACAACCCCCCTGGGCAGCCTGCTCCAGGGCTCTGTCACCCTCACAGGGAAATAATTTTTCCTACTGGTTCCATGGAACTTCCTATGCCTCAACTTCCACCCCTGCCCCTTGTGCTGGCATTGGGCATCCCCCAGCAGAGCCTGGCTCCAGCCTCTGGGCACTCACCCTGCACATCTTTACCAACATGAATGAGGTCACCTCTCAGGCTTCTCCTCTCCAAGCTATAGAGCCCTCAGCTCCCTCAGGCTGTCCTCGTAAGGAAGATGTTCCACTGCCTTCAGCATGTTCGTGGCTCTGCACTGGACTCTTTCAAGCAGCTCCCTGAGGTTGTTCTTGAACTGGGGGCCCAGAACTGGACACACCAGGGCAGAGTAGAGGGGGAGCAGAACCTCTCTTGACCTACTAGCACAGCCCTTCTAATCCACCCCAGGATACCATTGGCCTTCTTGGCCACAAGAGCACATTGCTGGCTTGTGGTCAATCTTCCATCCACCAGGACCCCCAGAATGAAGGCACAGTGAAAGCCCTACAAAACCACTCATCCCATTTCCATGAAAATTACTACCATGGAAAGGGTTTGATCTGCTTAGGGCCAAGTTTCAGATGCTACCCTTCCAGGAAGGAAAACATTGCGAGCAGCTGCCTGTAGAGCGATGATTCATTTCTCACTGAGAGAAGATTGTGCCTATAAGGCTCAACTGAACCAGCTGGCGAAGGTCAAAGGCATTCAGGACAGTTCTGAGTAAAGGACTGCACTTGAAATGCAGACTTGGCAAGTCAGGCTGCCAACAAACAGCCGAGGACAGATCTGGACTGCGTTTCAAGTTTCACTTACAGTAGCATAATAATTAGTGGCGCTTATGACTAAGAAAATAACAATATGGCACATCAATAAGACAGCAGAAATGTGATGCTGGAACTGCTTCTTACAAGATTTTGTAGTGGATTGTGCCTGCACGTTGGGAAGCGAAGCCATGAGATGAACAAGCTGGCAAAGACTCTCTGTGATCTTATGCTTACAGTATTTTTTCTTCCCCCCGAGAGAGCCAACGGAGAGATTTCGCAACGCTTTTCCCCCTCATCCTCTGAGCTTACTGTAAGACATTCTTTTGGAGATGTATTTCCACACTTTCCAAGAGTGGGGAAGAAAAAAAAAAAGAAAAGGAAAAAAAAAACGTTTGTGTAGCTCACCAATGCATTTATTTGCCAGAATCCTCTAGTCTTCCTTTGATGATCCTCTCCCCCTCCCCCCGCCTCCTTAATCACAACTAAATCGATAGGGAGACAGCCAAAATGTTAGGTAGCAGTGTCTCTCAAGCAGATGTCACAGCACTATTTTTTAGCTCGTTTAAATGAATAAACATGCTAAACTGTGAAGTATTACATTTAAGAGAAAAGAAAAAAGGGGGGGACAATCTGTTTACTGTCCTTAATTGAGACAACAATCCTGATGGATGCCAGGTTTTGGCAGTGGTAATGATGAACTATAAATATTGGGACAAATCGACTTAGCTGGGAACTGTGGAGGATAGTTCAAGGAGAAGCTTCGTGCTGGATGAACACTTCTGGGGGCTTTCAGTGCTCTATTTTTTTCTGCCATACTCTTTTGGTGTCGGGTTTTTTGCATGTTAAAACCACAAATAAATCTGTAGCTAGGCAAACAATAGGCTTGATTCTGTTGTCTTCTTCTGACTCACTAAACCAAGCAGATAAAAGCTTGGGAGCCCTGCAGAACAGTTTGTGCTTTGCCTAAATTCCCCATAAAAAGCGGTTGTTCAGGTCTGCTCTGGGTGTGAATAGAATAGAATAGAGTAGAATAGAATAGAATAGAATAGAATAGGATAGAATAGAATAGAATAGGATAGAATAGAAGTAGAGTAGAATAGAATAGGAATAGAATAGAAGTAGAGATAGAATAGAATAGAATAGAATAGAATAGAATAGAATAGAATAGAATAGAATAGAATAGAATAGAATAGAATAGAATAGACCAGGTTGGAAGAGACCTTCAAGATCATCGCGTCCAACCCATCAACCAATCCAGCCCACCTAATCAACTAAACCATGGCACCAAGCACCCCATCAAGTCTCCTCCTGAGCACCTCCAATGAAGGTGACTCCACCACCTCCCTGGGCAGCCCATTCCAATGGGCAATCACTCTATCTGTGTGGAACTTCTTCCTAACCTCCAGCCTAAACCTCCCCTGGTGCAGCCTGAGACTGTGTCCTCTTGTTCTGGTGCTGGTTGCCTGGGAGAAGAGACCAACATCTGCCTGTCTACAACCTCCCTTCAGGTAGTTGTAGAGAGCAATGAGGTCACCCCTGAGCCTCCTCTTCTCCAGGCTAAGCAACCCCAGCTCCCTCAGCCTCTCCTCATAGGGCTTGTGTTCCAAACCGCTCCCCAACTTCGTTGCCCTTCTCTGGACACATTCCAGCAAGTCAACGTCCCTCCTGAACTGAGGGGCCCAGAACTGGACACAGGACTCAAGGTGCGGCCTAACCAGTGAGCTACAAAGAGATTCATTCTGCTGACCCTGGGGGAAGCTAAGCAGATATAGACCCTGCCCTTTCACAAAGAGATTGTAGGAGTTTTAAAGAGTGAAGTGTGGAGTTTGGTGACAAATGGATGTTCCTCTGGGACTGAGAGTGAAAGGAAAATGGCAGTAGAATGGCCAGATCCACCAGCAGACAACCACCTCACAACTCACCGTGCTGCTCAAAAAGAAAAACTAATTCTGATATTGCATCAGACCTACCTCAATTTCGTATTTTTCACAGGGGGAGACAAGGGCCAGCAGCAGTTAAAGATGTCTGAGATCAAGCAGCTTCTCATTGAATCAGTGGTTCATTTATTTAAGGAATGAAGGAAGGAGTAAACAGGATTTGGGGCATTTACAGGCAGCATAAGTCAGGCTAATTGCTGTTGCCTTCGTGTATAAAAAAGAAGAGTCACATTATGCCAAGCTAGAGTAGCTTTGTGTGCCACTGAGTTAAATGTAAATGCACTGAGAGTGGCAATGTCCCCATTGCTCTAGAGGCAGCTTCTCCTCCTGTGATGCTATCAGCAGAGAGGAGAGATGAGGAGGGAAATGGCAGGGGAGCCCTTCTGCTTATTCTGCACTCCTAAAGCTTCACCCCTGCTCAGTGGGGAGCTGCTGGTGTTTAGAGTAGGGCTGCTGTCATGGATTGCTTTGGACAGGCTACAAAAACCAGCAGAGGAGCGTTTAACCTACAGGGTGAGTCTCCTGCCATCACTGGTGCCAGATCTGTTACCACAAATAAATAGAAGCTGAGATGTTCAGGCTTTTTGATTTGTTTATTAGATTCTCAGGGAGGTACCAGGGGAAAAAATTATTGTCCTTTTGAAACTTTTTTCTACGTAGTTGCTTCCCTGTGTGTCTGTGGCACTGCTTTGCAGTTCCTGCCATGCTCATGCCTACTACTTCGGGTAGGAAAGCTGTAGGCATTATCCCTTGGCAAGGAGAGGCTGAGGAGTGAACTTCCATCTCCTGTGCTCTCACCTGGTGCCTAAGTAGCTGTTACTTCTCTTACCTCACCTGAAGAGGCCTAAAGAGCTGTTACTGTGTTAAGACTTGCTCTGGCGTGGCAAGGACAGCAGTTCAGGGCAGCTTATTTAGCCTTTCAATCCTGAGGAGCCTTCAGAGCAGCCTGCCTGATGAAAGTCAGGTTTTTGCTTGCTTTTGATCACTTTCTTTAACTTCTCCTTTTGAAATGTGGGCTCAGGGTTGTCTGTTTGAACAATGGATTCCCACTGCCCTAACGAGCTCATGACTGTTCCTTTTTAAGAGGCAGACAAGCATATTTGTGTTTATCTCTTCATTAATACTGGCTGATCTCAAGCTGTTCTTCTCAGGCAGTGCTTTACCTTTGTGCCACTGTCTCTCTGCTTCTCCATAAAGAACTAGATCTGCTGAACACAGAATCACAGAATATTAGGGGCTGGAAGGGACCTCGAAAGCTCATCCAGTCCAACCCCCTGCCAGAGCAGGGTCACCTAGAGCAGACCACAACAGGGACACATCCAGGCAGGTCTTGACTATCTCCAGAGAGGGAGACTCCACAACCCCCCTGGGCAGCCTGCTCCAGGGCTCTGTCACCCTCACACTGAAATAATTCTTCCTCCTGTTTCCATGGAACTTCCTCTGCCTCAGCTTCCACCACTGCCCCTTGTGCTGGCATTGGGCATCCCCCAGCAGAGCCTGGCTCCAGCCTCTGGGCACTTACCCTGCACATCTTTATCAACGTGAATGAGGTCACCTCTCAGGCTCCTCCTTTCCAAGCTACAGAGCCCTCAGCTCCCTCAGGCTGTCCTTCAAGATGTTCCACTCCCTTCAGCATTTTCGTGACTATGCACTGGACTCTCTCAAGCAGTTCCTTGAGATCCTTCTTGAACTGAGGGCCCCAGAGCTGGACACAATATTCCAGATGTGGCCTCACCAGGGCAGAGTAGAGAGGGAGGAGAACCTCTCTCAACCTACTGACCACACTCCTTTCAATACAACCCAGGATGGCTTTGGCCTTCTTGGCCACAAGAGCACATTGCTGGCTCGTGGCCAACCCAGCACACACCAGACTGGAGCAGCTTCTTCAGCTCATTACCAAAGCCACAAATTCATTTAAAGTTTGGCACTATTTGGGGGAAGAGGGGAATTCTCCCAATGCATCATAGAGATCTATATTCTGAAGAGCGGGGCTTTAAAACCTGCTGTGTTCCTGCGAACGCATTTGGCAACTCATGCTCTTACACGTGAAGGCTTGAGTTCATGCTGAAATAAGGCAAGTTAGAAACGTGCCTGTGTTACCCATGAGAATAAATCAGAATTCTGATTTCCTCATAGGCCACTCATCAGCTACTTTTAACAAATACAATGCCTTTGTTTGTGGGCAATAGAGTTTGGTCAAATGTAGGAGGTTCCACATGAGCATAAGGAAAAGCTGCTTCACTGTCAGGGTGCCAGAGGGCTGGAGCAGCCTGCCCAGAGAGGTTGTGGATGCCTCCTTCCCGGGAGACATTCAAACCCCACCTAGATGTGTTCCTGGGGACTTGCCCCAGGTGATCCTACTCTGGCAGGGGGTATCACAGCATCACCAAGGTTGGAAGAGACCTCAAAGATCATCGAGTCCAACCTGTCACCACAGACTTCATGACTAAACCATGGCACCAAGTGCCACGTCCAATCCCCTCTTGAACACCTCCAGGGACGGCAACTCCACCACCTCCCTGGGCAGCACAAATGACTCTCTCAGTGAAGAACTTTCTCCGCACCTCCAGCCTAAACTTCCCCTGCTGCAGCTTGAGACTGTCCCCCTTGTTCTGGTGCTGGTTGCTAGAGAGAAGAGACCAACCCCTTCCTGGCTACAACCACCCTTCAGGTAGTTGTAGAGAGCAATGAGGTCTCCCCTGAGCCTCCTCTTCTCCAGGCTAAGCAACCCCAGCTCCCTCAGCCTCTCCTCACAGGGCTGTGCTCAAGGCCTCTCCCCAGCCTCGTTGCCCTTCTCTGGACACCTTCAAGTGTCTCGATGTCCTTCCTAAACTGAGGGGCCCAGAACTAGACACAGGACTCAAGGTGTGGCCTAACCAATGCAGAGCACAGGGGCACAATGACCTCCCTGCTCCTGCTGGCCACACTATTGCTGATGCAGGCCAGGATGCCATTGGCCTTCTTGGCCACCTGGGCACACTGCTGGCTCATGTTTAGTCGGCTGTCAACCAGCACCCCCAGGTCCCCCTCTGTTTGGCAGCTCTGTAGCCACTCTGACCCCAGCCTGTAGCTCTGCATGGGGTTGTTGTGGCCAAAGTGCAGCACCTGGCCCTTGGACTTGTTGAATGCCATCCTGTTGGACTCTGCCCATCTGTCCAGTCAGTTGAGGTCCCTCTGCAGGGCCCTTTTCCCTCTAACAGATCAACTCTTGCCCCCAGCTTGGTGTCATCTGCAAATTTGCTGATGACTGTCTCAATGCCCTCATCCAGATCATCAATGAAGATATTAAAGAGGATGGAGCCCAGCACTGATCCCTGGGGGACACCACTGGTGCCTGGCCTCCAGCTGGATGTGGCACCATTCAGCACCGCTCTCTGAGCCCAGCCCTCCAGCCAGTTCCTAACTGGCTGATTTTTTTGGACTGGATGATTTTTTTGAGGTCTTTTCCAACCTCTCACATTCTGTGATTCTCACCCAAAGTATTACAGAGTGATAATTACCTCCCTTTGGCCTCAAGATAAGAATGGCTGGGGACTATGTGTGATTTTCTCCCCCAGAGATTATGATGCTGAAATTTGGTAAAGTCTTCACAGAAATATCAGCTCTCTGACTAAAAAGAGCAGCGGTTTAGAAAGTTTCCTTCATCAATGAGCTTTACCTTCTGTAGTGGGAAACTTTCAAGTTGATCTCATGATGGAGTGGGCAGCGCCTGAAGGACAACTGAAAAGAGCAAAACAAATGCTTAAGAGACTCTTCACATGCATTATTCACCCCTCATGGACACACTGCTGTAGCTGGACTATGCCAATGTTAGGAGGTGATGGAAAGGCAAAGCATCTGAGACAATCTGCATTGCTCATGAGTGTTGCACCCTCACACTTACAAGGACAAGTGTTGCTGCTACGCCCTGTTGTGTTTTTAGACACAAAAGAGATGTCTCTTACTGAATTAATTCCTACCAGAAGGTGACTTCTGGATTGTACTTTGTCATGTAAAATACACAGAGAGAAGAAAGACAAAATGCCCCCTGTGAGCAAGGCCATTTGGAAACAAGAATCATTCCTTTAGCACAGAAGTAGGGCAGAGGCACAAAACACTTCCAATGTAAAAGATAATACAAAGAGAAGCTTGCATTGCACTGAGCATTTACAGAATTACACAGAATCACAGAATGTTAGGGGCTGGAAGGGACCTCAAAAGATCATCTCCTCCAACCCCCCTGCCAGAGCAGGATCACCTAGAGCAGGTCACACAGGAACACATCCAGTTGAGTCTTTAATGTCTCCAGAGGAGACTCCATAACTTGTCTGGGCAACCTGTTCCAAGGTTCTGTCACCCTCACAGTGAAAAAGTATTTCCTTATGTTCCCATGGAACCTGTTTTGCTCCACCTTGCACCCACTGCCCCTTGTCCTGTCATTGGAGCCTGGCTCTGTCCTTCTGACACTGCCCTGCACATCCTTATCAACATGAATGAGGTCACCCCTCAGGTTCCTCTGCTCCGAGCTGAAGAGCCCCAGCTCCCTCAGCCTGTCCTCAGGTGTTATAATGGATAAAAGTCAGCCTCACTCATATGCCATCTATTAATCACTCCTTACAGTACAGATCTCCAGAGCAGTTGCAAACAACTTCTTATTCCACCTATTCCACCACTAGCTTGGGGGTCACCACTGCCTACTCAGAAAGAGAACTGATCTTGCATTGCCCAGAACTTGAACAGGAAAATTAAAGTCTCCTTGTTAAACACCGAGTTATTCAGTTGCTTTGAAAGGGCCTACCAGAGGGTATATACAATAATGTGTGATGCAAAGTGATGTAGAATAACAGGGAAAAAAATATAACTGACTTTCAACCCACGAGATAAGCATGAAGCTGGCCTGGGGCCTGCAGCACTGCCTTGCTGCTTCATTGCAAAGCCTTGAGGAACAGTTCTGTCACATCCACTGATCAGCATATATCTCAGTTAGCATCTTGGTTTGTGTATCCTTTGTAAAGAATTAAAACTTCAGTTATTGGTCTGGAGAAGGCTGGGTTTGATCTTTGCACCTAGATCAGGCCTTACAGCTTGCTCAGATCAAGGCTTTTCAGCAGATTCCTTCCAGAGAGCCATGAGCAATTCTGCAAAGATACTTCATAGTCTTCCATCAGGGTACACAAGATGAAGACACTGAAAAAGTGACTCAGCCTCCCTTGGAGAGAGAAGTATTTGCTGAGGTTGTCTGGCACTGGGATACCAGATATGTCAAGAGAGGAGAGAGCCCAGGCAGATGAATCTCAGGATGTCAGCAGGGATTGCATGCAGATGTACTGCCAGATGCTGCTTCTTATGCACTCCCTCCTCCGATGGCACAAACCCAAGAAAACTTATGAGAGGCTCCCAGTGCAATCATGCAGGAGTGAGAGTCAAGATCATGAGAAGTATCTCTCACAGTAAGGATGATGAAAAGTTGATCAATTGGCAAGTGCTAAAATAAACCTTCCTTAAGCTAACAGCAGAGGTTCAGTTGCAAATGAACCTTTGCAAAAGTCTCGGCACATTGCAGAGAGCCAAGCAGTTTAATACTTTTAATGGGGAAATCTTTGCAGCTGAACATGAGAGAAAGAGAGGAAAAAAAACCACTTTTCAATGAGAAATATGTTAATTCTCTTCCAGAGGAACTACACAGGCCCTGGCTCTGATGGGGTCTGAGGAAGGAGTCATGTACACTAATGATATCTTCCTCCTTTCATCATGTGCTAGTAACAGGGCAACACAGCTTTCCACCCAGCCAACAGGAATACTTTAATTAAGTAAAACAGAGCTACAAAACATCAGGCTTCCTAGCTGCTCCAGTTTAGAGAGCTGCAGAAATAAAGCTTTCAGTTCATTAAATTATAGCTTGCATAGATGTCCCACTATTATGTGCCTCACAGCCAAATATCAAAACCAGACCCACCAGCAGCATGTTCACGGGCTGCCAAGTTCTCCTGTGTCTTAGAAGTCTTGAGGAATACAGAGGCTGTCACGTGTGGGAGAGATTTTGTCTTATGTTGCTCCTCTCACAAGGTGTTCCTTGACCTTAGCATAGACGAGAGCTGAAGCTGGCAGGCTAATGAGGAGTAGATGCTGCAAAATCTCTCCCATAAGCCAGTCTTAATCCATTAGAGACAGACATCACCGTTGTCCATAGTGGTAGAAATGGGATAAAGTCTGGACAAAACACTGTTGTTGCTCTTTGGAAAGCACAGCAGGCAAAGCTTTGGGCTGTCTGTGTCCCAGTGATGGGGAAGAGTGAATAGATGGTCCTGAAATGAGGACAGCGACCAGCAAGCGATGCAGCCCTTTTTCCCCAGAAGAAGGAGGAGCAGCACTGCCTCTCCACCCCAAGCTCAAGCTTTTGACCAGCTCCTTCTGCCTGGGAGCTTGGGAATGAGAAACTTTGCGTGACCCTTTGACACAGGATGGCTCTTTGAGAATGAAAGTGTGCTCAGACAGGAGAAAAGAGCTTGAAAACCTCTGCACCAACACTACCACCCACCAACACCCACTCTTTGTGAATTATATCACAGGCTTTCATCCCTCTGAAAAACAAAGTTGTTTTGACCAATGCTGTGGTGCTCCTAGTGACTTGGTGGGTTGTTTGTGCTGTTGTGGTGGCCTTTTTTTCCCTTGGATATATGGCAGCTGCTTTTGAAAAGGAAAAGCCCACGCAGAGAGCAGCTTGATCCATTGCAGCTAGCACAGATCACCCTTGGGTGCAGTGCCTCCAGCCAGACAGCTTGTGTTGGAGAAGGCAGGAGTCTGCTCATGGTTACGTCCTCATGACTTGTCCCGGTGGTATTGCCTGCCCTGGGAGCGCTGAGTCCCTGCAGTGCTCCCTGCTGCTGCTTCAGCCTTCGGAGCGCTTAGGTATTGACGGGACTTATCTGCGCGCCAGACCTGAGCAAGCAATGCCCTGGAGGCAAAATCAACGCAGGAATGCGCTTGGGAGGCTGAGCAGAAGCCCCAGGAGACACAGAACCTGTATGCTAATTTGTCAGGAAGACAGTGTCTGAATCCAACTGCAGCCAGAAATGAAGGGAATTCAGAGGTTGCTTTGGTTCGGGGTTGGTTTTCAGCCGATCCTGTGAACACCTGCCCACACCCGAAGCCCCTGGAGAGCAGCAAGCAGGCTGGGGTTGCAGATGTCTGAACACGCCTCAGAGTGGCTGCTGCCCCCAGGCTGGCTGCTCTCTGTCCACAATAGAGCCACAGGTGACTTATGCAACAACCTGCCTGGTAACACACCACCAAATTTCCTTCTGGGTGTGCTGGGAATTGTGGGGATGTCACCTCTGAAGGGCTGTACCCAGCTGCTGCCTGCTGCCTGCATGCAGGGGGAGTATGCCAGAATATTGCACTGAGAATGGCTCCCTGGGCAGAAAAATGGCAATTCAGCTTTGGGTGTAAAGGTTCTACATTTGCTCTGGTGTCATTCGATCTCTTTTGTTTATGACTCGTGCCTTTCTGATTTCTTTTCACATAACTCTAACCAGCACTGAGATTTTAGCAGAACTTTAGGGGACTCTTTCCCCTTCTGTCTCCCACACCAGTTTGCTTTCTTGGGCTTCATTAAAGAAGATTTAGCACACTGCAGCCTGACTTTGAAGCACTAACCATTCCCAAAGCTCCTGGGAAAACTAGATAAATGCTGGTACTAGCTGGTGTGGTGGTTTTAGGCCGTGCCTAGAACATTTTCCACAGATCTTGAACAGAAAGTAGTAGAATGTAAATGTAAACAAATCACCACTGGATGCAAAAAGGACAATAATGAGAAGTTCTAAATAATCCCATTGGACAGATCTCTACCAACAAGTTACTTTTGTACACTAACTCACCTTCTTTTTGCTTCCTTCTCTCTAGCAGTTCTGGCTTCTGCTGGCTTTGCTGACCTTGGCTGCATTGCTTTGTGGTGGATAAATACTTACAAACCATTCTCTGCTCTTCTTTTCTCTCCTTTACTGAGTACAGGGTGGGGAGGAAGGCAGCAAGAAAGAGGAAGCCATTAGTAGCCCCCTGGCTTTGTCCAGGGGAGTTCTTGTGCTGTTTCTAAATTGTAAATCTATGCAAATATTGCATATTTTGTACCTGTGCATTGCAGCCCATCTTTTAGATTGTGCTTGTAAACACAGCTTCCTTTGCTTTCTAACTCAGCTGGCCTGGCAATTTTATGTTGGGGGGGAAATTTCAACCCACCACAGCTGGAATCTCAGCTGCCACTTAGTCAGAATGTGCCCAGACTTTGCAGCCTGATCCTGCAATGGGGCTGGCACTGCCTGGGACAGCTGCAGACCCCTTCATGGCCAGGCTGGCACAGGAGCATGCATCCAGCTTCCAGACTGGAGCAAGAGACAGGCTGAGCAGAGAAACCAAGTCACCAAACCTGGCTGAAGCTTGAGTTGTGCCATGCATTCCTGTGTGACCTGCCCTAGGTGACCCTGCTGTCACAGGGGTTGGACTAGAGGATCTTTCAAGGTCCCTTCCAGCCCCCAGTATTCAATGATGCTTTGATGCTCTGATGCTTTGCACTCCCTATATTTTGCAGGAGGACAGTTGGAAGGAGTTGCAGCTTCTGAACAGTTCTGAATTAAAAACACAGGGAAAAGAATAAACCCAGATGTTCATTTCCTCCCCCGTACCCCAAAAAAACCCCCCAATATTAAATTGAATAATTGTCAAAGCATTATTTCTAATTATTAAAGCATTAATAATTTAAATACTTCCAATATTTTCATTAAATTCACCACAGGCTCACAGGATGTCAGGAGTTGGAAGGGACCCAAAGAGATCATCGAGTCCAACCCCCCTTGCCAGAGCAGGACCATACAATCTAGCTCAGGTCACAGAGGAACAACATCCAGATGTACCTTGGAAGTCTCCAGAGAAGAAGACTCCACAACCTCTCTGGGCAGCCTGTTCCAGAGCTCTGTGACCCTTACAGCAAAGAAGTTGCCCCTTGTGATGAGGTGGAACCTCCTGTGCTGCAGCTTGCATCCATTGCTCCTTGTCCTATCCCAGGGAACAAGTGAGCAGAGCCTGTCCCCCCCCCCTCCCTCCTGACCCCCAGCCCTCAGATATTTGTCAGCATTTGTTAAATCCCCTCTCAGCTGAATTATGCCAAATTCATTGAGGTAAAAGTGATGGGTTGGGATGAAAATAGGCACCTTACAAAAGAGTTCAGTTGGAAGAGTTGAGGTTTGTTCAGAACACATTTCACAGCCATTGGGAAGCACCAGTGCTGGTCCATCACAGGCAGGTTTTCCCTGCCTCCAGTGTGATGCTGAGATAGCTGTGCAGCTTAAGATGTTGCTAGGGGGTGGCAGATCTCACCAGCCTAGTAATTACTAAACATCCTGTAGAAGGTTTTTTTCCCAAAGGTAAGGGATTTTGGCTGTGGCTTTCCTTGAAACCTCAGCTCAAATTCTCTTTCTACTGTTACTTAGCACTGCAATATCTCTCTCTTTCCCCCATCCTCATCTATCACACAGTATTGTCATGATCCCTGTTTAAGCAGATGTGATTCACTCCAGAAGTGGTTAAAGTGGTCCCACCATATCACTTTGCAAACTTTGTACAAGCATTTGAGAGGAATAATTCAATTTGAATGCAGATTATTTTACCCTTCTCATTATTATTTTCATAAGCAACTCTTAGGAGTGAAAAACAAGAATTTATTTACCTCCATTTGGAGGAGAAAGAGGGACACAGAGCATTTGTCTACCTGTTGCAAAGGTATTTGTCCACCTAATGCTTAATGTGGATTTCTTGCCTTGACTCAGAACTAAGTGTAAGGAAACCAGTTTGGAGGTATCTGCCTGAAGTCACTAAGCTGTTTTAAGCAGCTTTGACCATGATTTTCACATTATGGCTTCATTTTCCTGGCAGGATTTATTGTTCCATTGTAGGACATCATTACCCTGACGGTGAAGCACTCGCAGAAATGGTTTACAGGGGCAGCTCACCTGTTGTTCTTTGTGACAAGATTCATACCTTTCAGAGAAGGGCTGTAAAATGTTCTACATGGAAATCTGCTACCTGGTTGTCTAAGTGTGGGGCATACAAGGAATTCCTACTGAAATCTGGATGAGGCTTTGTTACCATAGCCTGTTCTTCAGCAGCGAGGGGAAAACGTCTGTCCTGTGTACTTCCGAAGCATTCTGGCTAATGGCAGAAAAATATCTGGGAGTTCCCAAGTCTCAAGAGGATTCAAGAAGAGTTTACCCTTTACAACACTCTGCCATTCCTTTTTGCAATTTACAGAGTCACACATTCACAGATTGCATTGGGTTGGAAGGGAGCCTCAAAGGGCATCTTGTCCAGCCCCCTGCACTCAGCAGGGACACCTCCAACTACAGCAGGCTTCCAAAGGCCACATCCAGTCTGATCTTAAATGTCTCCAGGGATGGGACCTCAACCACATCCCTGGGCAGCCTGTTCCAATATTTCACCACTCTCACTGTGCAGAACTTCCTCCTGATGCCCAACCTAAATCTGCCCTGCTCCAGTTTCAAACCATTGGCCCATGTCCTATTGCTACAAGCCCTTCCAAACAGTCCTTCCCAGCTCCCGTTCCTCACTGGGGTGCCCGGCATCCACGGAGGTGCACAGGACTGCGACATGCTGCATTACTTTGACCTCAGAAGACAGATGTGGAAATCTGGAGCCCATCTGAAATCTCATGCCCCTTTCCACTTTTCAGTGGCTTTTTGTAGGCCTTTGAATTTCTGTGCCATTATGAAGCCTCGTCGCTTTCCGCTCCACTTGAATGCTGGTTTAATTTAGGTGCCTAAAGCATCTCTGTCAAAGGCAGAGCAGCTATCACATCTCTAGATCACAGCTCTGCTGGAAATCACCACTCCTTTTCTCTGAGAAGGGATGAGAAAAAATCTCTAGCTGGCTTCCAGGGAGATGAATCCTCCTGACTAGAGTGTATCACAGGAGGAATGAGCTCTGACTGGGGGAAGTGAGGCACTGAACTGTTATCTCTCATATCCCATTCACATGCTGAAGTAGCTTAGAAAAAGGGATGACCCCAGCAGCCATATTCAAAAGAAAGCGATAGCTGCAGTTATGTTTTATGATAAATCCCATTTCAGAGCTGTTTGGTAACAATTTTCAGAGTGTTCAAAACAGCCCTGGGGGAAGATAGACAGAGGAGCGTGTTTTTGGGGTTTCAGGCTATGATGGTGCCTGAACTGAATGTTGGGCAACTTGACCTTTTAGGGACTGAAGAGCTCTTGGGTATGAGCAGAATTCCAAATGTCTGGGGAGCTTTTGTACTGGCAGCTGAAGACAGGCAGCAGAATCTCTGTTTTGGAGGTAAGTACATGAGGTTCAACGAGACCAAGTGCAGGGTCCTGCAGGTGGGTCGAGGCAATCCCAGGCACAAATCCAGGCTGGGCAGTGAGTGGCTGGAGAGCAGCCCTGAGGAGAGGGTCTTGGGGGTGCTGGTGGACGAGAACCTCAACAGGAGCTCTCAGTGTGCACTTGCAGCCCAGAAAGCAAATCAGATCCTGGGCTGCATCAGGAGAAGTGTGGCCAGCAGGTCAAGGGAGGTGATTCTCCCCCTCTACTCAGCCCTGGTGAGACCCCACCTGGAGCACTGCCTCCAGTTCTGGAGCCCCTATTACAGGAGGGATGTGGAGGTGCTGGAAGGTGTGCAGAGAAGGGCCACGAGGATGAGCAGAGGGCTGGAGCACCTCTCCTGTGAGGACAGACTGAAGGAGTTGGGGCTGTTCAGTCTGGAGAAGAGAAGGCTCCCAGGTGACCTCATTGTGGCCTTCCAGTATCTGAAGGGGGCTAAAAGAAGGCTGGGGAGGGACTTCTGAGTGTGTCAGGGAATGATAGGACTAGGGGGAATGGAATGAAGCTGGAGGTGAGGAGATTCAGGCTGGACTTGAGGAGGAATTTCTTCCCCATGAGAGTGGTGAAGCCCTGGAATGGGTTGTCCGGGGAGGTGGTTGAGGCCCCGTCCCTGGAGGTGTTTAAGCCCAGGCTGGATGAGGCTGTGGCCAGCCTGCTCTAGTGTGGGGTGTCCCTGCCCATGGCAGGGGGGTTGGAACTCGATGATCCTTGTGGTCCCTTCCAACCCTGACTGATACTCTGATACTATGAAATTCAACTTCTGCCAGGTTTTGAGCGGCCGAGTCCTTTTCTGAGTACGAAGATGAGAGAGAGAGATGACCACACGTTAATGTGAACTCCAAATGGCTTTTTCTTTCTAGTTGCACAGCTCATGAAACTTTTCTACCTTCATTTATGCTCAGTGTGTGCTGAGCAGCACTTTCAGCCTCCGTTTTCCTTTCCACCATTTCTTGCTACATGAAAATGCATGAGGGGTTTCCACCAACCCCTGAGAAATAACAAATACTACAAAGCAACTCTGTAATCTCTAAATAATGTAATTTTTTTTCCCCATTTAATTACTATCCACATTTCTGTCCAGCTTCAGAATAATACAGCTGCCAAAGAAATTAATTAATATAGGAATGCAGCCTAATAACAGCACAAGGGTTCCGTGTTCACCCATTGGTAACGGGCACTAGCTAGCACACTGATAACAGGTTGTTGCCATTGTCACCTCATTAGAAAATTAGCATTTAATTAACTTAGGAAGATATGGAGCGATTTTGATATGGGAAATATTTGTACACATCCTCTCTTGGAATTAAAAGCATCCAGCAAAATGAAAAAGCACAGCAGCCTCTACAGCTGGTGGCTGCTGGCTCACAGAAACTAAACAGGCTTGCTGGTCTGTGCAGCTGCAGTCAGTGCCTTTGATTTGGAGGGGAAAGGGAAGCTGTGAGCCACTCTCTTATCTGAGGCATTAGATGAAAGGAGGGATCCAGCCGTGGCCTCAGCGCTCGCAGGCGCCGCGGCAAGTCCCCAGAAGTCTTCATGTGTGGCCGGTGCCAGCCTGTGAACTGTCAAGCACAGGTTTTGCAGGGAAGATGGCTCTGCTTCAACCTGGGCCTGGTGCAGCTTCCCTTGAAGTCAGTGGGAGTCTTTTTCCGCTGAGGTCAGCAGGCTTCGGATGTCTCCGCTGGGGTTTCCCGGCCTGAGAGCCCCACTGCTGCTGTAAGCTGGCTGTAAGGAGAGGCAGGTCAGGCTGCGCAACGGTTAACCACCACTGCTCTGGGGGACAGAGGAGGAAAAGAGGACAGCAAGAGAAGGAAGGGGATTGTGATCTTGCTGTTGCTTTCTTGTGTTGACACTGGCTAAATGGTCTGAGGCCTGATTTAGATGTTCTCATGGATGAAAAGATCTTCTTTAAGCTGCAGTGTTGAAAATAAGCCTTATGTCTCCTGCTAGCAAACAAGAATACAAAAACCATATCCCTGGTTCCTAGGGTGATTTGTTATTCCTACTGGATACTTTCCTTTAGGTTCCTGCAAAAGCAGAGGAGCTGTCAGACAACACTGAGCCTCTCTCCTGTGGGGTGAGGAATTCACACCTACGAGTGACAGCAGCCCCAGGAGCATCTGTGGGAGGATTCCTCCAGGCAGGGGTAAATGGTCACATCACCTCTGTCATCCCTCAGGCTCAGGAGCAGATACTTCTGCACGTGTTTAATGCTGCACATGCAAAGCCATGGAATCGAGCCAGCAGCCCACGAGTTTCTCTCACTGACATCCCTGCAGCTGCAGCTGCGGCAGCAGGATCCATCCCAACCCTGGGCTGAACCAGCCCTCTGCAGCAGGCAGCCTGCCTCTGCTGCGCTCACAGCCCTGCCCTGCTGTCTCCAGGTACTTCTGAGAGAGGTGCTGTCACACCTGCCAGCAAAAACAGAGCTCACAGCTCTTAGTTTGCCCTTCTCCAGCCCTGCTGAGCAGATTACCAGCAGCCAGGAATGCTGCAGCAGAACATTAGGGTCTCACTGAGCGGGATGGGTGGGCTGCATTGTGAATGGCTGTCTCCCCTTGAGGGGATCTCGTTCCTGTCAGTGCAATGGGCTGACAGGTAGGGCCCGACAGCCCCCATCAATCACACCTTGAGCAGCCTGAGCTGCTGCCATGCCTCTGGTGGAGAGCAGCAGCCCAGCCGACAGGCTGCGAGGGGCTGTCAGTGAGGCGAATGTCCTCAGTGACAGAGCTGCTCCCGAGGGGATCTCCCACACTTCCTCATGTTTATCCTGAGCAACTGCCCCCTATTCTTCCTCCTGGTGTGAGGAGAACAAATACCAGGGTGTGGTAGTTTCAGGCTGTGCCTGGAAAATTGTCCACAGATTGTGAACAGGCAGGGGTAGAATGTAAATAAATTACCATTGGGTGCAAAAAGGAAAATAAAGACAACTTCTAAATAATGTAAATTTTGCACATATTCATAGCATTTCGTTGTAGATGGCAGTTTTGCTTGTAGATACAGCTTCATTTGCTTCCAACTGAGCTGGTCTGGCAATTTAATGCTGTGGTGGGGGGCTGGAATTTTTAACCCACCACAGAGAGCTGGAGGGATTAAGAGTAATTGTGTTGTGCTGGGTGCAGATGCTTTTTGAGGCAGCCACTGACTGAAGTGTGTGAGGCTGCTGTAGGCCAAGTGCCAGGGCAGGCAGGTAAAGTGCTGTGGTAGTTTCAGGCTGTGCCTTGAAAATTCTCCGCAGGTCTTGAACAGAGAGTAGGAAACTGTAAACAAATTACCATTGGATGTGAAAAGGGAAATAATGATAAGGTCTAAATAATCCCATTGCACAGATAATAAACATAAAAGTTAGATATGTAAACCAACTTGCTCTCTATTTTGGCTTCCTCACTCTGGGAGACAGGAACTTGTGCTTCTGCTGGCTTTGCTGACCTTGGCTGCATTGCTTTGTTGTGGCTAAGTACTAACAAACAACTCTCTGCGCTTCTCTCTCCTCTATCGTGTACAGGAGGGTAGGGAGCAGGGAGGGGGAAGCTATCAGTAGCCCTACCCTGTTTTTTTGCCAGGGGGTCCTTGTGTTGTTTATAAATTGTAAATACCTGTAAATATTGTAAATTGTGTATATATTCATTGCATGTAAATACAGATTCATTTGCTTCCAGCTGAGCTGGTCTGGCAATTCTGTGTTGGGGGGAATTTTCCTTCGGCCAAGGACAGCCAGACCCAGTGCTGTGGGGTGAGGTGGGTATGCCCCGGGTATGTGCTTTTACTTTGCAGCAGCAGTTAAAGGCTCTTTGCTTGCGTGAAGCAAGCAATGCAGATGAACATCAAGCATCCAGGCTTTGCTGTGTCTTCATAGAATCATAGAATTGTCAGGGTTGGAAGGGACCTCAAAGATCAGCCAGTTCCAACCCCCTGCCATGGCCAGGGACACCTCACACTACAGCAGGTTGCTCACAACCACATCCAGCCTGGCTGCAAACACCTCCAGGCAGGAGGCTTCCACCACCTCCCTGGGCAACCTGTGCCAGGCTCTCACCACCCTCATGGGCAACAACTTCTTCCTGACATCCAATCCATATCTACCCATTTCTAGTTTTGCTCTGTTCTTCCAGTCCTATCATTACCTGACACCTTCAGAGGAAAAGATCCTGTCCTTAAGAACTGCAGCAGCATTTTATCAGTGCTGAAGGTCAAAGGTGGGAAAAATGTAGCTCAAAGCACTTTCAAGGCCCAGTAGCAAGAGCTGAGTACCTGAAGGGAGAGACAAATAAATGAGGAAACAAAGCACAAAGCAGCAGACAAACCTGACTAAAACCTCCCTCTTGGCTAGTGTTCTGTTTCCCCACAACTCATTCAGAAAAGCTGGCTGCTTCTATTCTCAAACAAGCCACAAGCCTGTGGTGAGGAGCAGAGGCTGTCCTCACTGTCAAGCGAGTCTGCTGTGTGTGTGGCTCCTCGGGAAGGCAGAAGCACAGATGTCTGAAGGTGCAGATGAACCGTAGCATAACGCAGCCCAACTTAGGCCAGGGCCTTCACTAGACAAATGCCACATAGTCATAGAGTTTTCCATTGGTCTTTCCACTTATGTTTTCCTATGTTTTTACATTACTCTCACTGTCAATAATTTATCTCTGGTGTGAGTCAGGCCACCTACCTTGGTGTTAAAATCTAGGAATATTGTTTTAAGACCTACAGACCTTCTCATCTTAACCCTATAGGCACCAACATCCATTTTATACCCCAGAGCTCCTGCTCTCACAAGCATTTGGGCAATTAAAGCAGCAAGAATTGGAGCACAAAGCTATTGCCTTGTGCTTGTGCATGGCTACCAAGAGGCAACTGAAGCATGCTGGGGGCCAAGCATCAGCAGCAGGGCTGTGGCATCCCTGCTCCATATACATTTTCACCCTTGGGTTATCCCACAGTGTGGAGGAGGCTTGTGGAACACACCATTAAATGATTCTATGATTTTATAGCAGGAATATGTATCAAAGATGTCCTGTCCCTTTCCTTTCCTTTCAGATTAGATGAGAACAGGTACTAGTAAGTACCTGTTTACTAGTAAGTACTAGTAAACCCTGTCAGGCCAGAACATGGTTGTGTGTCCCACAGTTGCCTGGACTATTTCCTTGGCAAGTTTCTCCACAGACAGAGTAGAGACTGAGCCCATCTGCTATGCCTGGTCAAGTTCTGATCAAGACCTGAAATGCTATGTCCGAGCCTGGCCATCTTTTACCTCACAGCTGCATTTGCTATCTCTCAGCACAAACGTGCAGTAGTTGAATCAGAGAATCACAGAATCACAGAGTCATCCAGGTTGGAAAAGACCTCCAAGATCATCAAGTCCAACCTATCACCCAACACCATCTAATTAACTAGACCATGGCACCAAGTGCCTCGTCCAATCTTTTCTTAAACACCTCCAGGTACGTCGACTCCACCTCCTCCCTGGCCATTCCAATGGCCAATCTCTCTTGCTGGGAAGAATTTCTTTCTAAGATCAAGCCTAAATTTTTCCCTGCACAGCTTGAGACAGTGTCCTCTTGTTCTGTCACAGGTTGCCTGGGAGAAGAGGCCAACCCCCAGCTGGCTCCAACCTCCCTTCAGGGAGTTGTAGACAACAATAAGGTCCCCCCTGAGCCTCCTCCAAGCTAAACACCACCAGCTCCCTCAGCCTCTCCTCATAGGGCTGTGGTCCAAACCCCTCCCCAGCCTTGTGCTCCAGACCCCTCCCCAGCTTTGTTTCCCTTCTCTGGAGACATTTGAGCAACTCAACATCTCTCTTGAATGGAATCCTCACAGTCCATCCAGTCCCTGCTCTCAGAAAATGCAGACAGAGTTGCGCTGTTGAAAGCTGATGACATTCCAGGTGGCACTAAGTTCTCCCACCTCCACGCTACCTGCATTCTGGCATTTCACTAATTTGAATTGCTGATCTATTTAAAATGTAAATTGCTGATCTATTTAAAAGGCTACAGCAGGAGCACAGTTTACATGGAGATCCAGCTGGGATGGAGGGTCACCACTCAAGTTCAGTGTTTTCTTTCCAAATAACTCGGCTGCTAGAACAACACCTCAAGGATTTGAATTTAGTAGATCAAATTTTCTTCTCAGCACATCCCCACTGACACCACTCAGGTCAATGGACCAGCTTGTGATCTCAGTTAAATCAGCATGTACTGGGAGTAACATTAGAGCGACTAGTGGAACCATTCCAGATTTATATTGGTGCTAATGAGACCAAAATCTGGTCCAATGTCCTTTCAAAGGTAGGACTGAAAGCAGAGCATTCATTTCCATCCCTGAGTAAAATATACCACCCTGTAGACTTTTTAAAATCCTTGAGAGCAAGTCTGTGTGCAACAATAAAAACAAGCAGAGTGAGTGCTGAAAGAACAACAGATTACAATTAACCCACTAACTTATGCTAACACTGGTAAAGCCTGGGAGTGTTCCTGTGTTAGAACAGAATAGAATAGGGTAGGATAGGGTAGGATAGGGTAGGATAGGATAGGATAGGATAGGATAGGATAGGATAGGATAGGATAGGATAGGATAGGATAGGATAGGATAGGATGGGATGGGATGGGATGGGATGGGATAGGATAGGATAGGATAGGATAGGATAGGATAGGATAGGATAGGATAGGATAGGATAGGATAGGATAGGATAGGATAGGATAGGATAGAATAAACCAGGTTGGAAGAGACCTTCGAGATCATCGCATCCAACCTATCAACTAATCCAACCCACCTAATCAACTAAACCCTGGCACCAAGCACTTTGATAGCCAGGCTCTCATTCTCAATACATGTGCAGTGTTGTTGCAGAAACCAACATGCCATCAAAGTTAGAAGTATGAACTGGACAACAAGAAGACCAGCTCCAGTTCCTCCAACATTAGTGAAGCTCAAAAGGCTCTGCCTATTTGAGCAGGGGAGAAGCAACATCTATAAATGGTCTTCCGTCAAATTAAGTCCTTTTTCAAGGCGTGAGGAAGATGGTCCTGAAATGTGGAACAACAAAAGAAGTACCAGGAAAGATCTTTTGCAAAATGGAAAACAGAGGAAGAGAGACAGCTGGAGTTGTTCAGCCTGGAGGAAAGAAGGCTCCATGGGAGACCTGACAGCAGCCGTCCAGGCCTTGAGGGAGCTGTACTAGAGCGCTGGAGAGGGAATGTTTGCAAAGGCCTGCAGAGATGGGCTGAGGGGCAATGGTTTGAAATTAGAGAAGAGACTTAGATTGGATGTGAGGAACAAGTTCTTTAAAATTAGAGTAGTGGAACACAGGAACAGGTTGCCCAGGGAGGTAGTTGGGGCCCCATACTTGGGCATATTCAAGGTGAGGCTCAGCAGGGCTCTGGGCAGCCTGATCTAGTGGAGGATGTCCCTGCTAACTGCACAGAGGGTTAGACTGGATGAGCTTTGGAGGTTCCTTCCAATCCAAACCATTAAATGATTCTACAATTCTATACCAAGAATATATATCTAAGATGTCCTGTCCCTTTCCTGTCAGATTAGATGAGAACAGGGAAGAGGGGAGGGTGTGTTGCTGTGAGGCATGAGGAGAGGAGATTAGGGTAGAGGAGTAGGGAAAAGGTAAACACATGTTTCAACCTCTCAAAGATCACTCTGAAGGAGGATTTTTCCTGGCTCTGGGAGCCCCATTTCATAGAATCACAGAATTGTCAGGGGTGGAAGGGACCTCAAGGATCAGCCAGTCCCAACCCCCTGCCATGGGCAGGGACACCTCACACTACAGCAGGTTGATCACAGACACATCCAGCCTGCCTGCAAACACCTCCAGGCAGGAGGCTTCCACCACCTCCCTGGGCAACCTGTGGCAGTCTCTCACCACCCTCATGGGGAACAACTTCTTCCTAACATCCAAGCTGAATCTACCTGTTTCTAGTTTTGTTTCATTCCCCCCAGTCCTATCACTCCCTGACACCCTCAGAAGTCCCTCCCCAGCTTTCTTGTAGCCCCCTTTCAGATACTGGAAGGCAACAATTAGGTCTCCTTGGAGCCTTCTCTTCTCCAGACTGAACAACCTCAACTCTCTCAGTCTGTCCTCATAGCAGAGCAGCTCCAGTCCTCTGCTCATCCTCATGGCAGAATATAATCACACCCAGCTTCAGACAGATTTGCTCACAGACACATTGAGTTAATTTTCTTAGGTTTTACCTTTTTCTTTTAATTCTTTCATTCTTTCTCTCTCTTTATTTCTCTCTCTCTTCCTCCCTCCCTCCCTCCCTTCCTTCCTCCTTTCCTTCCTCCTTTCCTTCCTTCCTCTCTTCCTTCCTCCCTCCCTTCCTCTCTTACTTATATCTGCATGGCTTGGAATTCACTATAGAAGAATGTATGTACAGATGCTAGGGGCTCAGCTGTGTAAACCACTACTGCTTTCAGGAGAATCACTGGAGCTGTGCTCATTTACATGACAAGAGGATCACACCTGGTGTTTAAACTGGAATAGCAAACGACTGGCAGCGTAGTTTGTACAAGGTTTGTATTTCTATTTCAGCCAGTGCCTGATGTAGACTAGGGAGGGGGGAAATACAGAGATCTTTATTATCATCGCTAATAAGACTCTGAGCTCCAAACTTGGTAGTATGTGACTGTGCATAAAATTAACTCAATGTGTCTGTGAGCAGATCTGGCTGAAGTTGGGTGTGATTATATTCTGCATGCATATTTGTTTTCAGTCATATTTGCAGGGGTGCCTCTATCCTGATGCTTCAGCTAACTGTTACTTTGAGGAAATAAACAGAGGTGAGGGTCCAGTCACCTTCAGCTGTTGAAAGTTAATAAGGTGTTAATGAAACATTGGCAAATAGAGGCAGTTTAGCACTTGGTTGACACTTGATTTTTAAAAGAGACAGAGTGTAAATAAGCTGTGTTTGCAGTGAAAATTAAAAAGTGGGAGGTGGGGGAACAAATAACACTCTCGCAGCTTATTGGCTTTAAGCAGAAAATGCTTGATAGGCCACATCAGGGAGAAGAGCTCCAATATTGCAGTCACTGGCAACAAACATGCAAAGGAGTCTGGCTTAATAACGACACTTTAAGGCACTCTTCTAATATAAGGCCAGTGATGCACATAAGCAGTGTAAGAGGACCTTGGTGACTCTGCCTCCAGCCTCTAGAGGTGATCTGTGGGAACATCTGGCCTGTTTCAGCACACAAATCCGACGAAGGCTTGTGATTGATCATGAGGGATGTTGAGCCCCTTTCTGCAGGGCACCTAAAGCTGTCAAGCAGCATGAGCTGTGTTGTTCATGCTGCATTAAGGACAACAAACTACAGGCTGAGAAATGATAGCACTCTGAAGATTTATTAACCTTTGTCTCCTGTAGAAGGGCTGTGGGAATGATCTCTGGGATGTGGAGCAAGTAATTCAGGCTTAGTATCATAGCATCATAGTATCAGTCAGGGTTGGAAGGGACCACAAGGATCATCGAGTTCCAACCCCCCTGCCATGGGCAGGGACACCCCACACTAGATCAGCCTGGCCACAGCCTCATCCAGCCTTGGCTTAAACACCTCCAGGGACGGGGCCTCAACCACCTCCCTGGACAACCCATTCCAGGGCTTCACCGCTCTCATGGGGAAGAACTTCCTCCTCACGTCCAGCCTGAATCTCCCCACCTCCAGCTTCATTCCATTCCCCCTAGTCCTATCACTACCTGAGATCCTGAGAAGTCCCTCCCAGCCTTCTTGTAGCCCCTTCAGATACTAGAAGGCCACAATAAGGTCACCTCAGAGCCTTCTCTTCTCCAGACTGAATAGCCCCAACTCCTTCAGTCTGTCCTGCTTGATATGTGCCAAGCAGTTCTACTTAAGGTAGTACAGCATTATCCTGAGTGAATCTTTTCTTTTGCACCAATCACAATATAGAAGTGTGTCCTGGAGATGATATAGCCAAGCAATGCCTGGTATCCTGCTTCTAGCTCTGGAGGAAGAAGGGGATGGTGATGGTGTAGGAGCTCCCTTGGTGTGGCAGTAGAACCAATCAATGGTAGCTTCACAGAGTACCACTGCAGAGAGAACTGGGAAGAGCATTGGCATCCATGTTTCAGAGTGACTTCTTGGAACGGGAACCATGGACATTGACACCAAGAACAGATCCAGGCTCACTGGGGAGACGGGCATTTGTAACTGATACACTGAGGGTTTTCTCTTTATGCAAAACATTCAGAAATATTCCTTGATAAAACATTCTACAACAGAACAGCTAATGCCAAGGCAACTTAGAAAAGGGGACATACCCAGGGGACATCACTTCCACTGCATAGTTACACAGGTAATGCTTGGTTTGTAGGTGAGAAGTACAGGAGTCCTGCTTCCTTCCCAGACTAGAGAGATTAGTGGGTTCTGGCAGATTATCAGCACATCTGCATTTACTTTAGCAGTGTGGAGTTGTTATAGTTAGTAACCTGAGTTGCTTGATTTATTTTTGTTGCCCATTCTAATGTGCCACATTCATTCACAGCAGCCCTTACTACCATGTACTTGGAATGGAATGGAATGGAATGGAATGGAATGGAATGGAATGGAATGGAATGGAATGGAATAGAATAGAATAGAATAGAATAGAATAGAATAGAATAGACCAGACCAGGTTGGAAGAGACCTTCAAGATCATCGCGTCCAACCCATCAACCAATCCAACCCACTTAAACAACTAACCCATGGCACCAAGCACCCCAGCAAGTCTCCTCCTGAACACCTCCAATGAAGGTGACTCCATCACCTCCCTCGGCAGCCCATTCCAATGGGCAATCACTCTCTCTGTATAGAACTTCTTCCTAACATCCAGTCTAAACCTCCCCTGGCACAGCCTGAGACTGTGTCCTCTTGTTCTGGTGCTGTCTGCCTGAGAGAAGAGACCAACATCTGCCTGTCTACAACCTCCCTTCAGGTAGGTGTAGAGAGCAATAAGGTCACCCCTGAGTCTCCTCATCTCCAGACTAAGCAACCTCAGACTCTCCTCACAGGGCTTGTGTTCCAAACCCCTCCCCAACTTCGTTGCCCTTCTCTGGACACCTTCCAGCAAGTCAACATCCTTCCTAAACTGAGGGGCCCAGAACTGGACACAGGACTCAAGGTGTGGCCTAACCAGTGCAGTGTACAGGGGAATGGAATGGAATGGAATGGAATGGAATGGAATGGAATAGAATAGAATAGAATAGAATAGAATAGAATAGAATAGAATAGAATAGAATAGAATAGAATAGAATAGAATTAGAATAGAATAGAATTAGCCAGGTTGGAAAAGACCTTTGTTATCATTGAGTGCAACCTATCACCCAACACCATCTAATCAACTCAACCATGGCACCAAACACCCCATCCAGGCTCTCCCTAAACACCTCCAGGGATGGTGACTCCACCACCTCCCTGGGCAGCACATTCCAATGGCCAATCTCTCTTGCTGGGAAGAACTTCCTCCTCACCTCCAGCCTAAACCTCCCCTGGCACAGCTTGAGACTGTGTCCTCTTGTTCTGGTGCTGGTTGCCTGGGAGAAGAGACCAACCCCCACCTGGCTACAACCTCCCTTCAGGGAGTTGGAGAGAGCAAGAAGGTCTCCCCTGAGCCTCCTCTTCTCCAGGCTAAGCAACCCCAGCTCCCTCAGCCTCTCCTCACAGGGCTGTGCTCCAGACCCCTCTCCAGCTTCGTTGCCCTTCTCTGGACACCTTCCAGCAACTTAAGGCAGCTCCTTTGGCACACAGACCGTATAATAACCTCTTAGATTACATTACAACTGCAAATTAGAGTTACCTTTAATTTAAAATGTAAAAAAACACCAATAAAATTTCCTGGGGTAAGGATTGTCATTGGAGGTGTAACATACCCATGGGAATTAGCAATTCTGAAGAGCTGAATAAATGCCTGGCAGGCACAAGGCCTGTCTTTCTGCATAGGGTAAATGATGCCACACATAAATATTGAAGTACTGAACACAAAACACTGTGCAGAAGTCTAGACTTTGCTTGCTTGATTCTCCATGCTGTACTAGTGTCTTGGGTTTGCTGGGAGACTCACAGAGCAGCCATGGGCTGCAGGCCATTAGCAGGTTGGAGTCAGCTAGGGAGCTGACTCCATTTGGCACACGTGTGTCCCATAGCATCAGCATCACACCCAGGATAAAGGGGGGAATTTGCTGGGGCCTGCTTCTTGGGAGAGCTCCTCCTTATTCTGCTTGTTTTCCTTCTTCTGTTCTTGAGGGCTACCTTTATGAAAAAGGGCAAGGTCTGGAGCTAAACTGTCCCCTTGGTAGAGTGCCAGTGCTCAGTGGATGGGGTCTTCTGTTTTTCCTAAGCCAGGATGTGCATGGCAAATGGAACAACCACCCTCAACTGAGCTGGGATGTGTGTGGTGAGCAGAGAAGCCCTCTGCACCAATCTGGGATACCTATGGCAAGCAGAGCAACCTCCCTCCCCAGGCTGGGCTGTGTGTGGTGAGCAGAGCCAGCCCCTGCACCAGTACCATGGCAAGTGGATCAAGCCCCCTCAAGCTCTTGTGGGAGAGATGGGTGAGGCATGAGCAGATCTGCAGTCCCACAGGCCTCTTTGAGCACCTGAGGAGCACAGGGATCTGCACTGAGAAAGGTCAAAGAGGAAGGAAGTTGGAGAGTCACCTGGGTGTGCCGTGGCAGTTTGTGGGGTCAGTCACAGGGTCAGGAGCTGCTATGGTTGGAAACTGGGTAAAAGCTGTCAGCAAAAGATATGTGGTGACCCAGACAGTGGTCCCGCAGAAGCAGTAGGTGTCCAGGCCTGTGGCTGCTCCTGCAGCCTTTCACTTGCACTGGCAGACTGCAGAGGCTATGCTTGTGCTTGCTGTGAGCAGGGAAACCATCTGCACAGCTGGGTGGCTGAGCTGAAAGAGGAGGCTGAAAGGCTGAATGCTATAAGGTCGTGTGAGAGGGAAGACACACTGGTGGAGCCAGGCTCTGCCCTCCCTGCAACAGAAATGGGAGCACCTGTGAGACAGCACCCAGGATCATGGGGCCTCTGTATCCTGCTCTGGTCAGGTGGAAGATAGAAGCCTAAATGAAAGGGGTGAGTGGAGGCAAGTTCATGGCCATGGCAGAGGGCGAGTGCCCCCCTTGCCTCCCCACAGGTGATCAGGCAGTGAGGTGGATTGGGACCTGGCTGAAGGGAAGAAGTCAGAGTTGTGCTCAATGGAACAGTCTAGTTTGGAGGTTTGTGTCTAGTGGAGTCCTTCAGGGGTTGATACTGGGAAACAAAGGATGCTGAGACTTTTCTCTCTTGTGTAACAATACCTTGTGGCTTCTCTCACTGTGGCCAGTTTGAAGCTTACACAGGTGATGTTCTGATGGGTGCTCTGATTCCAAGCAGTTGGACCCCTACAGTTGGAGGCTCTGTTTAACAACATTCTCCATGTCTAGATGAATAGTCATCTGTTATGAAGCAGCAAGCATGACTGGGCACAAAGGCTTGAGCCCTTTTTAATTAGGTGCTCCCAGAATGGTTATTTTCCTGGCATACAAAAAAGGAGAATTAACCTGCGTGTAACTTGCCTCCAAGCACTTCTTCAAGGGTTTAATTGAATTTGTCAGTGATACAGAAAGAGCAGTAATTTCTCAGCAGATATTTATCTGGAAGGAAGAAGGTGGCAAACAGTTACCCAGGCCTGTGAAGTGCAGCCTGGGTTAATCTCTTTATTCTTTTGTCTCTTCTGTTTGTTTACTCTGTCCTGTTTGAGTCAGGAGGAGTTGAGTGTCACCTGTGGTCTCTGGGGTAGATGTGTCAGTAGCTCTGTCACCGAGGCACCCACCTCACCCAGCAGTGAGTCTGTATTGCCTCTAGTGTTAGCATTGGCTGCAATGGATTTGAAGAGTCATAGAATTGTCAGGGCTGGAAGGGACCTCAAGGATCAGCCAGTTCCAACCCCCTGCCATGGCCAGGGACACCTCACACTACAGCAGGTTGCTCACAGCCACAGCCAGCCTGGCTGCAAACACCTCCAGGCATGAGGCTTCCACCACCTCCCTGGGCAACCTGTGCCAGTCTCTCACCACCCTCATGGGGAAGAACTTCCTCCTAACATCCAAGCTGAATCTACCCATTTCTAGTTTTGTTCTACTCCCCCCAGTCCTATCACTGCCTGACACCCTCAAAATTCCTTGTAGCCCCCTGCAGATCCTGGAAGGCCACAATTTTGTTTAGATATAGATGGCTGCAGTCTCATTTCACTAGAAAATCTTACCATGGAGAAGGAGAGAAGCAGCAGGTGTTAAATTGGGGCAGAGTTCTGATCAGCCCTGAATTTGCTCAAGGCATCTCTCAAAGGCAAGCAAAGATGGTAGAGACACAGAAATCAAGAGAATGGCAACAGTTGGGTCTGGGCCTCATCAAAGACAGCTTGGAGATAGGTTTCTGCAAGGCCTGGAGTCCTGGTGAGGTCTAGCAGTGAATGTTGCCTTTCCAGCTAGAGAATCCTAGGCAATGAGGTCAAATGGAATCAGCTGCTGTTGCAATTGGACAGGCTGGAGCATTTCTGTACCCGGCATGCAGCGTGGTACAGATCTGACCAGTCTCCATACCATAAAATAGTCTGTGCCATTGCTCTTTTCTCCCTGTGCTAGGCAAGTGCCCTAGCCATGCTTAATTCCTAATGGAAGGTTTGGTCAGCAAACAGATCTTTGCAAAGAATATTTGTGATTTTGATAGTCAAACAATTAATTTTCAGCATATGCTGTATTCCGGGGGGGATAACAAGCTGGTGTGTTTGGGGATGAATGCATGAACCATCCAGGAGCTGTCTGAAAACAATTAAGGGAATAAGATTCCTAGTGTACATAAAGTGGGCTTTTAATTATAATAGAAAAGAAATTCTTCAGAAATAATTTGTAAGATAACTTACTTCTCAAGTATGTTTTGGCAGAGTTTCAAGTCATGTATCAGATAGCAATCACATGTTGTGTGACAGAATTACATCCAACCCAACACATGCTACGGGCCCAGCTCCCGCAGCCCAGCTCAATCCCACATGTCATGGTGTGCTCAGAAGGTTTTGGAAGACTTTAATCTGCATTCAAGTACTGCTGTGTGCAAGACCCAGCTGAGGGAGCTGAGGTTCAGTCTAGAACTCTGGGGGAACCTTATAGCTGCCTTCCACTTCCTGAAAAAGGAAGGCTGGAGAGTGACTTTTCATAGGGGTGTCTAGCAACAGGACAAGGGGGAATGGTTAGAAGGTGAGGGAGAGTAGGTGGAACAGGCTGCCCAGGGAGGTTGTGGCTGCCTCCTCCCTGGAGGTGTTTAAGGCCAGGTTGGATGAAGCCTTGAGCAGCTGGCTCTAGTTTAGAGCTGTCCCCTGCCCATGGTAGGGAGGTTAGAATAGATGATCTCCAAGGTGGCTCTCAGCATAAGACATTCTATGATTTTATGATGTTGTGATATTGCATCAGAGTTGCATACTGTCACACTGAACCAAAACATCCTGACCAAAGCAGGCTGACAGGATGGTTCTGGGGGCAACATGAGAAGTGCTTCCCTTCACAAGATGAAGGTGGAGGTGTTCAAGAGGGGATTGGACGTGGCACTTGGTGCCACGGTCTAGTCATGAGGTCTGTGGTGACAGGTTGGACTCGATGATCTTTGAGGTGTCTTCCAACCTTGGTGATATTGTGATACTGATACTGCAAGGCCTACACAGTGTCTGGTCTCTTGCTATGAATGCTTGCAAAGAATTAGAGAGTCCATTAGGTTGGAAAAGATTCCTAGGATGACTGAGTCCAGCCTTTAACCTAGCACTGCCGTGTCCACCACTAAACCACGTCCTTAAGCACCATATCTTTTAAATGCCTTCAGGGATGGTGACTCCACCTCCCTGTGAAAACAGGAGGAACTCACCTGTATGTCACCTTGCACTACAAACTGTTGATTAAGGTGTGTTCTTAGGAAGATGAAGGTGAAAAGGAAGATACCTGGCATTTGGTATGTGAGATACCACTCCCCACTGTGAGCAGGTGCAAGGTTGTGTATCATATCTGCTTGTAGATCATAATTGCACCACCTGGAAGGCCAGCCCTATTTATCAGAGACTCACAGAACAGCTGAGGTTGGAAGGTGCCTCTGGAGATCAACTAGTCCACCTTGCCCCCAACTCTCCCTTCAGGAGTAATTTTATAGAGCAGAGAATGAGTCCCATCTAATATAAAGACTTTGTGCTTTTGAAGTTTCTAAACCTGAGGTACTCCAGGCAGTAAAATCTTTGCATGTGATGCATTTAAAGTAATTGCACTCAAATTTCCTCCTCACAATATGCCTGATTCTTTCATTCTGCCTGCCTTAGAAACCCGTGTAATATTTGTGCTTGCTGTAAACTGCCCTTTGAAAACAGCTTTTCAACCCTGAATCCCAATCTGTATGCAAAGCCAAGGGTATAGCCCACAGTTTGCATAAAGCAGCATGTGATTAGGTGGTAATAACATTAATTGACACCCAGAATCAGTTGGCTGTAGGTGATCTGAAGTGATAACGCACTAGAGCTGCTAACGTTCTTTTTCAAGTCAAAATGCACCCTCAGCCTGGGGAAAGATGCAGGTGTTTGGGATAAAAGTGTTTTGTAAATGAAGGACTTGAACACTGTGATTCCACTTCATTACTCTCCTGTTTCTGCTTAATGTAAAATGATTACTTTATTGCCAATTTTATTCTGTATTTTCAAAGTATTAGAAAATTAAATGGCAAAGCTTAAAGAAAGTCTGATCTTTTTTTTTGGGGGGGGGGGAGGAGAGGGGGCAAGAATTCAAAACAAAGAAGAAAAAGGATATTGAATAACTATGAAATAATGTAGATTCAAACCAGTGTGTCTATTACTAAAACCTCTGACTATAAATGATTCTTTCTTGATTATCTCACTTGCCTGTGGAACAATGAACCCCCTCAAAGCGCTGGCCTTGCCTAAGAGATTGTTCCAGCTTTGTGGATTAGGGTCTTCATGAAGATAGAATACATGTATGCAGCTGGCCAAGCAAGTGTCTTAGTGAATGGTAATTGTTCCCCAATTCCCACAAATCCTTTCATAAACTGTAGCTTCCTCCTTCATTTAGGGATCTTTCTTACATTTCATTAACAACTGAGCCATAGCAGAGCTAGGCTTTAGCAGAGATTGTGCTCAGCAATGCCTACTGAGGGAGTTTCAGTGCTCTAGTAATTTTGCACCATTGGGAAATGGGGGGGGGGAGGAAACCAAATGGGGGAAAAGAAGGGAAGAAAAACCTGTACAAGTGGTGCACACTATGTTGAATATAGGCATAAAATGCATTTTGAGATGTGCTTTTCATGTCTCATGACCTTCTGTGGGAACTTCCTTGCCCTGTATTTTTCAAGCCCCATAAATTTGTGAGGAATATTTTGTTATCAGTGTGTGTGCAGCCACAAAGCCAGAGCGACCTGGCAAGATCAGAAAGGTCTTCTGCAGCTAGAGACCCAAAGCATTTGGTTCCTGGCCCAAGGACCAGCAATCTGCTTTCAGGCAGTGTATGCCATGGGCTTGTCAGGGGACAGGGGATACAACTGTAGTGTCTCTGGCTTGTGCAGGAGTGCAGCTTGCAGTAGTTGTGCCCATGGAATATGCTCCTAGAATGTAGTGGAGGGGGTTGCATGGTGTGTGGGGATAACACATTCCTTCTCTCTTAAACATATGCATTTTATTTGTCTATGGTCAAAACGGTTCTGGTGGATGATTCTGAGCAAGCCTTCGGTGTCCTCACTTGTACCCAAGCGTAAAATCCATTTTCTTTAGTTTTAAATAGGAAGAGAAGCCAAACATTAATGAAAACATGCAGTGGGTAAAGCTGCATTTAGACCTGGAGATGGGTGGGGTTTTAAGCTAAGCTATTGGAACATCCATGCAGTTTCTATGGGCAAACCAGTTGCATAAAAGGAGGAAGAGAAATGTGTAGGATAAACACAACAAAGATCTGATTCTTTTCTTGAAGACTGTTATGCAGTTTACATAGCTTGCAATTCCCAAACAAAGAGGGGTTTTGTCAAACAGGGAACAATGTGAGTTGCTGCAGGCATGAGAAAGGAGAGCTGCATTGAGAAAGTATTACAATTATAATGGGAGTAGATTACGAAGCAGATAATTAGTGGTAGGGATACAGGATCTTCCCTTCCCACTGGGATTCATTCTCACTCTGTTGGTGTAACTTATAGCCCTGAGGAACACTTCTTAGTTTCAAGGCTCTCTTTTCTAATCTCTAGGTCTTTTAGTGTTTTATTGCATTGGTCACAAAGGTTCAAGGAGGTCACTCCAGAAGGTATTCTTCCAAGGGATTAAATTGACTCAGAACAAAGTAATTTGGAGGAGTTTGTGCAGAAACCTTCCACATTTTTGAACTACAAAAAGTCTGCTCTTCCACTTCTGCAAGACCATTCCCAAACTGCTTTGCTCATATGATTTGATCATTCTTCCCCCAAAAAGATCAGAAAACAATATGCAAGTTGATTTCCTAGTTACATCCAAACAATGGAAACAGCATACCAACTCTATACAGGGTTGGGAGGTTATTGTGAATGTTGCAATCAGTGACAAAGCTGCCTTCTTTTTATTCAATTCTATTAAATAGCTTTCTCTTCTGAAATATCTTTTGCTTCAAACAAACAAACAAACAAACAACCTCATGAGCTTCAACAAGACCAAGTGCAGGGTCCTGCATCTAGGTCGAGGCAATCCCAGGCACAAATCCAGGCTGGGCAGTGACTGGCTGAAGAGCAGCCCTGAGGAGAGGGACTTGGGGGTGCTGGTGGATGAGAAGCTCAACAGGAGCTCTCAGTGTGCACTTGCAGCCCGGAAAGCCAATCAGATCCTGGGCTGCAGCAGGAGAAGTGTGGCCAGCAGGGCAAGGGAGGTGCTTCTCCCCCTCTACTCAGCTCTGGTGAGACCCCACCTGGAGTACTGCCTCCAGTTCTGGAGCCCCTATTACAGGAGGGATGTGGAGGTGCTGGAAGGTGTCCAGAGAAGGGCCACGAGGATGAGCAGAGGGCTGGAGCACCTCTCCTGTGAGGACAGACTGAAGGAGTTGGGGTTGTTCAGTGTGGAGAAGAGAAGGCTCCGAGGTGACCTCATTGTGGCCTTCCAGTATCTGAAGGGGGCTGGGGAGGGACTTCTCAAGCTATCAGATAGTGATAGGCCTAGGGGGAATGGAATGAAGCTGGAGGTGGGAAGATTCAAGCTAGATGTGAGGAAGAAGTTCTTCCCCATGAGAGTGGTGAAGCCCTGGAATGGGTTGTCCAGGGAGGTGGTTGAGGCCCCGTCCCTGGAGGTGTTTAAGCCCAGGCTGGATGAGGCTCTGGCCAGCCTGCTCTAGTGTGGGGTGTCCCTGCCCATGGCAGGGGGGTTGAACTAGATGATCCTTGTGGTCCCTTCCAACCCTGACTGATACTATGATACTGTGATTTGGATGAAGAAAACTAATTTCAAAAAGGGGTTTTCCCTAATCCTTTTACAAATTGCTGCAGTAGAGCAGGGTGTGGATCAGGAGGTGGTTGTGAGATTTATTCCTGAAGCACTTTGAAAAGCTGTAGAGCATAGCTGTTTACAAAGATTGAAGCCAACGTGAGCATTGCAAGCAGAGAAATAATCCTTATTTCTAACCTTTAAGCTGGCTAGCCAACTAGATACACAAGGAACAAGAAGCACAGATTAGTGTATTCTGCAGATGATCTGACAGAGTTTGGTCACTTGGTAGCTAACCTGCACATGGAAATCTTTCCATTCGTATGCTAAGCACATATATGCAAGTGGAATGCAGCATCACCTTGAAGGGCAGCAAAGTTACAGAGTCATCAACTCAGTAACTCCAAGCACCACCAGAGCAGTAAGCATCATAGCCTCCATGTAGCAACATGTAAATAATTAGAGCAGAGCCATGTGTAATGCATTGTGAACAAGCCTGCTCTGGATATTGATCTGCTAACCCACAGGCTAATACAGCTGGTGTGTTGAGAGACGCCATGCTGCACGTACTCCTGACGTAAAGGAAAACTAGCTTTAAAGCATTTTTATTTGCACTCAAGCCTTTCTGCATCTCTGTCTTAAACACTGAAGGCTGAGTATTTGTGAGGAGTTTTTCAGTTGGCCAATTGATGTAGGTTATAAAGGTGCTTATTGCAGGATGTTAAGGGTTGGAAGGGACCTCTGGAGATGATCACAGTATCACAGTATCACTAAGGTTGGAAGAGACCTCGAAGATCATCGAGTCCAACCAGTTACCACAGACCCCATGACTAGACCATGGCACCAAGTGCCACATCCAATTCCCTCTTGAACGCCTCCAGGGACAGTGACTCCACCACCTCCCTGGGCAGCACATTCCAATGGGCAATCACTCTCTCGGTGAAGAACTTTCTCCTCACCTCCAGCCTAAACTTCCCCTGGTGCAGCTTGAGACTGTGTCCCCTTGTTCTGGTGCTGGTTGCTAGGGAGAAGAGGCCAACCCCCACCTGGCTACAACCACCAGGTAGCTTCAGGTAGTTGTAGAGAGCAATAAGGTTGCCCCTGAGCCTCCTCTTCTCCAGGCTAAGCAACCCCAGCTCCCTCAGCCTCTCCTCATAGGGCTGTGCTCAAGGCCTCTCCCCAGCCTTGTTGTCCTTCTCTGGACACCTTCCAGCAAGTCAACATCTTTCCTAAACTGAGGGGCCCAGAACTAGACACAGGACTCAAGGTGTGGCCTAAGCAGTGCTGAGCACAGGGCAGAATGACCTCCCTGCTCCTGCTGGCCACACTATTCCTAATGCAGGCCAGGATGCCATTGGCCTTCTTGGCCACCTGGGCACACTGCTGGCTCATGTTCAGGCAGCTGTCAATCAGCACCCCCAGGTCCCTCTCTGTTTGGGAGCTCTCCAGCCACTCTGACCCCAGCCTGTAGCTCTGCATGGGGTTGTTGTGATCCAACCCTCCACCTAGCTATCAACCCTTTCTGGTTTAATATGTGTGGATTGACCAATCAATTAATGTTGGTTTAGTAGTCATGAGGTGTGGGGTGACAGGTTGGACTTGATGGTCTTTGAGGTCTTTTCCAACCTTATTGATTCTATTATTTTATTGTGGAGTGGAGCATAAATAAAGATAAAACTTGGGAAAATGTTAAACTGCTCAGGTTGCTGGAAGAAAAGGTGTAGATACTCATGGAATGAGGCTTGTAGTGTCAGGTTTTGCATGATATAAACCCTAAAATGTCCCCAAAAGACAGCCCTGCTTAGCAAAAAAATGCTTACTGTATTGTTGAATAGGATGTCCTGGGTTAACACAACCTGCTCTCACAAGCCCCTCTCCTCCCACACAGCTGGGAGGGAAAGTAACACAGAAAACAGCAGCCCTCTGGGTTGAGCTAGAGTCTTGCTGGAAATTAGGTGATCCGATGCACAATTACTTTAGCCTATCACAGTATCGTATCACAGTATCGCTAAGGTTGGAAGAGACCTCGAAGATCATCGAGTCCAACCTGTCACCACAGACCTCATGACTAGACCATGGCACCAAGTGCCACAGCCAGTCCCCTCCTGAACACCTCCAGGGACGGCGACTCCACCACCTCCCTGGGCAGCACATTCCAATGGCAAATGACTCTCTCAGTGAAGAACTTTCTCCTCACCTCCAGCCTAAACTTCCCCTGGCGCAGCTTGAGACTGTGTCCTCTTGTTCTGGTGCTGGTTGCTAGAGAGAAGAGGCCAACCCCTTCCTGGCTACAACCACCCTTCAGGTAGTTGTAGAGAGCAATGAAGTTGCCCCTGAGCTTCCTCTTCTCCAGGCTAAGCAACTCCAGCTCCCTCAGCCTCTCCTCACAGGGCTGTGCTCAAGACCTCTCCCCAGCCCTGTTGCCCTATCTGCAGGAAAGTGCAGCAAAATGCAGCAGCAGAAGCTAGCAACCTTGCCCCACCCCTGGCCCACAGCCTGCCCAGTGGAATAAAACCAACACCCCAAAATCATAGAATCATAGAATCAGTCAGGGTTGGAAGGGACCACAAGGATCATCTAGTTCCAACCCCCCTGCCATGGGCAGGGACACCCTACACTAGATCACGCTGGCCAGAGCCTCGTCCAGCCTGGTCTTAAACACCTCCAGGGACTGGGCCTCAACCACCTCCCTGGATAACCCATTCCATGGCTTCACCACTCTCAAATCAGGACAGGAAGCCTCTCGTGTTACAATCTGAACTTCAAGCCCCATGGCATTTTCTTCTAGCCAGCACTTTCATTTTGAAGCTGGCATGGTGGCAGCATGGTATTGAATATCAGCAGCAGATTTGACTCAACCCATGGCATAGGAAAATAGAAAATACTGAATTTATGCTACAGTTATAGATGCAGGCTGATTTAAAATTGCATCATGTTTAATTCATACCTATTTCTATTTATTTTGGTGTTCAATATTACTGAACAAAATAAGGCTTCTGCAGATTCAGACTTAGGGCTTGTGATATGGTAGAGGTTGGATAGTGTTGAAATGTAATGTCTCAAAACACATCACTTGTGGTTTATGATCAGCAGATAGTTTCACTGAGTCCTCAGTGTTTGGCAGTAACAGAGTGTTAGGGGTTGGAAGGGACCTCAGAAGCTCATCCAGTCCAACCCGCTGCCAGAGCAGGATCACCAAAACTAGGTCACACAGGAATGCATCCATGCAGGGTTTGAATGCCTTCAGAGGAGGAAACTCCACAACCTCCCTGGGCAGCTTGTTCCAAGGTTCTGTCATCATCACAGTGGAAAAAAATTCCTTCTGTTCACATGGCACTTCCTCTGCTCCAGCTTACACCCACTGCCCCTTGTCCTGTCGTTGGACCTCACTAAGCAGAGCCCGGCTCCATCTTCCTGACACTGCTCTTCACATCTTTGTAAGCATGAATGAGGTTACTCCTCAGGGTCCCCTTCTCCAAGCTAACAGCCCCAGTTCCCTCAGCCTTTCCCCATAGGGAAATATTCCATTCCCTTCATCTTCATGGCTCTGCACTGGACTCTTTCAAGCAGTTCCCAGGGTCTAGAACTGAAGACAATGTTCCAGATGTGACCTGCTCAGGTCAGGCAGAGTGGAGGCAGGGGAATAACATCTCTCAAGCTGCTATTAGCAGTACTAATAGATTATCTTTGAAACAATATTACTGTAAAATTTTGCATTTCAGATTTATTTAACCTACACCTCTTGGGTTGGTTGTATGTGTTTGTTTTATGTAGAAGCAGCAGACACAGAAAGAGAAAGCAGTGGAAGTATCATCATGGAAAAGGGAAACTAACCGGTAGGAACTTAATCAGGAAGACTTCACCACAGCCAAGAAGCAAATCACATCTTGTCCCAAGTCCTGTTACAGGTTCTCAGTCACAAGATTAGTCTGCCTTCAATTGCAAATTAATAGCATTCTGAAATGATAATTTCCCTCAGCTTTGTTTCCTGTTGTGCTGGCTGGTGCTTTTCACTGTATCTGGTATCTTACCTCTTATTTTACATTAATTGGTTGGCATTTGATTAGCCACCAGCCTCCTGAACAACAGGGAATTTTGTATTTGAGCAAGCTGAGGTGAGAATTGAGTCCAACAGAAGTCATTTGAGAGCAGCTGAGCTGGAGATTCAAGGTGTTAAGTACTTACTGAAAACTGTGCCTATAAATCAGGTCAGTGTGTGCTTATGTACAACTCTATAAGCTGAATTAATACATTTCTGCATGTTGTGTGTTTTAATAGAGCTGGACAAAGGAGGTACAGTCAGGAACTAAGTAGCTCAGTGAAAACCTAACTGCCAATGGGATAAAAATACCTGCATATTTACCTGCAGCGGTGCCAGACTCTTGGGTTGTGTTTTCCTTTGCATGTTTGTGCACCCTGCATGTGAAAATGGAGGAGAGAGGTAATGTGAGACATTTGGGTTATTTCTGTGCTTGTACTTCACTTCAGCAGTTATCATCTTGCTTTTCTTCTTCATCCAAGATAGAATTGAAGACATCTTAATGAGAAAAGCTCTACAAATGACTTGCCCTGTTACCTAAGGGAAGGTTTTTCTTCTTGTTATTTTTTTTTTCCTATATGCAGCTGAACATGAGCCAGCAGTGTGCCCAGGTGGCCAAGAAGGCCAGTGGCATCCTGGCCTGCATCAGGAACAGTGTGACCAGCAGGAGCAGGGAAGTCATTCTGCCCTGTGCTCAGCACTGGTTAGGCCACACCTCGAGTCCTGTGTCCAGTTCTGGGCTCCTCAGTTTAGGAAGGATGTTGAGTTGCTGGAAGGTGTCCAGAGAAGGGCAACAAAGCTGGGGAGGGGTCTGGAGCACAGCCCTGTGAGGAGAGGCTGAGGGAGCTGGGGTTGCTTAGCCTGGAGATGAGGAGGCTCAGGGAGACCTTCTTGCTCTCTCCAACTCCCTGAAGGGAGGTTGTAGCCAGGTGGGGGTTGGTCTCTTCTCCCAGGCAACCAGCACCAGAACAAGAGGACTCAGACTCATGCTGCACCAGGGGGAGGTTTAGGCTGGATGTTAGGAAGAAGTTCTTCCCAGGAAGAGAGATTGGCCATTGGAATGTGCTGCCCAGGGAGGTGGTGGAGTCACCATCCCTGGAGGTGTTAAAAAAAGGACTGGATGTGGCTCTTGGAGCTATGGTTTACTTGTCAGGTGGTGTTGGGTAATAGGTTGGACTTGCTGAACTCTCAGGTCTTTTCCAACCTTATTGATTCTATGATTCTATGTGTAGCAGAGCAAAGTGGTCCTGTTCACTTCTGGCTAGTGTTGGAAAAGGTTTGTTACAGTCTGTCTCTTTGTTTTCCACCCTCTGCAGTGCCCCAAAACTTTGCTGCATGGCAGAGGAGCATAGATCCCATACATGTGAAGCAGTTTGCAGTGTTTAGGAATCAAAATGCTTTTGCACAAAAAAAGCTTCCTGTTTCACTTGCATTGTAAGAATGAGACATGTCCATAAAGCAAACTGTGAGCTTGTGTCATATGTGCTGCATTTCTCATGCAAATATAAAACCTGATTTAGAGGCTTAAAATGCTATCAGCTGAGCTAGGGTATTGTGTAATACCTGAAGTAACTACTCACCCTCCATTATTCAGCAGCACCTCTTTATTAGAGAAAACCAAAATGAGCTCAAGGGGTTTTTTGGAGTTACATTTGAAAATGAGAGCAAATTGACAGCTAATCAGTCATAGCTTGTAGACATGAGTTGTGACTATAAAAGGCAAGGGAGAAAAGAAATAATAAGAGGAGGGGTGAGAGGTAACCATTGTAGTGTGCAGGATGGTTGTACTTTATTCTAGAGTAAACATCCAAATGGATTATTCTTGGATTCATAGAATGGTTTAGGTTGGAAGGGACCTGAAAGATCACCTAGTTCCAAGCCCCCTGCCATGGCCAGGGACACCTTCCACTAGCCCAGGTTTCTCAAGGCCTCATCCAGCCTGGCCCTGAACACCTCCAGGGAGGGGGTGTCCAAGATGTTCTTGGACAGCCTGTTCCAGTGTATCACCACCCTCACTATAAAGAACTTCTTTCTAATCTCCAGTCAAAGTCTGTCCTCTTCCACCTTCAATCTATTTCCTCTTGTCCTATCACTACAAGCCCTTGTAAAAAAACATTCCCCAGATTTCTTGTAGCCCCCTTCAGGTACTGGAGGGCTGCTCTGAGATTTCCCTGGAGCCGCCTTCTCTCCAGGCTGGACAACCCTAGGTCTCTCAGCCTGTTCCCATAGGGCAGGTTCTCCAGCCCTCTGATCATCTTCATGGCCTCCTCTCAACACATCCAGCAGCTCCATGTCCCTCTTCTGCTCTGGGCACCAGAAATGGACTGTAACACAGTATCACCAAGGTTGGAAGAGACCTCAAAGATCATTGAGTCCAACCTGTCACCACAGACCCCATGACTAGACCATGGCACCAAGTGCCACATCCAATCCCCTCTTGAACACCTCCAGGGATGGTGACTCCACCACCTCCCTGGGCAGCACATTCCAATGGCGAATGACTCTCTCTCGGTGAAGAACTTTCTCCTCAACTCCAGCCTAAACCTCCCCTGACACAGCTTGAAACTGTGTCCTCTTGTTCTGGTGCTGGTTGCTAGAGAGAAGAGACCAACCCCTTCCTGGCTACAACCACCCTTCAGGTAGTCATAGAGAGCAATGAGGTCTCCCCTGATCCTCCTCTTCTCCAGGCTAAACAACCCCAGCTCTCTCAGCCTCTCCTCACAGGGCTGTGCTCAAGGCCTCTCCCCAGCCTTGTTGCCCTTCTCTGGACACATTCAATTGTCTCGTTGTCCTTCTTAAACTGAGGGGCCCAGAAGTGGACACAAGACTCAAGGTGTGGCCTAACCAATGTGGAAGGGTTCTGCAGAAGGACCTCGACCGACTGGACAGATGGGCAGAGTCCAACAGGATGGCATTCAACAAGTCCAAGTGCCAGGTGCTGCACTTTGGACACAGCAACCCCATGCAGAGCTACAGGCTGGGGTCAGAGGGGCTGGAGAGCTGCCAAACAGAGAGGGACCTGGGGGTGCTGGTTGACAGCTGCCTGAACATGAGCCAGCAGTGTGCCCAGGTGGCCAAGAAGTCCAGTGGCTGTACTCCAGATGGGATCTCAGCAGAATCCCCTCCCTCATCCTGCTGGTCACACTTCTTTGGACACATCCCAGGATACAGCTGCCTTCTGGGCTGCCAGTGACCATTGCCACATTTATAATGTGGCAGCCCAATAAATATGGGGAGAAGGAAGGAGGGTACCCCAAGACAATTAGGTGAATCCATGGTGCTCTGTGAGTGAGTGGTGCACTGTGGTGGCAGAAATCTCCTACCTCCATACCCTGTTCAAATGAACCTTGCTGCACTCTTCTGCTGTAGTGAATGCTTCTCATTTCCAAGAGGGGATGTTACTGTGGGGGAAAAAAGGATATTAAAGTGCCAGGTTCTTGATATATACATATATGTGTGTGTGTGTATATAGCATAAAATGGTCACAGTGTTCCTGAACCCATGCAGACCAGTTCAGTTTTGCAGCATTCTTTTCATCCATGGCAGAGGAATGTTGTTTAATTTGAATGAGACAGAATTTGGCCAAGTGAGGTGGCAATAGCATTTTGCTTGCACTTATATCTGCGTTCACTATTCTGTTGTTCAGGAAAAGGTGGTTTTGGGGGGCTGGGGGCTTTGGGGGTTGTTTTTATTGGGTTTTTTTGTGTGCTGTTTGTTTGTTTGTTTGTTTTCATAATTAAAGTGTCAGAAAGCCACATTTGAATCAAGAATGATGAAATTCTCCCTCTCTGGAGATATTCAAGACCCACTTGGATGAGTTCCTGTGTGACCTGGTATAGGTGATCCTGCTTTGGCCAGGGGGTTGGACTGGATGACCTCTCAAGATCCCTTTGGGCCCCTAACAATCCGTGATTTTGTGAAATTCAGGTTGACTTGGTGAAAAAACTTCAGATATTCTCCTTTTAAACAGAATTGTGTAGGGCTCTCTCACCAATTGTCCAGGGTCATAGCATCACACAATTGTTAGGGTTGGAAGGAACCTCAAAGATCATCTAGTTCCAACCTCATTAGAAATAAACTTTTCTTTTACAATAAATATTTATTTATTTATTTTCCCCAATGTGTTCTCCATGTCACAAACATTTTGTGAGTTGATTTGAGACTGTTTTACTGTTTTTTGTATGAGTGTTGGTAAACATTCTTTACAGCTTCACTGAGTCAATAAGATGTAACACACCACACTTTAAGTACAAGGAGTATCACCAGGGGAAGTCCAGATTTTTATAGTCATGTGGAGACTTCCAAGAATCCAAGCTGAAAAATGTGAGATTGTCAGCATGTCCAACTTGACTGCACAGTATTTGGTGTATTAGTTCACTGCTAAGCACAGGATGGTACCCCCGGCCTTGCTTCAGCAGTCTTTAACTAAGTGGGTAAGTGCTCTGCTGAATCAGGGCCAGGGGAGTGCAGTGCCTGTATGGGGCATGCTGGGTGAAAAACAATGTTGGCCACAGGGGTTTGAGTTCTTCTTCCTTGTAGAATACAGAATTAACCAGGTTGGAAAAGACCTTTGAGATTGAGTCCAGCCTATCCAGAGAAGGGCAACCAAGCTGGGGAGGGGTCTGGAGCCCAGCCCTGTGAGGAGAGGCTGAGGGAGCTGGGGTTGCTTAGCCTGGAGAAGAGGAGGCTCAGGGGAGACCTCATTGCTCTCTACAACTACCTGAAGGGAGGTTGTTGCCAGATGGGGATTGGTCTCTTCTCCCAGGCAACCAGCACCAGAACAAGAGGACACAGTCTCAAGCTGTGCCAGGGAATTTTAGGCTGGAGGTTAGGAAGAAATTCTTCACAGAGAGAGCAATTGCCCATTGGAATGTGTTGCCCAGGGAGGTGGTGGAGTCACCATCATTGGAGGTGTTCAGGAGGAGACTTGATGGGGTGCTTGGTGCCATGGTTTAGTTGATTAGGTGGTGTTGGATGATAGGTTGGACTTGATGATCTTGAAGGTCTCTTCCAACCTGGTTAATTCTATCCTATCCTATCCTATCCTATCCTATCCTATCCTATCCTATCCTATCCTATCCTATCCTATCCTATCCTATCCTATCCTACCCTATCCTATCCTATCCTATCCTATCCTATCCTACCCTATCCTATCCTATCCTATCCTATCCTATCCTATCCTATCCTATCCTATCCTATCCTATCCTATCACCCAACACCATCTAATAAACTAAACCATGGTACCAAGTGCCGCATCCAGTCTCTTTTTAAACACCTCCAGTGATGGTGACTCCACCACCTCCCTGGGCAGCACATTCCAATGGGCAATCTCTCTTGCTGTGAAGAATTTCTTCCTAACATCCAGCCTAAAATTCCCCTGGCACAGCTTGAGACTGTGTCCTCTCGTTCTGACACAGGTTGTCTGGGAGAAGAGACCAACCCCCACCTGGCTACAACCTCTAGGGAACAAACAGGAAACAAAGATAATTGTGTGCACTCAGAGACAGTAGCAAGAAAGAGGATGGAGGGGAAAGTTTCCCTAGAAGTAACTGAGTTGTATTTAGAACAATCTGTGAGGTGGAGAGGATTTGCTTGATTGTCATTATTTTTCTGGCTCTTTTTTTTATTGCTCACTGGAGTCATGTGTAATAAGAGTGGGATTTGCTGCACCTTAATGGCTATCTGAAAACTGTCTAGTCTGAGCTTCTTCATGTGGAAGGAGACAGGCTCTCTCTAGGAGCTGATTTATCCCATCCTAGGGTACTTGTGATGAATTACCCCCAGAGATGCTGCTCTGTGGAGGAAGACTAGCAGATTCTTTCTGATGAGACAAAAGTTAGGTGAGATAAAGATGACGTTGCCTGACTAAATATAGAGAAGCTTATTACACAGGTGTCTGTCTTGCCTCTTGCCCAGCAGAATTAAGACATTAAATGAAGGGAAGAAATTAAGTTTATGGTTTACCCCTGTGCCTGTGTGAAGCAGGTGTCTGAATGTGAGCCAAATAGCCAGCCCTCGTATCCAGCTTAATTTCTGGAGAATGGCTGCTGTAGGAAAAGCTCCCAGTGTTCTTCCCATTGACCCACTTTCCCATGCTATCTACTGACTCTGGGCTAATGTGACCCAGTATTTCTTTGCTATTAGCTGCCTGCTGCAATCAGATTTTTTTCCCTTTGCATTTACTGTCGGCATCTATATGCAACAGGCACCTAATCCTGCACAGCGCTGAGTCCCACCCAGGAGGCATGGTCTCATCTAGCAGGAGTTGGGCTGCCTCATCTCTCCCAAGATGAGACAGGATAAGAGAGAGGTAACCATAAACAGCACTGAGGTGGGCTTTAGGATTGTATCTTGGCCAAAGGTCAAGCATAATGGTGCAGTGAAAATAAAGCATTTTGAGTCATTTGTTCCTCTCAAAAGGTTTGTATCATCTATGCAGCTGCAAAGCCATAATGCTTTCATTAGAAGTCACATCTGTGCTGAATTAAAACAGGAGCTTTTTCCAGCCAAGGAGTATTTGTCAGGTTGAAAGTTTTTTCTCTTAGCTCTAGAAGCTTCCCCACCCCCTCCAAATCCAAGGGCTAAGACAGAGAGCAGACCTTGTCACGAGCTGGTACCGAGGTTTAAGTACATTCCTGCTCTGTTATTCACCGTCTGGCTCCAATTTGGAGGTACATCTCCCTTGTGTTCACTTTATTAACCTGTGTATGACTGGCTCTTTTGTTCAAGGTGGAAATGAAAAAGTAGTCACCACTGAGCCCCAGCAAAGTAGGCTGAAAACATCTTTTTCCAGATATTCTGCTCCTTGTACATTAAGGACTTGCATGGAAAAATTGGTAGGGGGAAAAAACCTCTCTGTGAAAGGGGTTTTTTGGGAGTAGGCATTTTTCGCTTTCTGTGACAAGATTCAGGCAATCATGAAATTTAGTTCTTCCCACCCCCAACTTTTTGAGCCTCGTGTACCAATTTCTACCAAAACTGAGGGGAATTACTATCATATCAGTTTTGAATAGTCACCCTGAATATTCTTTCTGACAGGGAGAACAGGCAAGCTCAATTACATGAAGCTGAGTGGTGCAACTGGCACGTCTGAGGGAGAGGAAGTAATGGACAAGCTTGAGAGTTGGGCCTGTGTGAACATTATGAGGTACAACAAGGCCAAGTCAAGGTTCTGCTCCTGGGTCAGGGCAATCCTTGGTATTAATACAGACCAGGGGATGAAAGAAACCCTGTGGAGAAAGACTTGGGGGTGCTAACAGGTGAAAAGCTGGACATGAGTCACCACCATGAGCTCACAGCCCTGAAGCCAGCTGTGTCCTGGGTTGATCCCCAGGAGTGTGGGCAGCAGGGGCAGGGAGGTTCTTCTGCACCTCTGCTGTGTTCTGCTGAGACCCCACTTGCAGTGCTGGGGCCAGCTCTGGGGTCCTCCTTGGTGATTGGCGAAGATCACCGAGCACATGGAAGAATGACTGCTTCCACTGGGAGTGTCTGGAGTGTGAAGCCAGCAGCTGTGCACTGCGTAGCTGATCAAGCAGACCACAAACATGTCTTGCTCAACTAATTGCTGGATGCCCATTTCACAAAAAGCCACCATATAGGCTACTGTGGTTTGTCCTTCTGAGTATAGGTCCTGGTAATAAGTGGGAGTGCTTCAACAAGCAGCTGGAGGTGTTGTGGGAAGTTCTGGTGGTGGTTATGAGTATAAATGTGGGTTGTTGGACAAAAGGCCTGACTAGCTGTGCTGCTCATGGGCCAGCTCACTTAGAGAAATGTTTCCTTCAGGAGGAGTAGAAAACTTTGTCTTGAGTTTAGTTACTCTGGTTAGAAAAGGGCAACACAGGCAGTTGGCCTGTATGGTAGTTGAAAGTGGAGAGCCCAATGGAGTTGGGTTGCTCAAGTGTTGAAATTTGAGTTTGGTGAGGTTTTTTTAATGATAATTTTATTTAAATGCAAGAGCAGCACAACTTTGAGAAGTAACCAAGACAAAAGGATCCCCAAGCGTTCATGAATCAAAGTGATAGTGTGCACTTGCAGCCCAGAAAGGCAATCACACCCTGGGCTGCATCAAAGGAGAACAAGCAGCAGGTTGAGGGAGGTGATTCTCCCCCTCTACTCCACTCTGGTGAGACCACACCTGGAGCACTGTGTCCAGTTCTGGAGCCCCTAGCACAGGAAGGATCTGGAGGTGCTGGAAGGTGTCCAGAGAAGGGCCATGAGGATGAGCAGAGGGCTGGAGCTGCTCTGCTATGGAGACAGACTGAGGGAGTTGGGGCTGTTCAGTCTGGAGAAGAGAAGGCTTTGAGGAGACTTAATTGTGGCCTTCCAGTGTCTGAAGGGGCCTCCAAGAAAGCTGGGGAGGGACTTTGAGGGTGTCAGGGAGTGATAGGACTGGGGGGAATGAAGCAAAACTAGAAATGGGTACATTCAGACTAGATGTTAGGAAGAAGTTGTTCCCCATGAGGGTGGAGAGACACTGGCACAGGTTGCCCAGGGAGGTGGTGGAAGCCTTATCCTTGGAGGTTTTTGCAGCCAGGCTGGCTGTGGCTGTGAGCAACCTGCTGTAGTGTGAGGTGTCCCTGGCCATGGCAGGGGGTGGAACTGAATGATCCTTGAGGTGCCTTCCAACCCTGACAATTCTATGATTCTATGAAGAGGTGCAGTAAAGTGGCAGAGTAAGCGATTTCTGTGAACCACAGCCGTGCCTAGGAGTCTCTGGTGTTTCGACTCTATGACTGAAAACAGTGTCTGCCTTCAAAGATCTTATTCTAGTTTTCCTGGGTACAGTAAACTTTTAATGCCTACCATACAAAATGTGTTTGTACAAATTATCTAAATGGGTATAACCCCCTTGAGTTTCTTCACTTCTTTTTAAAGGGCAAACAAGCAATGAGATCTGGTTGGTGGGGTTTTTTTTCATTGGAAACCATTTCCCTTCCCTGCTCTGGCATCCCATGGAACTGATGTCAAGGTCTTTCCCAGTTACAGAATTCTGGTCTCTTGTTTTTTCACAGTAAAGACTCTTATCTCAGAGGGAAAGTTGTACCAGAGTTTCCTCCAGGTTTTTGGCTGAGATGCTTCATGAGGGAAACATTTTGTATGAAGAAGATGCTGGGATGTATTACAAACAGTGTGGTGAGCTTCCCTCTGCTGCTGAGGAGAAGGGGAAAACTACCTCAAGTTGTTTATTTTTCATGAGAAGTGGCAGATTCTCAGGATGGAATAGAATAGAATAGAATAGAATAGAATAGAATAGAATAGAATAGAATAGAATAGAATAGAATAGAGTAGAGTAGAGTAGAATGGAATGGAATGGAATGGAATGGAATGGAATGGAATGGAATGGAATGGAATGGAATAGAATAGAATAGAATAGAATAGAATAGAATGGAATGGAATGGAATGGAATGGAATGGAATAGAATAGAATAGAATAGAATAGAATAGAATAGAATATAGAATAGAATAGAATAGAATAGAATAGAATAGAATAGAATAGACCAGGTTGGAAGAGACCTTCAAAATCATCATACTGTACATACTGTATTCCTTGCATCACCAAAGAGAGGAAGACATTCCTCTCCTCGAACAAATGAAATGATGCTTCCGCTTGCTTTACAGTTCTTCTTAACTGTGACCTTCTGAAAATGGCCTTTCACAGAATCACAGAATGTCAGGGTCTGGAAGGGACACTGAAAGCTCAGGAAGTCCAACCGCTCTGCCAGAGCAGGATCACTTAGAGCAGATCACACAGGAACACATCCAGGCAGGTTTTGAGTATCTCCAGAGAGGGAGACTCCACAACCCCCTGGCAGTCTGTTCCAGTGCCCTGTCACCCTCACAATGAAAAGGTTTTCATGGAACTTCCTATGCCTCAACTTCCACCCATTGCCCCTGGGCATCACCCTTGTTGTTTGTATGTGCATTGGGCAGCTGCATCCTGTGATCAGGTTTGAATTTCTGGGCAGCACTCATGGACACAGAGAGGTGATGTTCTGCCTACGCTTCTGTTCCTGTAGGCTGCACTTCACCACTGGTTTTCTCGTAGGAACGTTGTGACCCCCATTTAGTTTTCCTTATAGTATCATAGCATCAGTCAGGGTTGGAAGGGACCACAAGGATCATCTAGTTCCAACCCCCTGCCATGGGCAGAGACACTCTGCACTAGATCAGGCTGGACAGAGCCTCATCCAGCCTGGGCTTAAACACCTCCAGGGACGGGGCCTCAACCACCTCCCCGGACAACCCATTCCAGGGCTTCACCACTCTCATGGGGAAGAACTTCTTCCTCACATCTAGCCTGAATCTCCCCATTTCCAGCTTCATTCCGTTCCCCCTAGTCCTATCACTACCTGAGAGCCTGAGAAGTCCCTCCCCAGCCTTCCTGTAGGCCCCCTTCAGATACTGGAAGGCCACAATGAGGTCACCTGGGAGCCTTCTCTTCTCCAGACTGAACAGCCCCAACTCCTTCAGTCTGTCCTCACAGGAGAGGTGCTCCAGCCCTCTGCTCATCCTTGTGGCCCTTCTCTGGACACCTTCCAGCACCTCCACATCCCTCCTGTAATAGGGGCTCCAGAACTGGACGCAGTACTCCAGGTGGGGTCTCAGCAGAGCTGAGTAGAGGGGGAGAATCACCTCCCTTGCCCTGCTGGCCACACTTCTCCTGATGCAGCCCAGGATGTGATTGGCTTTCTGGGCTGCAAGGGCACAACACATGGCTGCAATTCCTGCATAACTAACAGCTTCCAGGAGCCTGCTTAAAAATAAAATAAAAAAAAAAAAAAAATTAAAAATCCACCTGACAACAAAGTAACTGCAGCGATAACAACAACAACAACAACTACATCCCCTGCTCTTGCTAGATTGCAATCTCGAACCAATCCACTTTGACCGTAGCTGTGGCAAATTGCTGCCTGAAAATGACTGCCCTATTCATCTGTTAATGCTGTTAGAAAGCAAGCTCCAACTGCACCTATCAGTGTAACTAAATTAGAGCAGGTTCACATAAGGCAGGCACCCATAAAAATGTGCTTATGAAACAGATGTATCCCTCAACAGGAAAATGACAGCAATTCTGATAAAATGCTTTTATTATTTACTTTCAACAAGTATCTAGAGCTGCAGCTTGGCTATTGTTGAATCATTTCAATAATCTTGTTACAGGCCTGGCAATAAAGGGAAAAGCACTTCAGTGCAGTGCAAATGGCCTGGCTCCTGACATGTTCAGTGGCATGTCAGTGATGCAAGGGTGGTTTGTTGGGTTTTGGGTTTGTTTTTTAAGCATCTGGCACAGGCTGAGCCTTGCCAGCAGGGATGGGTGCAAGGGAAGCTTTCTTTCTGCTGGCTACAGGGGTTGTGTTCTTGTCTTTTGGAGGTGAACAAGGTGGGATGAAGGATCATGCTGTGATGGGTGGAGGGCTTGCAAGTGCTTTGCCCTCCCTGCAGAGCATTTTCCCCCTGGGAACTTGAGTCTATTCCACTCCTGCCTCCCTGCCCAGCTAGGGTATAAAAGGGAGGACATTGAAGCCTTAGCTGTCCTTTTTAGCTCCTGCCTTTCCTGGATGAGAGCTACTGCAGCTGCCTTCCTGCTCCTCTGCCACATGGTTGGGCCTGATCCTTCTCCCTGCTGCCTCTGCACCTCTTCAGAGAGAGACTGGTTTTGTATTCTCGGGTTTTTTCCCTCCCATCCATCCTTGTTCCTTGCCTTTGTGAACCTTTCCTCTTATTGTTACATATGTATATATAAACTCTCTCTCTTTATTTATTTATTTAAAAGTAAACTCTTTACCTCTCTACTTCCAAGCTGACTCCAAATTATTTGTTGGTGTATTTGCTCTCTCCCTTCTTTTTTTCCCCTCTCTGTTGGGAGGGAGGAGGAGGGAGCGGGGGAGGGATTCTCAGCCTTGCCCCCATCTGAGCTCTTAAGTCCCAGTTAAGGCTCAAACCACTACACATGCTTAGAAAGGAAAAGGTTTGAAACTGGAGCAGGGCAGATTTAGGTTGGACATCAGGAGGAAGTTCTGCACAGTGAGAGTGGTAGAACAGGCTGCCCAGGGGATGTGGTTGAGGTCCAGTCCCTGGAGACATTTAGAGTCAGACTGGATGTGATGCTGTGCAGCCTTCTGCAGCTGGAGATGTCCCTACTCGGTGCAGGGGCCTTGGACAGGCTGACCTTTGAGGTTCCCTTCCAACTCAATGCAATCTGTGAATCAATGAAAAAGAATTTTGGCCTTTAACTGAGCAAGTGCAGGTTTCTCCAGGATCTTGCTTATTAGGTACTGTTTGATTTATAGTGCCCCTTACAAATTCCTCTAAAGCTAGTGCCCAGAGCACCTCCTAATTTCAAACCTCGAGATTTTTGGACATGGATTGTGGGCATTTTGAGAGATTGCAGAAGGAAATGGGTAACTAACTCTTTTTTTGTGTTCACTGTATTTCCAGGTTTTCATAGATTTCAGGACTGAGATAAGTAATTATATGCACAAACCCTTGCAGTTGGGAAGCATAGAAATATCTTTTGCTGTTATGGGAACACAGAAAAAGAGACTCTGACAGGAATATAGCCCTTTAGGATGTTTGTGGCCAACTAAGGAACGTTTTAGAAGTATTTAATTTTAATTGTAGAATGGCTTAGGATGGAAGGGACATCAGAGATCATCTACTCCAACATCTATGCCAAGGGCAGGGATGCCTCTCAACTAGCCTTGGCTGCCCATGGCCTCATTCAGTCTGGTCTTACACACTTCCAGGAAGGAGGTATCTGCAACCACTCTGGTCAATGTATTCCAGTGTCTTACTACCTTTGTACTTGAGAACTTTATTCTAAGATCCAGTCTAAACCTACTGTCCCTAAGATTTAAACCATTCTCCTTTGTCCTGTTGCAGACACCCTCAAAGTCCCTCTCCAGCTTTCCTGTAGGATCTCTTCAGGTACTGGAAGGCCCTCTCTGGTCCCCCTGCTGTCTTCTCTAGGCTGAACAACTCTAGATGTCCTCATAGCAGAGGTGCTCCAGCCCTTGGATCATCCTCATGGCCTCCTCTGGCCTCACTCCAACAGCTCTGTGTCCTTCCTATGATGGAGACACCAGGAATTCGAGGTGGGGTCTCACAAGAGCAAAGGGACAGAATCTCCCTCTTGCCCTGCTGCCCACACTGCTCTGGCTGCAGCCCAGCACACAGCTGCCTGCTGGGCTGCATGAGGGCACTGCTGGCACCTGGGGAGCTGCTCAGCAACCAACACCCCCAAGTCTTTCTTCAGGGCTACTCTTAAAGCACTCTGCACCCAGCCTGGATTTGTGCCTGGGGCTGGCCAGATCCAGGTGCAGGAAAATCTGCTACAAGATAAGAATGATTCCCCTTCAAAACTGTGGAACTTACTCATTCTCCAACTTCCAGAAGTATTGCAAATCCAATCAGAGATGGTCAGACCATTCCAGAGCAGGAGCTGAAAGTGTCAGATACCTGAAATAATGGACAGTATCTGTTAGAAATTATACAAACTGTAAAATCTAATGCCACAACTCTACTGAATTTATCTGGTAATTGCCCCTGTAGAAGCACTTCTTTACTCTTATATTTTATATATTATTCTAAACAGTTAAAACTTAACATTTCTGAATGCTGAGTGTAAGAATATTCTGTCTGAAGTCTTAAACTTTGTAATCTTTACCTTTTCTAGGGGATCTTGCAGTAGAATTAGCTACAAGACCCTTCCCTTTATAACAGTTTAAACATTGGCCCAGAAGGCCAATGGCATCCTGGCCTGCATCAGCCTCTCCTCACAGGGCTGTGCTCCAGACCCCTCCCCAGCCTTGTTGCCCTTCTCTGGACACCTTCCAGCATCTCAACATCTTCCCTAAACTGAGGGGCCCAGAACTGGACACAGGACTCAAGGTGTGGCCTAACCAGTGCTGAGCACAGGGGCACAATGACTTCCCTGCTCCTGCTGGCCACACTTTTCCTGATGCAGGCCAGGATGCCATTGGCCTTCTTGGCCACCTGGGCAAATTTCTGACTCATGTTCAGCTGCTGTCAACCAGTACCCCCAGGTCCCTTTCTGCCTGGCTGCTTTCCAGCCACTCTGACCCTAGCCTATAGCACTGCCTGGGGTTGGTGTGGCCAAAGTGCAGCACCTGGCACTTGGACTTGTTAAGCGACAGCATGTTGGACTCTGCCCATCTGTCCAGCCTGGCAAGGTCCCTCTGCAGAGCTCTCCTACCCTCCAACAGATCAACTCCTGCCCCCAGCTTGGTGTCATCTGCAAATTTACTGATGATGGACTCAATCCCCTCCTCCAGATCATCAATAAAGATATTGAACAGGATGGGGCCCAGCACTGATCCCTGGGGCACACCACTGGTGCCTGGCTGCCAGCTGGATGTGGCACCATTCACCACCACTCTCTGGGCTCAGCCTCCAGCCAGCTCCTAACCCAGCTCAGAGTGCTGCTGTCCAAGCCAGGGGCTTACTTAAAGCAGTTCACTGATCGCTGCCCCTGCATGCTCAGTGAGATTCTGCCAAAATATTTCCAGCAGCAAATGAGATTGTTTCTTTCTTTCTTTTCTTATTTTCCCATTGCCTGGATGCTTTGCTCATCCTGAGAGACCCAGAGGGGTGGCTTGAATGGGGAGATTATAATATCTCAGCAGAACAGACATAAAACAGTGTGGGGAGGAAAATGGTGGTAGAAGGAATAAGAAAGATGCCAAATCAGGGAGTTTGTGGCAAAAGGTGCTTTTTGCCATAGGGGATTTGCTCTTGGCAGATGCCTGTCTGGTCCTGGCTCAGCTTAACCAAGGTTTCCATCTAGATCCTTTTCTTAAGTGCATATAACTCAATCTTCATTTTTACCTGACTGATAGTTCCAAATGCTGTGTGTGCTCCAAAGAGCTTTTATGTTAGTGGCATGAAAACTGATTTCTGCTCAACCCAAACACTGGGCCATGCCTACCCAGTGTCCATAAATGGAGACACTGGTATTGTATTGGTAGAGGCTGGCAAACGTGGGAGGGGAGAAAAATGGTTTATTCATTCTGCCCACAAGAGCTGTGTAAACAGAAACAAAACATTCTTTCAGGAGAGAACATGAAGAACTGGCTAGGAAACAAAAGTGTGATGGAGAAGATTCTAGGCCACCCAGCTGCCTAATTCCTGACAGCATCTCTGGGTTTGTACAACATGCCTCTCTAGCAGTCCTCTGGAAAACAAAATGCCATGTTGGTGCAAAATAGTTACCAATCCAAAGCATTTTCTCCTGTAAGCTTCAGCTTTTGCCTACAGTGTGATTTTGGTTTGGGTTTTGTTTGTGGTGGGTTTTTTTTTTTTAAGAGACCTGTTCTGTGTATTGAACTAAACAGAGCAAGCTGCTCTTACCTTTTCCTGATGTATTAAAATTTCATTTACCACTTTCTTAGGGGCAATGATGAAAACCTTGGGTTCCATAAAACATTGCACTTAGTGTCCATGCTCTGCTGCTGTGGAATGATTTCACAGGATCACAGAATGTGTTAGGGGTTGGAAGGGCACCTTGAAAGACCAAGCCTCCTGATGGAGCAGGATCACCAAGGGCAGGTCACACAAGAACACAGACAGATGGGTTTTGAATGTCTCCAGAGAAGGAGACTCCACAACATCTCTGGGCAGCCTGTACAAGGGCTTCAGCACCCTCACCATAAAGAATTGTCTTCTCATGTTGAGGTGGAACCTCCTGTGCTCCAGCTTGTACCCATTGCTCCTTGTCCTATCACTGGGTACCACCAAAAAGAGGCCATCAGCTTCATCTTGACACTCTCCCCTCAGATACTTATCATCATTGGAGGTGCTCAGGAGGAGACTTGATGGGTTGCTTGGTGCCATGATCTAGTTGTTTAGGTGGGTTGGATTGGTTGATAGGTTGGACGCGATGATCTTGAAGGTCTCTTCCAACCTGGTGTATTGTATTGTATTGTATTGTATTGTATTGTATTGTATTGTATTGTATTGTATAAGATCTCCTCTCAGCCTTCTCTTCTTCATGCTGGGCAGCCCCAAGGCTCTCAGTCTTTCTTCACAGCAGAGCTGTTCAAGTCCTCCAAACATCCTTGTAGCTCTTGGACTCTCTTCAGCAGAACCCTGTTTCTCTTGAACTGGGGAGCCCAAGGCTGGACTCAGTATTCCAGGTGTGGTCTCACCAGTGCAGAGTGGAGGGAGGGGAGATCCTCCCTAGACCGCAGCTCTGTTGTATATCAGATGCCTTAACAGTGTTACTAAGACTTGTGGGAATGGAATTAGGCTGCTCCTGAGCTCTGCTAGCAAACTGTCTTGTGATGAAATACCAACATTTAAAACGCTTTCAGTAGGGAGGAAAATTAAAAACAGGCAAAAGATATCAAAGCAACCCAACAAGAAAAAGGCCACAAGGAAAAACTCACAAACAAGCAAACGAAGACCCAATCACCAACAACCAACCAAAAAAAACCTAAGCAAACCTGCAGGGACAATAAATAGGTTTTACTCAGTTTCATGAGACTGTGTTTGCTTAGAGATGGAGAAGCCTTTTGCTTGGTCTAATAGAGCATTCATAATCAAACATCTGTATAAAACACTACATCTGCATGCAATCATGGAAGCATTTCAGGCTCATTTAAGATTCCTTGGTTTGAACCTTTGCAGGCTTTCAGAGTTTAGCAAACAATGTTGAAAAAAAAATCCATTTCTTTCTTAGGAAAGATCCTGCTATTCCAGATAGGAACAACAAAGCAATGCCTTCTCTCCCTCAAGCTCCTGCTCTCCCGTGATGCTTGCTTGATGCTGTTAATACTTCTTCTATGTATTAAACTTTGTTATCACAGTATTACTGGGAGAGTAATTGCAATCCATTTAGCACAAGGGAAGGGGGAAAAAAATAGGTGAGTGAGTTACTGCTGTCTCCAGTGACTAGTGTTAATTAACTCTGGCTTCATCTGCACTGTAAAAATGAGCAGTTTTTAAGTGGTAATGAAGTAATCTTGTGGCTCAACTCTATAAAGTGCATTTCTGTTTTTAATGCAAGAATCAAGCCAGCACGTTGGACAACTTGCAGATCAGACAAGTTAGAAAACCAAATAATCATATTAGTCATGTATGTTACATGAAATTGTGTCTGTAAGTGTCAATGTCCTATGCCATGAACACAGGAGGATCAAATAACTCTGGATTGTTTTGTGGGGGGTGAGCTTTTCTTCTCTTGCTTGTTGTCTGAGATAGGCTTAAATGTACACCTTCTATTCTAGATGGGCTTCTCTGCAAAGTCCGGCTACAATCCTAATTCTGGCTCCAACCAAAGCTACCTCCTCTGTCTCCAAGCCTGTTTATTCCCTTTCTTGTCCTCATCCACTCCTACACACAGGGTTAAGCAAAGCCTTGGCTTCCACATGGGTCAGATTTCTGAGGGGCTTTGTGCTGTCTACAACTACCCGAAGGGAGATTGTAGCCACGTGGGGGTTGGTCTCTTCTCCCAGGCAACCGGAGGACACAGTCTCAAGCTGCACCAGGGGAGGTTTAGGTTGGATGTTAGGAAGAAATTCTTCCCAGAAAGAGATTGGCCATTGGAATGTGCTGCCCAGGGAGGTGGTAGAGTCACCATCACTGGAGGTGTTTAGGAAGAGACTGGATGGGGCGCTTGGTGCCATGGTTTAGATAGTGTTGGATGATAGGTTGGACTTGATGATCTCAAAGGTCTTTTCCAACTTGGTTAATTCTATTCTCTAGGCTAAACAACCCCAGCTCCCTCAGCCTCTCCTCATAGGGCTGTGCTCAAGGCCTCTCCCCAGCCTTGTTGCCCTTCTCTGGACACATTCATGTGTCTCGGTGTCCTTCTTAAACTTAGGGGCGCAGAACTGGACACAGGACTCAAGGTGAGGCCTAACCAAAGTGTTTAAGCCCAGGCTGGATGAGGCTCTGGCCAGCCTGCTCTAGTGTGGGGTGCCCATGGCAGGGGTTGGAACTCGATGATCCTTGTGGTCCCTTCCAACCCTGACTGATACTATGATACCATGATACTAAGTATTCTTCTTATCTCCTAAACATCTAAATGTCAGGTCAGTCATAACATCACAGCCTTAACAATACTTATTCCAAACTCTTTTCTTGTGGTTAGTTGTGGTTTTTTTCCTCTGCTCATTAACAGGAAGATCATACTTATTACTGCTTCTAATGCTGTATTTAAATCTTTTCAGGTGTCTAGTTTCTGTTCACAGCAACTGTATGTCACTTTGCACAATGGTTTCCATCTGGTCCCCATCCAGTACAACTAAGCTGTTTTTTAAGGCCAGGCTGGATGTGGCTCTGAGCAGCCTGATCTAGTGTGAGGTGTCCCTGCCCATGGCAGGGGTTGGAACTTGGATGATCCTTGAGATCCCTTCCAACCCTAACAATTCTATAATTCCATGAACATGACAAAAGGTCTCTTGTAATAAAGAAAGAAAGAGGGGGGCAGAAAAACAAAAAACAAACAGTAAGTAATTAAATAAATGCAAAGTGTCCTACCGGAGGATGTATCCTGCTAGTGTGAATTGTCTTCCTGCATACAGTTTTCAGATACAAGGCATGTTGTGGTCAATGGGCCAGAGTCTAGCTGGAGCCTGTATCTAGTGGAGACCCTCAGGAATTGGTACTGGGACCAGTACTGTTCAATGTATTTATCAAGTACCTGGCTGAGGGAACAGAGGCACTGTCAACAAGTCTGCTGGTGACACCAAACTGGGAAGACTGTCTGACACCCCCTCAGGCTGTGCTGCCATTCTGCCAGCCCCAGACAGGCTGGAGAGCTGAGTGGGGAAAGACTGAATGAAATACACCAAGGACAAGTGCAGAGCCTTGCATCTGGGGAAGAACAACCCCATGGACCAGTAGAAGTTGGGGATTGATCTGTTGGAAAGCTACACAGGGGAAAGGGACCTGGGGGTGATGGCAGACAGGAAGATGCCCATGAGCCAGCAATGTGCCCTTGTGGCCAAGAAGGCTAAGGGCATCCTGGGGCGGATTAGAAGGGCTGTGGTTAGGAAGTTGAGAGAGGTTCTCCTGCCCCTCTGCTCTGCCCTGCTCAGGCCACATCTGGAATGTTGTGTCCAATTCTGGGCCCCTCAGTTCAAGAAGGACATCAGGGAACTGCTTGAGAGAGTCCTGCACAGAGCCACAAAGCTGCTTGCAGGCAGGGGAACATCTCCCTGCTGAGGACAGGCTGAGGGAACTGGGGCTTGGAGCAGAGGATCCGGAGGGGTGACCTCATTCATGTTGATAGAGATGTGCAGGGCAGTGTGGGGAGGATGGAATCAGGCTCTGCTCAGGGATGTCCAGCAATAGGACTAAGGTCACTGGGTGCAAGCTGGAACAGAGGAACATAAGGAAAAACATTTTCGCCATGAGGGTGCCAGAGCCCTGGAGCAGGCTGCCCAGAGGGGTTGTGGAGTCTCCTTCCCTGGAGACATTCAAAGCCAACCTGGATGTGCTCCTGTGTGATCTGCCCTAGGTGATCCTGCTCTGGTCAGGGAGGTTGGACTGGATGATCTTTCAAAGTCCCTTCCTACCCCTAAGGGTCTGTAATTTCTGTGATTGTGTGTGTGAAACAAGCCATGGTGAGCATTCCAATACAGTGAGAACCTGAGCTCTGTTGTGGCAGACGCCATCATCCCAGATTATCAGAGGTTTCAGGGCACAAGCTAAGTCCAGCAGGAGGAAAGTTTGGTGTTTGGATTGAGGGTACTCTTCCTTTCTTTTTCTTTTGGTGCCTGATTGCCTAAATCCATTATTTCACTAAGGTCATGGTATGGTAATCACTGCATACTTCAGAGAAGGCTCTCTGATCTCATTGTCTCAGGTGACTAAAAATGTCATTTTATTGTGCATGCACATATTGATTAGTCATTCCCACCAGCTCCACTTACAAACAGTGCCGCTGTGCTGTCGATGCCAGATACCGATGTCCTAAGGTGATTCTCAGCCTTCAGCCTTTTAATCCAAGGCCTGACCCAGTTCAGATGTGCTGAATACATCACTGTTGCCCAGATATCTCCTACATACGTTCAGTTAGCTCAAATGTGAGTAAGTGCATGGTGACATACAGCAAACCTGTGAACTACACTGCTCATACCTTTGCTATGCTGTAATTGTAGCCTTTAGTTATTTTAAACCTCTGGAATGTAATGGAGAAGAATAGTTGCTTGCAGTAAGTAAGTTGGTTTGTTAATTACTAAAGGAGTGTTAACTCTTTGGTATTTGTGGATTACTTGTGTCAAGTGGGTAGCTGTCTCAAAAGAAAAACAAAGCAGAAACTGTGACATTGATGCCCTATGGTACTTTGTATTGCCTTGTGTTGCTATGACATTGCCACACATAACACAACACAATGGCCACAGAAAGTGTTCTGGCTTGTGAGAGTGGTGTAAATAGATAATGAAGTTTTCCATTGTATACTGTCATAATAGAAACAGAGCTTTCTGTGATAGCAGTTTTGATTTATACATCTGTACAATGAGGCTGGGGAACGGTCTGGAGCACAAGCCCTGCGAGGAGAGGCTGAGGGAGCTGGGGTTGCTTAGCCTGGAGAAGAGGAGGCTCAGGGGAGACCTTCTTGCTCTCTACAACCACCTGAAGGGAGGTTGTAGGCAGGTGGGGGTTGGTCTCTTCTCCCAGGAAACCAGCACCAGAGCAAGAGGACACAGTCTCAAGCTGTGCCAGGGGACGTTTAGGCTGGAGGTAAGGAGAAAGTTCTTCACAGAAAGAGTTGTTAGCCATTGGAATGTGCTGCCCGTGGAGGTGGTGGAGTCACCGTCCCTGAAGGTGTTCAAAAAAGGCTTGGATGTGGCACTTGGAGCCATGGTTTAGATGTCAGGAGGTGTTAGGTATTAGATAACAGTTTGGACATGATGATTTCTGAGGTCTTTTCCAACCTGCTTGATTCTATTCTGTGATTCTATGATTTGCTGGGATTTATAGAAGAGATCTGTCATGATGTCTTGTGCACAAATAATTACATATAAATTCCTCATGCCAAGATATCTGAGCCACTGTATACAGTGTCACTTGTCCAACCCTTTTAGCTACTGAATAGGGTAAAGCTTTTCTAACTGCACACCTCCTCATGATCCCAAACTTTTTGGGATGCTGCCTTTTGGGCCCTTCTTGGTCAGATGAAGAAATAAATTAACTCAGGTGATTTACATCACAACTACTCAGTCTTTTCCTGTGAAAACTACTGGTGAGAATGGTAGAAGCTGAGTACTTCGTGGTGGACTTACTGCAGCACTGGAAGAGAGATCCTTTCCTTTGGGGCTCAAATTAGGGTCAATTTGACAATAACTGTGGCCCACGCCAGCTAACTAGCAACAGTCAACCAGAGAGCATGAGCTCTGGTTGCAGCACCAAGCATGTACTGAAGGCTCTGTGGATGAGCTGAACATGCTGAGAGACAGATGCACTTTTTTCTGCAGGATGTTGAAAACTGACTGATCCTCCAGTCTCAGATATGCAAGAGCAAAACCACAAGGTCTCCTTCCTGACTTCTGACAGCTTTGCATCTGTCCCCTCTCTCTGCTATCCATAAGTCAGTGACGTGCAGACTGATTCCTATAAACTTCCTATAGCATGAAAGAACCTGAGTTATACCTCAAGGTTACCTTTGAGAGTTCAGAATTGCAGTGTGGGCAACTTTGCTGAAGGCTACAGGGCATGGTATAGATGGAGCTCTGTGTTAAGGGAGCTGTAAGGTTAGACCTATATATTGGAATAGAAACCATCTAAGTCTGCCATTAACTGGAGTCAGAGGGGCTTCACAGCATGTTAAGTCTCCACAGGGAGTTAAAAGGTTGGAATAATTTGAATTGAGAGCCCTTCCCCTTCCTAACCAGTTACAACCTTCAGTAGTTCAAGGCTCAGTAGAGCAACGGGAATGCTTTGCATCGGCTTCCAAAACAAACTAAGCTGGTGCAACCTGAGGAGCTCTGCTGTGAGTCTATTCCCTGCTTGTAGCAGCAAATGAGTGCCAAGGTATTCTGCTCCCAGAATGGGAGTTTCAAAGTCAGCAAGAGTTCTCCTCACCCTGCCTGTGATTTGTGAATAATATCATCAATGAGACCAGGAGAAAAAGAGTACAAGCCCCTCCCACCACACTCTAAAAGTATTTTTTGCCTGAACATCCTCTTCTCCTACACTCACTTTGGCCATTGGACTGAAAATCCATTATTTGATCAATTCAGGTTAGCAGCAGAGAGAAAGAGAGAAAGGTGCCACATCAGCTGTCTTGTGCATGGAACTTCAGGGGTGCTGTGATACTGGGAAGGGGCTCATTTGTGTCTGTTGCAGCTGAGCTCTGTCCTTCAGGAAGCATTTTATATGAGGAAAGAAACATGCTCCAAGATGTTTTCCTTGATCCGTCCTGGTCATCCATGCAAACAAGCTGACTCAGTTGCATGGTATGAAAAGGGAGGAGAAGAAAGTGATACTGGTTGATAAAGATATTCTGGAACCAAACCTCTAGCTACAATACAATACAATACAATACAATACAATACAATACAATACAATACAATACAGTAATACAATACAATACAATACACCAGGTTGAAAGAGACCTTCAAGATCATCGCGTCCAACCCATCAACCAATCCAACCCACCTAAACAACTAAACCATGGCACCAAGCACCCCAGCCAGTCTCCTCCTGAACACCTCCAATGAAGGTGACTCCACCACCTCCACGGGTAGCTGATTCCAATGGGCAATCACTCTCTCTGTATAGAACTTCTTCCTAACCTCCAGCCTAAACCTCCCCTGGTGCAGCCTGAGACTGTGTCCTCTTGTTCTGGTACTGGCTGCCTGGGAGAAGAGACCAACCTCTGCCTGGCTACAACCTCCCTTCAGGGAGTTGTAGAGAGCAAGAAGGTCTCCCCTGAGTCTCCTCTTCTCCAGGCTAAGCAACCCCAGCTCCCTCAGCCTCTCCTCATAGAGCTTGTGTTCCAAAACCCTCACCAACTTTGTTGCCTTTCTCTGGACATCTTCCAGCAACTCAACATCCTTCCTAAACTGAGGGGCCCAGAACTGGACACAGGATTCAAGGTGTGGCCTAACCAGTGCAGCGTACAGGGGCAGAATGATCTCCCTGCTCCTGCTGGCCACACTGTTCCTGATGCAGGCCAGGATGCCATTGGCCTTCTTGGCTGCCTGGGCACACTTCTGACTCATGTTCAGCCTACCATCCACCAGTACCCCCAGGTCCCTCTCTGCCTGGCCACTCTCCAGCCACTCTGACCCCAGCCTGTAGCACTGCTTGGGGTTGTTGTGGCCAATGTGCAGTAACATCCAACCAAACCCTGGTGGGGTCCTGGGGGACTCTCAGGAGCTCTGCATCTCATAGGCACCTCTGATCTCCTGTGTCACAAAGAGCTATAAGTTCAGTAGGAGCTATAAGGACATTTTTACTCTATTACTCTTGGACAGTCTTTGTAGTCCAACAGGGAAACACAGACCAGAAAAGAGATCAGAAAGGTGCATCCCTTATGAGCTTAAAAAATGAGGGTATATATATATTTATTACATTGTCAGCCCTCCTAAGCAGTCCATATATTATGCATGTTAATATGCATCTTTTAGTGGTATTAAAAATAGCATTCTGATCATATGACAACCCAGTTGCTATAGTAACTCCATTTTTGCTGTGGAACAGCAAAGTAATAATGTGTAAAATGTGTAAATGATCAGTGTGTAAGAGGAGCTGGTGTGTCTTCACTCTCCTAGCCTGCTTTAAAAGGAGGCTCTCTATGAATATACAGATTTCATTCATGTATTCTTATGACACTCGTATTGCTGGCTCCATCTCTTCAGCTGGCCACCCTTTTAGCACTTAAGTGAGATGTGACATTGCAGCCAAAACAAAAAGGAGCAGGAAGAAGCAGAGATAATGGACTCAACCCAAAATAAAAAGGCTGATGCTGATTTCAGTGGACTTTGTGCCTCAGGCCTTATGCAAACAAAAGTGATTTATGAGGGATAGCACAAGAAGCCAGAGTTCACTCATTTTTACGTGCCTGTTACCACATTCTCCTGCTGAAATCTGAAGAGATGTTTCACTTGACGCTGGGGAGAAGGCAGGATCAGGCACTTACGTGTTGGAGACTCCCAGAGCAGGCTGAGAATGTCTTGATGAATGTGGAACCAATTTTTGAGAGCTCATCTCACTTCTCCCCAAATTCCAAGCTTCTGGGTTTACATGCCTGTCAAGTGGGGGGGGGTTGTGGGGTTTTTTTGGTCACTGAAATGTCTTAGGGTAGATAGGTGCTATTAAGAGTGGATGAAACATGGAATGAAGGCCTGGCTTAGCTGAAATCAACAGCAAAACTCGCTGAGGGTGTTTCACATTTTCTGTTCAGTGTCACACTGAAGAGGGCAGTGACCTACAGGCTTGCAGGAGATTGCAACCCTCCAAAAAAGCAACCAAGATATTTGGTTTTGACTCCAGAGAGAGAGAAGACTGATGTCTGTAGCAGTGCTAGCTACAGATCAGCTATATTTCCATCCTGGGGGAATGATACCTTTGACCAGTAAATCACTTGGCTCACGCACTTTAATTATGCTAGGTGACTGTGATGTTTTATTTTATTGGGGCTTTCTAGTCTTGCTGTAGTCCACATTTTAAAGCAAGCTGGCTGAACCTGCAGCCATTCCTAATTTGAAGGTTTTTTAGGCACTGTGTTTTTCTTGCTGCAACCGTAGTGTAGATGTAATTATCATCTGCCTTGTAGCAGCACCTGCCTAAGTGGAGCAGCTAGTTATTTACTGACACTCCAGGAGGGACTGCAGATCAGCTGTGTCTCCCAGCTCAATGGCTAGCCCAGGACTAAAACATGAGGCCAGATTTACAGATCCATTCCTTCTTAATAACAAGGCAAAAGCTTTTTGTTCACAAGATGAATCCCATTTTTTAAAGCAAATATATATTCAAAATAGAAAGCGATAGCTTAAAATCAGAATTTATTTATCATATTAAGTTACCATCAAGAGCTTCTACCTTTGCCTTGCAACATTTGACAGGCAGAACTGCTGCTGTCTTAAATTCTGTTCTAAAAGTGGAATACTTCTCCTACGAGAACAGGCTGAGGGAGCTGAGAGCTGTTCGGCCTGGAGAAGAGAAGGCTTCAGGGAGAACTAATAGCAGCCTCCCAGTGTGTGAAGGGGGCTCCAAGAAGGCTGCAGAGGGCCTGCAGTGACAGGATGAGGGGTGATGGTTTGAAATGACAGATTCAGATTGAGTGTTAGGAACAAGTTCTTTATCGTGAGGGTGGTGGAACACTGCAACAGGTTGCCCAGGGAGGTGGTTGAGGTCCCAGCCCTGGAGATACTGAAGGTGAGGCTTGACAAGGCTCTGGGCAATCTGATCTAGTGGAGGATATCCCTGCTGACTGCAGGGGTTGGACTAGATGACCTTTGGAGGTCCCTTCCAACCATTCTATCATTATGTGAGTCTGATGCTGATCCAACCCAGAGTGCTTGTTTTGTAGCCTTTTGTAAGACATTTTTTCATGCAGTCCTGCTCTGAAATCTGCATATGGCAACCAGCAGACTTTGCATGAGACTTGGTATGTGCAAAATGTTGTTAATAGTTACTAGATGCCAAACTCTTTTTCCTCTTTCCTGTGTCAGTACTGCAGCAGCAGCTCTGTCGTTCAGTGCCAGGTTTTTTTATCTGTACCACCAAATTGTGAAATAAAAATGTTCCTGGAGATTCTTTTTCGTGGCAAATTTCAGCTTCTGGCTTGTATCACAAATTGTTTAGCTGGAAATGCTGCTTGGTGTCTTCAGCTCTGTTCTTCCTGTATGGACTTGATGCTCACATTGGACTCTCATTGTGCACTGTAAAGGTAGTAAGAGCTATCTGAGGTGGCTCCAGAGATCAGTGTGGAACTCCCTCTGGATTATGTGCTGTAAAGCTTCACTTACTTCTACTTTAAACCTTGCTCAGATAGTTCTGTGCTGCTCTACAATACAAGCTTGCTTTATCTGTCTTTGGTGGAGGCAAAATGGGGTTTGTCCAGCCCAGACCAAAAAGTGGCAGCAAGAGGTACCTGACTATTCTTCTAATACTGCAGTGGCATTCCCTAGGAGAAAAACATTGGTTCAGGTTTTGTTTTGGGAAAAAAAGCCTCTGGATAGGCTTTTCCTTTGAAACTTGACATCTCTAGGAGGACACAGTCTCAAGCTGTGCCGGGGGAAGTTTAGGCTGGAGGTGAGAACGTTCTTCACAGAGAGAGTAATTGGCCATTGGAATGTGCTGCCCAGGGAGGTGGTGGAGTCACCGTCCCTGGAGGTGTTCATAAAGGACTAGATGTGGCACTTGAAGCTATGGTTTAGGTAGCCATGAGGTGTTGGGTGATGGGTTGGACTTGGTGATATCTGAAGTCTTTTCCAATGTGGATGATTCTATGATTCTGTGATATGCAGGGTTTTCTATGAGAAAGATCCTTCCTTCTCCTTTTGTTGGCTTGGTTTGGATCTTTTGCCTATTTTTCCTTGTTTGCTTTGATTTGGGGTTTATTTGCTTTGGTGGTATTTTGTTGCTTTTGGCAGGCTTTGAGTTGACATCTTTTGTTTGTTGGGATCTATTGTTTGGTGGGTTTGGTTTGGCATTTCTTGGTTTGGCAGTTGTGGGGTTTTTTGTTGGGTTGTTTTTTTTTTTGCTTGGTTGGGTTTTGGTTTGGTTTGGTATGTGTTTCTTTTGTTTTGTGTTTGTTTTGTGTTTGTTTTGTTTTGTGCTTGTTTTGTTTTGTGTTTCTTTTGTGTTTGTTGTGTTCTGTGTTTGTTTTGTTTTGTGTTTGTTTCATTTTGTTTGGTATTTTTGGTTAAGAGGTTTTTTGATGGTGTTTCTGATGCGGTGGTCGGGTTTAGGGTGTTCATTGGGCTTCTGGTTTGGGATTTTTGTTGTAGGGTTTTTTAGTGTTTTGTTGGTGTGGAGGGATGAAGTTTCCCCCCAGCATTAACTTTGCCAGAGCAGCTCAGTTAGAAGCAAACGAAGCTGTGTTTACAGGCAAGAACCACACTCAACGATGGAATGCAATAAATGTGTACAAAATATACAGGAATTACAATATCATACAGATATTTACAATTAGCAAACAACACCAAAATCCCCCTGGTCAGAGACCAGGGAAACCATTCCACTGCCCCCCACCCCCCTGTCCCAAGAGAGGAAAGGAGCAAAAAGAAAGCAGGGCTTAGACTTAACTAAACAGCTCAGCCAAGGCCAGCCGACAAGCAGGTTAATCTCTCCTGAAGTGCAGCAAAAGGAGCAGAGATGAGGAAAGAGAAGAGAATTGGTTAGGTACAGCCCATCTTATTCGAGATATTTACCCAATGAATTTGTTTAGAATAATCTTTTGCTTTCCCTTTTTACACCCAATAGTGATTTGTTTATATTTTTCTACTTTTCTGCTTGAAATCTGCAACTGAATTTTAAAGGCAGAGCCTAAAACCACCACAGCTGGCTTGATGGGGTTTAGGATTTGGGGGGGGGACAGCAGTGGGTTTTTTTTTGCATGTTGTATTTTTTGTTGTGTTTTTTATTGGGTTTTTTTGGCTTGGATTTGGTTTTCTTTTTCATGGAGTTTTTGTGGGTTTTGGGGTTTTGGGGTTGTTTTTTGTTTGTGGGGGAAGTTTCTTTCAATTCTTTTTTGGTTGTGTTTTTTGGTGTTTTGTGGTTTGCTGGTTTATGGTGTTTTGTGATGGTGTGGTGGGTTTACTTTCAAACAAGAATACCCAAAGAATAGAATAGAATAGACCAGGTTGGAAAAGACCTTCAAAATCATGGAGTCCAACCTATCACCCAACACCATCTAATAAACTAAACCATGGCACCAAGTGCCTCATCCAGGCTCTTCTTAAACACCTCTGGTGATGGTGACTCCACCACCTCCCTGGGCAGCACATTCCAATGGCCAATCTCTCTTTCTATGAAGAACTTCTTCCTAACATCCAGCCTAAACCTCCCCTGGCACATCTTGAGACTGCATCCTCTTGTTCTGGTGCTGGGTGCCTGGGAGAAGAGACCAACCCCCACTTGGCTACAACCTCCCTTCAGGCAGTTGTAGAGAGCAGTGAGGTCTCCCCTGAGCCTCCTCTTCTCCAGGCTAAGCAACCCCAGATCCCTCAGCCTCTCCTCACAGGGCTGTGCTCCAGACCCCTCCCCAGCCTTGTTGCCCTTCTCTGGACACCTTCCAGCATCTCAACATCTTTCCTAAACTGAGGAGCTCAGAGCTGGACACAGGACTCAAGGTGTGGCCTAAAGAGAACAGCCTAAGCAAATTCTTCTGTGAACAGTACTGCAAGCAAAATATCCATCAATAATAACAGCAAAATAAATATTTTTAGCAATTCTTTAGGATAGGAAATACTTAGGAAAGGTAAATTTTCCAACATGGTGCCCAAGTACAATTAAGGGTTAAGTAATATATTTCTTTGCCTTTTTAAAGTAGAATGGTCAAGTGTATTCTGCTGTATGTCTTCCTACACTTGCTTGATATTGAAGTTATAGCTCTTATTAACAAGTCACCTTCTAACTTGATGAGTCATCTGATGGAGTCAGAATTGAGTCATTTAAACCCCTTGTCCTTCCAGCAGCATGATCGTTACTGATGGCTATGAAATAAGGCTCAGAATGAGGAGCTGGTCAGGCATTTCCTGATACAATAATGTTGCCAGGAAACAATTAATTGGTCTTGATGTTATGAAGGTATGAGCGAGTTTCTTCCGAAAAGATTTCTTGGGTTCAGTCTGGGATTCCTGAGCAAAACAGAGACAAAGATGGCTACTCTTAAGTGGTCTCTTTCCCTCTCGTGTTTGTGTCCCTTTTGTATGAGGAATCAGAATTTTATGGAGTGGTGAGAGCATTCCTTGTTGATCCCTGGGCCATTCTAAGTACACCAGGATTTTTCTTATCTTTCCCTTTACTATCTCCTATGAGGATAGGCTGAGGGAACTGGGGTTGTTCAGCCTGGAGAAGACTCCAGGGGAACCTTAGAGCTGCCTTCCAACACTGCAAGGGAGCCTCCAGGAAAGCTGGAGAGGGACTTTTCACAGGGGGATCTAGAGATCGGATGAGGGTGGATGGCTTTAAGCTGAGGGGAGAATAGGTTTAGATTGGATCCTAGGAAGAAGTTCTTCAATATGAGGGTGGTGAGACTTTGGAATAGGTTGCCTAGAGTGGCTGTGGATACCTCGTTCCTGCAGCTGTTTAAGGCCAGGTTGGATGGGGCCTTGGGTAGTCAAGTCTAGTTGAGAGGCACCGCTGCCCACAGCAGGGGGGGGTTGGAGTAGATGACATCTGAGGTCCCTTCCAACCTAAGCCATTCTATGTTTTTTCCCTCAAAGCCAAACAGATTTTACAGTATCACAGTCTCACAGTATCGCCAAGGTTGGAAGAGACCTCAAAGATCATCGAGTCCAACCTGTCACCACAGACCTCATGACTAAACCATAGCACCAAGTGCCACATCCAGTCCCCTCTTGAACACCTCCAGGGACGGCGACTCCACCACCTCCCTGGGCAGCACATTCCAATGGCGAATCACTCTCTCTCAGTGAAGAACTTCCTCCTCACCTCAAGCCTATACTTCCCTTGGAGCAGCTTGAGCTTGCATTTTGAGCAATCATGGATTCATGTCAGCATAGAAAGGATTTTTTAACGTTTGTTGTCTTTTTCTTTTTTAATGGTGGAAATCTGTCTGAGATTGGAAACACAGACCAAATCTTTTGTTTTGAGTCCCAGATCTGACCACCAGTGCCAGCTTTGCAAGTATGAGACACCTTATTTTTCCAGTTTGCTGGAAAACCTTTCACCTCCACATGTAGCTTTGCAAATGGTGGCTTAAGCTATGCTGTAGCGGTTTGAGCCTTAACTGCGAGTTATGAGCTCAGATGGGGGCAAGGCTGAGAATCTCACCCCTGGTCCCCCTCCCAACAGAGGGGGTGGGGGTGGGAAAAAGAGGAAAGGAAAGGAGCAAATCCACCAAGCAATAATTTGGAGTCAGCCTGAAAGTAGAGAGGTAAAGAGTTGTCTTTAAAATATATATATATATATATATATATATATATATATATATAAAACAATAACAGGTAAGGTTCACAAGGGCAAGGAACAAGGATGGATGGGAGTGAAAAAAAAAACCAAGAATACAAAGCCAGTCTCTCTCTGAAGAGATGCAGAGGCAGCAGGGAGAAGGATCAGGCCCAACCATGTGGCAGAGGAGCAGGAAAGCAGCCGTAGTAGCTGTCATCCAGGAGAGGCAGGAGCCAAAAGGAGAGCTAATGGCTGCAATGCCCTGCTTTTTATACCCTAGCTGGGCAGGGAGTGGGGAGTGGAACAGACTCAGCTTCCCGGGGGGAAAATGCCCTGCAAGGAGGGCAAAGCACGTGCAAGCCCTCCCCCTGTTTTGTTTCTTTTCAGAATGGGCGTTAACCCACCACATATGCAAAGCTGCAGAAATGTATAGGAACATCCAGGAAACAGTTCACAACTCAATGGAGGTACCCACAGCAGAATCTAGCATTCCATTTGCCAACCACTCTGGGCAGAAGCCAGAAGTCCATTTCCATATAAATCTATAATTTATAATGTGGAAACGCTTCAAGGCCTTGCATGCAAATGCTTTGGATTTTTCTGGGGGAAAAAAATAGATTCTTTTCATCCTCTTGTCCTTTGTTTCAATTAAATGATTTCATTGTTGCATGCATTATAATAAATTAAGAGGGCAACCTCTTCTCTCTTTGCATACAACTGGCATATAAATGACGCTTCCTACATGACATAAAAACCTCAGATAATTGTTTTATAATTAATTTACTTTAATTTGGGGGAGGGGGGAAGCAGGACTTTATTAGAAATGTGTCCAATTCATTTAGAGAAAATAAAGGGAAGATAGATTCCAACTCATGCGTCACTCTTTGAAGTACCATTCACAGTATCACAGTATCGTCAAGGTTGGAAGAGACCTCCAAGATCATCGAGTCCAACCTGTCACCACAGACCCCATGACTAGACCATGGCACCAAGTGCCACGTCCAGGCCCCTCTTGAACACCTCCAGGGACGGTGACTCCACCACCTCCCTGGGCAGCACATTCCAATGATGAATGACTCTCTCAGTGAAGAACTTCCTCCTCACCTTGAGCCTAAACTTCCCTTGGTGCAGCTTGAGACTGTGTCCTCTTGTTCTGGTGCTGGTTGCTAGAGAGAAGAGGCCAACCCCTTCCTGGCTACAATCACCTTTCAGGTAGTTGTAGAGAGCAATGAGGTCTCCCCTGAGCCTCCTTTTCTCCAGGCTAAACAACCCCAGCTCCCTCAGCCTCTCCTCACAGGGCTGTGCTCAAGGCCTCTCCCCAGCCTTGTTGCCCTTCTCTGGACATGTTCAAGTGTCTCCCCCTGAACAGATTAGATGTAGGAGGTTTTTTAGCTATTGAATCTTTGTTTCTTCATTGCTGCTTCTGAATGGCTGCATTCTGGATGTTGGCTGGATCAAAAGAGATAAATACATAAAATATCAGATCTGAGAAATATTTTCCACATTTTTCATCTTTTCACTTCTTGTGTGTGGTTAGCTGCTGATATTCAGTTTGCTGGCAATACGAATGACAACTAAGTCATCTGAGAAAAACAAATTTTGGCTTTGGAGAAAGCTTCTGATCACAGGGATTTGTTTTCAGACTGTGGAACTCAATATCTGAAGTGGAGATGTTTTACAACAAATCGATTTGTAGTCATTTATTCAAAACCAGAAGTCATTCAGCAAATGGGCAGAGTCCAACAGGATGGCATTCAAGAAATCCAAGTGCCAGGTGCTGCACTTTGGCCACAACAACCCCATGCAGAGCTACAGGCTGGGGTCAGAGTGGCTGGAGAGCTGCCAAACAGAAAGGGACCTGGGGGTGCTGATTGACAGCTGCCTGAACATGAGCCAGCAGTGTGCCCAGGTGGCCAAGAAGATCAAAGAAGATCAAATCAATAAGATTGGAAAAGACCTCAGAGATCATCAAGTCCAACCTACCACCCAACAGCTCGTGACTTACTAAACCATGCTTTCAAATGCCATGTCAAATCCCCTCTTGAACACCTCCAAGGATGGTGACTCCACCACCTCGCTGGGCAACACATTCCAATGGCCAACAACTCCTTCTGTTGTTCCCCATGAGGGTGGTGGGAGACTGGCACAGGTTGCCCAGGGAGGTGGTGGAAGCCTCCTGCCTGGAGGATTTGCAGCCAGGCTGGATGTGGCTGTGAGCAACCTGCTGTAGTGTGAGGTGTCCCTGGCCATGGCAGGGGGCTTGGAACTGTCTGATCCTTGAGGTCCCTTCCAGCCCTGACAATTCTATGATTCCATAATGCTACGTAGAGGACTGAAGGAGTAGAAAAGAGCTGAGCTGTCATACAACAGCAAAATGTGCAAGGTCAGACACTTAGAGGGACAACCAGAAAGAACTTCTCTGGTAAGCTCAATGCCAGGAAATGGCAGAGTAGTTGAGGAACCAGGCTGCATCTGAGGGAGTCTTTTTGGAAGATGGCAAGCCTAATCCTTGCATATATCACCCCAGGCTCACATCTCAGCCTAAAGATATTCATGCTGATCCTACAGAGAAGATGTTGCAGCTCTGATAATCTGTATAATGAAAGGTGAATGCAAATTAGAATGGTGGGTTTTGGGGGAAAGGATCAATTGGTTTTGGGGGAAAGAAATTAGAAGAGCCTGGTGTATACTTCATGGGGGGAAGAAAGGACTGGAAAGGAAGATGTTGCTGTCTAGCAGGGGCATGAAAAAAAAACAACAAATGAAATGTCCTTTTGGGAATATGACAAAACTGGCTAAAGTCTGGAACGAATAGAATAGAATAGAATAGAATAGAATAGAATAGAATAGAATAGAATAGAATAGAATAGAATAGAATAGAATAGAATAGAATAGAATAGAATAGACCAGGTTGGAAGAGACCTTCAAGATCATCGTGTCCAACCCATCAACCAATCCAACCCACCCAACAACTAAGCCATGCAGCCAAGCACCCCATCAAGCCTCCTCCTGAACACCTCCAATGAAGGTGACTCCACCACCTCCCCGGGCAGCCCATTCCAATGGGCAATCACTCTCTCTGTATAGAACTTCTTCCTAACCTCCAGCCTAAACCTGCCCTGGCACAGCCTGAGACTGTGTCCTCTTGTTCTGGTGCTGGCTGCCTGAGAGAAGAGACCAACCTCTGCCTGGCTACAACCTCCCTGCAGGGAGTTGTAGACAGCAAGAAGGTCACCCCTGAGTCTCCTCTTCTCCAGGCTAAGCAACCCCAGCTCCCTCAGCCTCTCCTCATAGAGCTTGTGTTCCAAACCCCTCACCAACTTCGTTGCCCTTCTCTGGACACCTTCCAGCAAGTCAACCTCCTTCCTAAACTGAGGGGCCCAGAACTGGACACAGGACTCAAGGTGTGGCCTAACCAGTGCAGTGTACAGGGGCACAATGACCTCCCTGCTCCTGCTGGCCACACTGTTCTTGATGCAGCCCGTGATGCCATTGGCCTTCTTGGCTGCCTGGGCACACTTCTGACTCATGTTCAGCTGCTGTCAACCAGTACCCCCAGGTCCCTTTCTGCCTGACTGCTCTCCAGCCACTCTGACCCCAGCCTGTAGCACTGCCTGGGGTTGCTGTGGCCAATGTGCAGCACCTGGCACTTGGATGTGTTCAATCTCCTGCCCTTGGACTCTGCCCATGTGTTCAGCCTGTCCAGGTCCCTCTGCAAAGCCTCTCTGCCCTCCAGCAGATCAACTCCTGCCCCCAGCTTGCTGTCATCTGCAAATTTACTGATGATGGACTCGATGCCCTCATCCAGATCATCAATAAAGATATTAAAGAGCACTGGGCCCAGCACTGATCCTTGGGGCACACCACTAGTGACTGGCCTCCAACTGGCTGTGGCACCATTCACCACCACTCTCTGGGCTCAGCCTCCAGCCAGTTCCTAACCCAATGCAAAGTGCTGCTGTCCAAGCCAGGGGATGCCAGCTTGGCCAGGAGTTTGCTGTGGGGACGGTGTCAAAGGCCTTGCTGAGGTCCAGGTAGACCACATCCACAGGCCTCCCCACATCCACCAGGCAGTCACCTGATCATAGAAGGAGATCAGGTTGGTGAGGCAGGACCTGCCCTTCCTAAATCCATGCTGGCTGGACCTGATCCCTTGGCCGTCCTGTAAGTGCTGCTGTGTGATCGCACTCAAGATGACCTGTTCCATAACCTTGCCTGGCACTGAGGTCAGGCTGACAGGCCTATCATTCCCTGGCTCATCCAACCGGCCCTTCTTGTGGATGGGCACCATGCTGGCAGCTTCCAGTCTTCTCAGACCTCTCCAGTGAGCCAGGACTGCTGAAAAATGATGGAGACCAGCTTGGACAGCTCATCTGCCAGCTCCCTATCCCTTATGTGGGATCTCAGCCTTCCTATCCATTCCTGTTAACTGAAATACTTGGGAATGACCTGTAGAAAACTGTTGGTTAAGTTGATGTACTTAGTGTGGCAGGGCTAAAGGTTATGTTGAAATAATTCGCAGAACAAAGGCCACCAAGAGGTGTGGGCTGCTAGTTTAGTTTTTTGTGGTAATTTTCTTCTGCTCTGTCATTTTTGGAGGTGCAGCAGGATATTTTAGTGCTGTATTTTCATATGGTGCATTTCAAATTGTTGTGGGTGTTTTCTACAGAATTCAGCACAAAAGTCAGGAGATCTAAATCCTCTCTGTAGTGTGGCCATAGTTCTTTCTGGCAGCACTGGCAAATCTGCTTCTTTAATTATGAGCAGATTAAGTGTGTCGGACCTCTATCTTCAAGTGATAATATATAGGTCTTCTTGCTGTGTAATTACTGTCAGTAAATCTTTGTCCACTTTAGATATACTACTCAAATTGCTATTCTGAATTTTAATTCTTCTTCCCTTACAGAGGATGAAGGCCATATGGACTTCTAACTCTTGCCAGAAGTAAAAATCCCATTAACTCAAGGGACACAGAACTAGATCTGTAGTCAAAGGACCATAGTGCGTCTTAGTTTGGAAGGAACCTTAGAGTTCATCTACTCCACCCCTTCTGCCACAGACAGGGATGTCTCTCAACTTGATTTGACCCAAGGCCTCATCCATCCTGGCTTTGAACACCTCAAGGGAAGGGGCATCCACAACTCCGCAGACAACCTGTTCCAGTGTCTCACCACCTTCACTATAAAGAATTTCTTCCTCATCTCCAGTCTCAATCTGCCCTCCTCAAGCTTCAATCCATTCCTTCTCATCCTATCACTACAAGCTCTTGTCAAAAGTCCCTGGGTAAACATCCATAGTGGCCTTCCATGTGAATCAGTCTGAAGGTGCAATGCTGTCCCAATGTCTTAGTGTAGCTTAGACCTGAGAGGTTATGAGACAGCAGGAGCTGCAGGAGAGGCACAATTTACAATCATAACCCATTTGACAGAATGCAATGCTGGGAAGTGATAGGAGGGATGAGGTTTGTTGCTGTAGGAAAGGAGTTCTTTTGAAAGCTTCTTTGCTGCACAATGTTGCTTTACAGGAAAAAAACGGAGAAGTTAAAAATGTGCAACTGCAAAAGTCAGGAATTTTGTGTAACTGAATCTCCTCTTCAGGTGCTGAAGTTGGCATCCAGTCTGTTGATTTTTAGCTATCAAAATTGTGCCTGGATTTTGGATGTCACAAGGCACTACATCTGAAACACCTAAATTACTACGAAATTACATGTAGGGCAGTCAGAAAAGACTCCAAGCAGAAAGATGCAGGTGCCTTTCAAAGTCTTATTGGTCTGTCTTTTCAAGAGGGTTAAGAAGGTTGGGCCCTTGCAGGATAGCTGCACCAAAGAGCTTTGGGAACAGGAAAAGGTGGGAGGTGATAAACAATAGATCTCTACTTGGCATGAGGCCATTTAGAACAGGACAGTAATGACACTGGGCTGCAGTAATGAGCTCTGCAGTATGAGTGCATTGCAATGACACCAGACCCCACGGAGGACTGTCTGCAATGACCCTTCCACTCAAAACTGCATCTCCCAGCCACCTTCAATCCCTGCTTCCACTGTGCCCTCCCTGCTGTCAGAAATGGGGAGCTCTGCTCTCCTCCATCTGCCAGCAGCGCTGCACTAAGCAGCCTGTGGGACTGCTGGCCAGCTAGAAGTGGGTGAAATTCACTGACCCAAGTTTTTCTGACAAAGTGAAGACTTACATTCATTGCCCTCAACACACTAAACTATTTTAAGCTTCAGTGTGAATAAAGCTATTTTTGCTGGATGGAAGGAGTGTTTGCTATTATTCCATGTACCTCATCATATTTAGGGAGAGCAAAAATACTCCCAGTGGAAATACCTGGATCAAAACCAACGAGGAAGCTGAACACATACTCCAAACACCTGCATATCACAAAATTCTAGCAGTGCCAGCACCAAACAGTGCTGGTTTATCTCAGAAGAATGTTTGCAGCTAATCCTCTCTTGTGGACATAGATAAACACGCTGCAGCTAATACAGACTTATCAGAATTCAGTGGAGACATTTCAGAGTGCAGCACTTAACTGCTTTTAAATTTCTTTTCCTCTTTTGTCATCATCATTGTTGGCTTTTTTGTTTAAAAAAAAAAATTAAAGTGAGAATAATTTACAGGTGATCGTTTGGTCCAGGCTTGGAACTATGCCCACAGTGTACATCAGCTTCATTTTCCCCTCAACGCTTCTCCTCTTTGCATAGAAATCTGCAGAGCTGTGAGAGAGGTTGGAGTAGAGTAACTCGTTGCACTGTAGGTTTCTCAGGCTCTGTGTTGGCAATGCCAGCATCACTTTTGGGGGTTGAAAGGTAATTTTCAGGTGTATGAACTGCAATAAGGACAAGTGTAGACTCCTGGGGAGGAATTACACCAGGCATCAGTACACACTAGGGGTCATCCTGTTGGGAAGCCCACTCTAACACAGGCTGCATGTGAGGCCAGGAATTAAATGCAAGCTTTTGTGCATCCTTTCTGGAAAGGAGTCCATTTGGGAGAATGGAAATCTACCTTGTGTGTGGATCTGTTCACTCTGTGCTTTTCAATGATCTTTGAGACTAGTCTGGCAGTGCAACTGCTTTCTAAATGCTCCACTTTCTTTGTGGGATTCATTCCTCAAACCAGGTATCATTATTTCTTTCTGTTAATGTTTTGGTTTCCAGGGTGGTTTGCTAGCCATCATTGTTTTGAGGTGGGGCCAAAAGCACGTCAGTGTGAGGTACAGCTATGAACTGAGTCAGCAGGGACTGGTTTTACCAAGTAGGAATGATATAGCAGTGTCATCACACACTCTGGTAAGATCAATAAATACTAGCAGTCTAAAAATTGATAGCAGTCAAACATCTTATGGACTAGGACTCCACAGCCTCTCCTGGTTTTCCAGTGCTCTTGTTTATTGGCCCTGTCTTCCTTTTGATTTACAATCCCAGCATAAAATCTTAGAGACCAGACATTATATGTTTCTACAGCGCTTGGTGACTGGTCCTGTCCAGGGCTGGGACTCTGCTCAATGAAAATAAAGACTATGCTTTGGATGCTGGTGGGGATTCCTCCTCACAGATAGGCATAGCATGTAATTTCTGAGAGAGGGCATGTATATATATGATTTTGCATATAAAGTGGGCTTGAATCATTCATAGGCTTTAGGGAAGTGCCTGTAAGCTTGTTTCACCACCATGGTAGCCCTGGAGCGAAGGCAATGCTAATACTCCTGCTTAGTGATTTTAAATAGTTGGTAAGCTGCTGTAAAAAACGTGTTGTCAAACTCTGCAACTAATTTACTTCTTCCAGTCTATAAAACAAGGAAAGGAAACATCTGTTGAAATGTGAATGTAAGGGTAGTGGGGATTATACTTTTCTTGCCTCTGTTGTTGTTCATTGTGTTTAAAGGTAACAGAAATGAATGTCACTGATTAATGAGCAGTGATATTTATTAGGGCTGGAGACCCTGGACAAGCCTGCAGAGATGAACATTTTTGTGATACTGCTGGCATTTCTGAAATAAATTAAGCAGATGTGGGAACATTCCAGAGATTGCTGAACACATAGATCACTCCACATGGCCCAAGTTACGGCAGAGTTAGCACAGATGAGTGGAGCTATCAACACAGCTTCTTTGTCCATAAATTCTGTGCAGCAAGGGTTAACGCTGCACAAGGCAAACCCTGCATGGGAATTTTCCCATTCCTCCGTGTGTTTCATTTATTTATATGTGCTCTATGTCTGTCTCTCAGATTATTCAGCCCCTGGAACACCAGGATAAATGCTTTAGAAAGGTCAGTCCTGCTTGCAGGGAGCCAGCCTTGCTGTTCTCCAAACTCACAAAACCCAGTTTCTGGCCTGTGCCTTTTAATGCCCCTGAAGAAAGTGCACTAGAACAGCATTCATCAGCGTGTGAAAAGCACTAAAGGGTTTTACCCTGCCCGTTGTTTACAGTGCAATGCCAGGCTTTTGCTCTAGTACAGCCTGGGCTACAGGGCCTTTCCTTGTCTCTTCTGTTCTCCTTGGTTGCTACGCTGGTTTTCCTCATTTATGAGCTAAGACAATCCAAGGTTAAGCTGTTGCTGACAGAATAGAAATAAATAATTTGATATGAATGTTTTGACATAAGTGAGATGAAGAAAAATAGTGGGGGCACGTTCTATTGATCATTTCTTACTTCAGGGTGTGCAAGTGCTGTGTTACTGAGGCTTGAGAAGCCTGGAAACAAATCGTCCAAGCCATAAGTGTTGCTTTATGGGTTTAGATATGGATTGGTACTTGGGTGGTGTAGAAACATATGAATAAAATAATGTACAAAAGCTTTGTATTGATTCAAACACTTTCAGTGGTATATGTAAGAGCAGCTGGAAGAAAGTTGAGGAGAAGTCACAGTAGAACAAAGAATAGAAAACAACTGTTTTCTAGCACAGAAAAATTAACTGGAGTGAAAGGAGAAGAGTGTGAAAACCAAAGCAATGAATAAAAATGTCTTGGGGAGGGAGGAAAATTGTATTTAAGATGTCCAGTAAATAGCAATCAACAGAGTGAACAGCTGACAGCAGTTTCTGTTAGAGAATCATAGAATCACAGAATTGTCAGGGTTGGAAGGGATCTCAAGGATCAGACAGTTCCAACCCCCTGCCATGGCCAGGGACACCTCACACTACAGGAGGTTGCTCACAGCCACATCCAGCCTGGCTGCAAACACCTCCAGGCATGAGGCTTCCACCACCTCCCTGGGCAACCTGTGCCAGTGTCTCACCACCTTCATGAGGAAGAACTTCTTCCTAACACCCCATCTCTTATTTTTTCCATTCCCCCCAGTCCTCTCACTCCCTGACATCCTCAGAAGTCCCTCCCCATCTTTCCTGTAGCCCCCATCAGACATTGGAAGGCCACAATTAGGAGCTTCTTGAAGCATGAAGAGAAACTTTTGCAGGATGTAGGTCTTAGAGTGAAATGTAAGGCTGGGGTCCTCCAGACACATGGTCTGTTGTAGCTGGGGGTAGAGGCTCTGTGCCTCTGCAGTGGTGCACATACAAGCTGAGGGAGCTGGGGTTGCCTAGCCTGGAGAAGAGGAGGCCCAGAAGAGACCTTATTGCTCTCTACAACTGCCTGAAGGGAGGTTGTAGCCAGGTGGGGGTTGGTCTCTTCTCCCAGGCACCCAGCACCAGAACAAGAGGACACAGTCTCAGGCTGTGCCAGGGGAGGTTTAGGCTGGATGTTAGGAGGAAGTTCTTCCCGGAAAGAGAAATTGGCCATTGGAATGTGCTGCCCAGGGAGGTGGTGGAGTCACCATCCCTGAAGGTGTTTAGGAAGAGCCTGGATGACACCCTTGGTGCCATAGTTTAGTTGATTGGATGGTGTTGGGTGATAGGTTGGACTTGATGATCTTGAAGGTCATTTCCAACCTGGTCTATTCTATTCTATTCTATTCTATTCTATTCTATTCTATTCTATTCTATTCTATTCTATTCTATTCTATGCCATTCGTGTGGCAATAATTAGAAACAGAAGAAAATCCAAGTGTGTTTTCAGTCTCCATATAGAATGCATAAGCAATCATGGTGCCTTTCAATTTGCCTCAGGTACCTTGAGAGGGCAACTAGCAGTCTGTAAAATTGTACCAATGTGTCTATAAGTTTGGCTATTGAATTTCTGGTGTCCTTAACTATTTTTTGTCTCTAAATTTTTTCTCCATCCAAACTCTGTGCTCTACCATTACTAACATTGGATTTGTGAAGTATAATTCCTCTTCAGCAGTGATAGACAAAATGAGATCAATGGTGGAATATGTCTAGTGGGCAGTGAGATAAACAGTGAGCAACAAGCTGATGGTAAACTCTTGGCAAAACATCAAGATGTTAGGTTTGAGCATTAAACCTACACAAGGCACACCTAGGAACCTAATTAAGTTGGGTTTGATTGTGTGGATTTTTGTGTGTGGTGGTGGGTTTTGTTTGGTTTGTGGGGAAAAAAAAAGTAGCAGCTAAGAGATACAGCTGGGTTTTTGCAAACTGGATTTTCTGGATGAACCCCAGCGCCATTTCTTTGGATTCAGATGGTTTGCTGAGGCCAGAAACTTTTGGGACTAAGCAGAAAAAGACATCTTGACAGACCTTTAGAACATGGGCTATGTGCTACTTACACACTAGGTATACTTTCTATATGTATACAGAATCATACAATCATACAATCATTCAATCAATAAGGATGGAAAAGACCTCAGAGATCATCAAGTCCAACCTGACACCCAACACCTCATGACTAACTAAACCATGGCGCCAAGTGCCACATCCAATCCTCTCTCGAATACCTCCAGGGACGGTGACTCCACCACCTCCCTGGGCAGCACAGGGAGAGTTGCCAACAACTCTCTGTGAAGACCTTTCTCCTCACCTCCAGCCTAATCTTCCCCTGGTGCAGCTTGAGACTGTGTCCTCTTGTTGTGGTGCTGGGTGCCTGGGAGAAGAGACCAACCCCCACCTGGCTTCCACCTCCTTTCAGGTAGTTGTAGAGAGCAATAAGGTCTCCCCCTGAGCCTCCTCTTCTCCAGGCTGTATATATACTTTATACTTTATATGTATGTATGTGTGTGCATGTATATATATATGTGTATATGTATGTATATATGTGTGTGTATTTACATATATGCATTTGTATGCATTCTAACCAATCTTCTGGTAAGTTTGTGCAGGTACTGTGCTATTAACTTCTTCATGCCCAGCAGTTAGCCTTGGTCAATGGATGAACTTTAAGACTGAAGGGATTTCCATTCTAGTGAAGACATTAAGGTGCAAACCCAGGGACTTTGTTGTTTTAAACGTCACTTTCTTTCCTTGAGGACTCACCCACCCTGCAATGTTGGAATATCAGCTGGGCAAGGAGAAACAAATCCAGCTTTTAAAATGTGTACTTTTCACACGAGTAATGACCTGTGAAGTTCTGCAGAGGCAATGCCTCATCAGGTGATGAGTTAGGCTTTTCTTGAAGGTCTGTGAGAGGCAGCCAGCACTTTTACAAGGTGGACTTAAAAATCCTGGATGCAGGCTCTCTGCGGCACTCAAACAGTGTCAGTCAGAGAGATTTGAACCGGTAGGAAATGATTCCATTGGTTTTCTAGCTTTGAGCACAAGAGGGAGTATTTGCAAGTAACGTTTCCTTGTAAAAACAAAAAAGCTGCTCGACAGTGCAAGCAGTGGATTTGGGCAATTAACGGCGCTCCACACCGGCAGCATCCAGACTGAACCCGCAACAAGTGTGAAGGGTTTCCCGTTGGTCTGTTTGTGGAAGTGCACATCCTGAGGGAACCTTCAGAAATTCCATGCAGGTTGTGTACAAATCACAGTGAACTGCTTCACAGACAGGAAGGGGTGGCTGTCTAGCAGCTCAGAGCCAGGTGACTGCAGTATAAATTCTTTGTTAAGTTATCAAAGAAATGAATCTTTCTTCTGCTCGTATCTGTCTGCCCCAAAGAGAGTGGCCTTTCCATAAAGGAAGTTTTAATTTCTCTTACTTATAATATTAACTTCTTTTTTATTGTTTGTTTTTTAAGATAGAATGTGAAGGAAAGGAGCTTGTGGAGTGCAAAATAAGAAAGGAGTTTTGGGCTGGTTTTAAAGGTTGCAGTTTAAAACTATCTGCAAGTTTATAACAGCAGCAAAAAAAGGCCCTCATTCATTCACACCAGTGATGTGACTTGCAGTTGAGTTTGGTGCTGATCAATTATCTGACACTATGTAGGGACAAGATAATCTGACTGGCACCACTGAAATCTTAAAAAGTCATCTTGGCATAGTTTGTTACATGTTCTATCCAAGCCTCTTGGAACTAAGCCATGAAGCAGTGAAGGTTCATGACTCGCTTGGAAATTAAGAATGATTTTTGGCTGTAATGTATTTGTCAAACAGTAATTCAACAAGGCCAAGTACAAGGTCCTATACCCAGGCCAGGGCAATCCCAAGCAGAAACACACTCTGGCTGAAGAGTAGCTCAAGCGCAGTCTCCAGGAGAAGGACTTAGAGGTGTTAGTTGATGCAAAACTCAGCATGGGCCAGCAATGGTCAGCGGCAGCCCAGAAGGCAGCTGTGTGTTGGGCTGCATCAAAAGAAATGTGACCAGCAGGACAGGGAGGGGATTCTGCCCCTCTGCTGTGCTCTGGTGAGAATCACCTGGAGCACTGCATCCAGTTCTGCTGCTCCCAGAATAAGAAGGACATGGAGCTGCGAGCAGAGGTCCTGAGGAGGCCATGAAGATGATCAGAGGGCTGAAGAATCTCCTGTCTGGGGACAGGCTGCAAGGGTTGAGGCCGCTCAGCAAGAAGTAGAGAAGGCTCCAGGGAGACCTTAGAGCAGCCTTCCAGTACCTGAAAGGGGCTACAAGAAAGACAGGAAGGGACTTTTTACAAGGGCTTGTAGTGACAGGGCAAGAGGGGATGGATTGAGCCTTGAGAAGGGGAGATTTAGACTGGAGATTAGGAAGAAATTCTTTCCAGTGAGGGTGGGGAGACACTGGCACAGGTTCCCCAGGGAGGTTATGGATGCCCCTTCCCATCAGTGTTTAAGGCTAGCTTGGATGGGGCCTTGAGTAACCTGGGCTGGTTTCAGGTGTCCCTGCCCAAAACAGGGGGCTGCAACTAGGTGACCTTTAAGGTCTCTTCCAACTTAAACCATGAATCTGTGAATTTGGTCTAAAGAGGGCTATACTGGCCTGGTAGTGGGAGTGCAATGATACCAAGGGAGAAGGAGAGGAGAGCCCATGTTATGGGAACTGAAGATTACTTGAAGTTCAGTATGAAAATGGCATCAAGCTTCATCATTCCCAAGCTGCTGGGGTAACATTTGCCTTGTTTAAAAACCTATTTAGGGATCAGGGGGAACATGGAGCAGGGGAAGAAGGATTTGCTTTAAAGCCACACTGACAGCTAGAGTTACGCTCTATATAAATTTGATTTTTTATATATATGTATTTTTTTAAGACTCCTAAATCAATAGAAAATTTCCATGAAATCAAATGTGGAAAACTGTTCTGCTGAAAAACCCAAGAACCTCCCTTTTGTTTGCATTTAACCATTCCGCTGCAGCCTCCCCCATTCAAAGAAAGCAGCTTTGTTCAGTCTGTACAGTGCAGGCATTTCTGACCTTCTGTGAGAGCTATTAATCATTTTGCAGTAAGGAGAGCTACTCTTTGTGGTCAGCATGGACTTTTTCTGACCACACAGAGGTGTTTTGATGATGGTTGGCAGAGCAGCGTGTCAGGATCTTGCTTACTGACATCAGTGATAGGCGGCAGCGTATCAGAGCCAGCGGGAATGTCTGAGCAGACAAATCGTGAAGGAGTGGAAAATGCCAAGCCAATGATCAGAGGTGTGAGCAGGGATCCTGCCTCACTACCCTTCCCCTCCCAACTGCCACACACACCTGCCAGCTCTGCAAAGCACTTGCAAATCCTGCGCTCTTCAGGATGTGTCAGCAGGCAGGGGAGGGGAAGGGAAGAGGCATCAGCTGGCTATGGCCCCATGCACCACCCCATCCTTGCACTTGGAAGGAGCTATTGCTGCTCTCTAACACAGATAAACTTGAATTGGGGAGCTTGAGGTGAACGTGAATAGTTCTGCGTTTGCTCAGCATTGCACAGAGATTTACCGTTTCATCATGTGCTCCACCTCCGGGGCCATTCTCCCAGAGGTCTGAAACAAGGACTAAAGCAGTTGTGCTAGAGCTAACTTCTACCTGTCCTGTCCCCCTTACCTATACTCTTCTTAATGGTATGACCTCCTGGAGAAGAGGCAGTAGGACAGCATCCATTCCTGCCAAGTGGAAGCATCCATGTCTTGGGGTGACTGCTGGGAAATGAACCCATTTCATACCTCCAAGAGCCAAGAACAGAGATTTTTTTTTTTTGGCTTTAACTACACTGGGGAAGATTTCAGGCAGTGAGTTAAGAGGTTTTGCACAAAACCATCACTTTTTTTCCCAAGTACTCCTTGATTTCCTCCCATTCCCATGACTGACTTGTAAACTGCTTCCTCGTTAAAAGCTGCATGTCCCAGAGATGCCCTTAAGAAGAGGAGTGCAGAGTAAGAAAGTATCCCTTCAGCTTGATGTGAATTGCAAAGCGGGGCTCTCTCCTTCCATTCTTAAACACGAAGGGTGGTAGAGTAGCAATGCTGACAGTGTACATTTGCAGATGCCACCATATGGGTCTTGAAAAACTAGTTGCACCGATGATTCCCTGCACATGTAGGAGACAGTTTGCATTGTTGGCATCGTCCCTGCACAGAAACAAGCACAGCTTAGCAAAGCTAAGCAGATGGCACTAGATCTGGTGCCAGGGAAGCACTGAATTAAAGGTTATACCCACCAGGTTTGATGCAGTGCCAGTTTGAATTGGTACAGAAGCTTCAGCCCACCTGCTTATTGGCCCCGTGACATCTGGCATCTTTCTCCTTTTCTTTTTTTTTTTCCATTTTTTCTTTTTTTCCCCTCTTGGACTAAGCTTAATGCAGCAAGGAAAAAAAAAAAGTAATTTTAAAAGCTAGTTACCAATAAATGGGATTAAAATTCTCTGCGGGGGGGGGGGAGAAGAGAGAAAGCTTCCCAAATAACGTTGTGTTTAACCCTGCTGTAGCAGAGAGTTTGGGAAGATTATATGGTGGAAAATGAGGGCCTGGGTAAACCCACATTTTATGGAACCACTTAATGGTCAGGGTGGCATACTAATGAACACAGAGAGCTGTTAGGGGGTTATGGCTATCAGCAGCCTGCACATAGCAGCTCGCTGTCTCAGGCTGTCACCACGCATATGCTGTCACTCAGAGCAGGAGAGAGATTTTATGGCACCTGAGTGTGGCCAGTGGAGGTGCCCAGCGATGCAGTGCCCCCTGCTAAACTCACTGCCCTGCTCCACTTCGATTTCTCCCTCAGCCCTTCTTGCTGCCGTGCACGTTGCTCCAGGCACCTCTTGAAGGCTATTGCTAGTTTGTGAAACCAGTCTCTCCTTGCCTGCCGCACGTTCACATGCTGTCTATACAAATATGCTGCCATGGGGACTGTGCTTGTTGCAGAGCCTAAAACTGTTTATGTGTCTTCTCCATTAGGGATTTAATCCTTGCTCCCTTGGTGTGAAATGAAAGCGTGCGGCTGTATGGCACTCTAGAGATGATTACTATTAGAGCTAAGCCTGAGTTTATACACACCAAGAGCCAGATTAATCAACAATTTATTGACTCAAAATTGAATCCATATAACATTGGGTTTGAGGTGTTTGGGGTTTTTTTTTCCAATTTGTTTCTTGTTTCTTTTTCAGTTTTTGTTTCTTTTTAATTTTTTTCTCTTTCCTTTTTCCTCTTCCCTTTTTCCTTTTTCCTCTATCCTTTCCCCTTTTTCCTTTTCCCTTTTTTCCTTTTTCCTTTTTCCTCTTTCCTTTTCCCTTTTTTCCTTTTTCCTTTTTCCACTTTCCTTTTTCTTTTTTCCTCTTTCCTTTTTCCTTTTTATTTTCTTTTCCTTTTCCACTTTTTCCTCTTTTCTTTCCCATTTTTCCTCTTTCCTTTTTTCCTTTTTCCCTTTTTCCCTTTTTCCCTTTTTCCTTTTTCCTTTTCCCTCTTTCCTTTTCCCTATTGTCCTTTTTCCTTTTTCCACTTTCCTTTTTCTTTTTTCCTCTTTCCTTTTTCCTTTTTCTTTTTTTCCTTTTTCTTTTTTTCCTTTTCCACTTTTTCCTCTTTCCTTTCCCATTTTTCCTCTTTCCTTTTTTTTCCTTTTTTCCTTTTTCCCTTTTTCCTTTTTCCTTTTCCCTCTTTCCTTTTCCCTTTTTTCCTTTTTCCTTTTTCCACTTTCCTTTATATTTTTTTCCTCTTTCCTTTTTCTTTTTTTTCCTTTTCCACTTTTTCCTCTTTCCTTTCCCATTTTTCCTCTTTCCTTTTTTCCTTTTCCCCCTTTTTCCTTTTTCCTTTCTCCCTTTTTCCTTTTTATTTTTTTATGAAGGAGGGATTCAGGCTGCCTGAAAAAATTTGGTGGAAAATGATCAGGAAATCATTGAACCAGATTTATTAAATGCCTGAAAACCAGTGATATTCATGTTGTGATGTCTAAAGCTCCATCACAGGAACGTCAGGGAAGCTGATTTGCTTATGAACCACAGACATACATCTTTAAGTCATCAGTGCTGGTTTGGAGTCTTCATTACACAAAAAGAAAGTTAAAAAAAAAAGAGATAGAGATCAGCTTTGGAAAGTTCCTTGTGTTTTCTTGGCTTCTGTGTAGTCAGCACCACTGATGGGAATGGGTAAATACGGCAATATATAGCTGAAGAGATAAACGTGCTGGGGAACAAGTTATAATGCTCAGCAAAAAGCTGTTGGCCTCCTCCACACAGCAACAAGAACCACACTGCATGCCTTCATAAGTCTAGTATCACAGTATCATAGTATCAGTCAGGGTTGGAAGGGACCACAAGGATCATCTCGTTCCAACCCCTGCCATGGGCAGGACACCCTACACTAGATCAGGCCGGCCAGAGCCTCCTCCAGCCTGCTCTTAAACACCTCCAGGGAAGCTTGAGAATATTTTGGGTTTGAGAATATTTTGGTCTAGCTTGAGAATATTTTGGTTTTACTTTCTTTTTTTAATGGCTGATATTAACCATCCACATGTTCTATTGCTGACCTTTGATAAAAACTTATCTGCCAGAGACCTGATCCAAAATCTTTGCTGGCTTAAGCCTGTCTTGACCTTGCTGCTGGTACCTTTGCCTCTTGCTTTCTCTGTGGCAGACAATTTCACGGTGCTCTGTGCTGAATTCAGGAGGCTGCCTCACAAGTCCTTTCCCAGAACAAATTTGAATTGAGTTTCAGGTTGGCCACTGGCTTGTCAAACTTTCCTACTGCACAGCTGTGGGGTGTGTGTGCCTTGGCTGCTATTTCCAGGGTCAGAAGTTCACAGCTTTCAGCTCAACCCTTCCAGATCCAGCCTCAAAGGCAAAAGAGCTAGAACTCCTCTGCCAAGGCACCAATGAGGATCAAAGCCTTGCAGACAATTTCCTTCTCCAACAGCCTGATCTGGGGACATCTATACGAGTCTTCATCTTTGCAGAGAGGGAGGTGTGCAAGGGCAGCTCTCTCAGTTTTGGGGTTGAGTGGGGAGAACCAGACTGCCTTGGGTTTGGGATGTTTTTGTCCCACTTGAAGCGTTTCCAAAGCAACATCTGGGCATCTGGGTTATTTTCTCGAGGTTTACTGTAGGTCAACACAGAAATATAAGCAATGGGCTGGACTTTGAACCCTTATTCACAACAGATCCTCCTCCTTGTCTGCTCCAAGGCTGGGAAATCTCTCATTCCTTCCAATGGCAGTACCCATTGACAAGTCTTTTGTTTGTTGTTGGCTTTTTTAAAATATAATTTGACAAATGTTCTATTTACATAACAGATTGGTAAATAGTTTGGAGAGGGATTGCTTTCTCTAGCTCCTCAGCTTTCCTCATCTAGGACTGCTTTCTCTGAATAGTGTCTGCTAAAATTATTCCCTAGAAGTTTCAGGGTGTAGACAACATCTCGTGTTACCCAGAGACAAGGATGCTGAGTTTAAAATCACATCCCTAAATAAATGGCAGATTCTGAACCAGGAAGTTTATTACCTGTCTGTAAGCAGCATACTGTAAGGATAGAAGCTTTGCATTAATTATTTACCTGAATTTAGTCTATTTTCTTCTCTCATATTTTATTACTGCTGTGGTTGAGATTTTTTCATCTGGCACCATCACTTCTATCACTTTCCACCATCTTCAGCTTCTTCCCCCTGTTTAGTATCCTCACTACTCTTAGCTTCTTTGCACTCAAATCACCATTGGCTCCTCTCATGGAATTTGAAACGCAGCCTTTCCTGAACCGTTCAGTGACAACTTCTGGATGTAACTGATCCCATGCTGTCTTAATCCAGTGACAAAGTAGTGCTGCAGTAGGACTTCTTCATCTTCCCTGTAGGAGTTACAGCAGGATGCCCTGCCAAGAGCCAGAAGGGCTGCGAGCACTCTTTAAAAGCCTTGCTCTCTACTACATCAGGCACCTGCAGTTGTGACATTCCTCCTGGTGCAATTGCAAGCTCAGTATTCATTCCTCCAGTGCCATTCTGCGTGGCTGGTGTGAGATACCCTTCAAATGTACCTAGGACAAGCACCCTCCTTTTGCATACCAGCACACCTGCTCTCCTGTTCCAAACGATGTTCAGCCAATCCTTCATTAAGTCTGTAGGCATCCATTCTTGGGTTTGACACCTAACAATTATTCCAGTAGGCAGCTGGTCCTTCAGCATTGTTTTCCGCTTCAAGATCACATACGGTGGCAATTTTATGCCATCTGCTAGCGCTGCCAGCCTTACTGTAACGCACATTTTTTCATTCCCCAAAGTTCTGATGATGACGAATTTTGTGCCTATTGCTTCACTGGTGTTATTGGATGGCTCATCAAAGGGAACTGGTGTAGTCATCTGCGCACTTCCCATTCAGCTCAGCAGGGAATCGTGCCCTTTATGCAACCCAGTCGTGCATTGCTGGCATGCAGGAATGTTTTTGGTAGAGTTGGGAGGTAGATGTTGGCAAAGGCCTTCTCTGTAGGCAAATCCCATCGTGACACGTCATCATCTGTAGACACCAGCCATTACTGCTCTTCAATCTTTCCATGTAACCTGTCTGTGCTATTCCTTGAGGTGCCTGTGTAAGGATTTCCTGTGTAACTGAGGGTTCTTTGTCAGCGCACACAGTCTGCAATTTATTGTTCTATCTGAGCAGGAGAGCTGGACTAGATCATCATGGGCTGCCTGGGGAGGTGGTGGAGTCACCGTCATTGGAGGTGTTCAGGAGGAGACTTGATGGGGTGCTTGGTGCCATGGGTTAGTTGTTTAGGTGGGTTGGATTGGTTGATGGGTTGGACGTGATGATCTCGAAGGTCTCTTCCAACCTGGTTTATTGTATTAAATTGTATTAAATCTCCAGGGGACCTTTCCAACCTCAGCTACTCTGTGATAGTTCCTGAAGTGCCCTTTCTTCAGGAACTGCATAATTTCTGCACAACAGCTTCTGTTTTGATTATTTCCATCTTGGCACATTTGCCTCAGTAATGTTATATTTCCTTTTGGACTCAGTTTTTAGTTTCTGCATACAGTACTGTCATGAGTTGAAAATCTACACTGTAACTCCTGCTTGTATTTTCTGGTATGACTCCTCTTGCATTTGTCCTTCTCACCTCTTGATGTTTTGTTATTTTATAATTCACCTAAAACTGTTTTTAAAATCACAGTGGAATTCTCTGAGTCACTTCAGAGTTCTTCTCTAATGAGTAAGAAAACCAACAGTAAATCTTTGTGTTTTCTTGTGCAAACTTCAGGCTGGTTAGTGTTCATTTGTGCACATAACTAAGGAAACTTCCACAGTGTGCAGTCATGGTAGCATGAGACTGCAAAATGAGGACAACCTCTAATGTATAAGTTAAACTTTTGGACAAATCCCCCTAACTTTGCTTTGGGTAAATAGAGAGTTGTTTTATGTTGCTGGGAATTGTGTTAATACAATATAATATAATACAATACAATACAATACAATACAATACAATACAATACAATACACCAGGTTGAAAGAGACCTTCAAGATCATTGCATCCAACCCATCAACCAATCCAACCCACCTAAACAACTAGACCATGGCACCAAGCACCCCATCAAGTCTCCTCCTGAACACCTCCAGTGAAGGTGACTCCACCACCTCCCCAGGCAGCCCATTCCAATGGGCAATCACTCTCTCTGTATAGAACTTCTTCGTAACCTCCAGCCTAAACCTCCCCTGGCGCAGCCTGAGACTTTGTCCTCTTGTTCTGGTACTGGCTGCCTGGGAGAAGAGGCCAACCTCTCCCCTGGCTACAACCTCCCTTCAGGTAGTTGTAGAGAGCAATAAGGTCACCCCTCAGTCTCCTCCAGGCTAAGCAACCCCAGCTCCCTCAGCCTTTCCTCATAGGGCTGTGTTCCAAACCCCTCACCAACTTCGTTGCCCTTCTCTGGACACACTCCAACAAGTCAACATCCTTCCTAAACTGAAGGGCCCAGAAGATTTTAGATTTAGTTAGAAGGGTTTCATAGAATTGTCAGGATTGGAAGGGACCTTGTGGTGGGTTGAAAATTCCCCCAACACTAAATTCCCAGACCAGCCCAGTTAGAACCAAATGAAGCTGTATGTACAAACAAAACTACAATCTACGATGAAATGGAATGCAATGAATATGTACAACAGATGCAATATTTACATGTATTTACCATTGATAAACAGCACAAGACCCCCCTGGCCAAAAAAACAGGGGAGTTAATAGCCTCCCCTTTCCTGCTCCCCTCCTTACACCTCCAACCTCCACCACCCACCCCCTGTGGCAACAAAGGGACAAGAGAAAGAGCAGAGAATTTTTTTTCAGTACTTAGCCAAAACAAAGAACAGAGCCAAGGTCTGCCAAGCCAGTCAGAAGTGAACCAGTGTCTCTCCAGAGCGAGGAAGCCAAAAAGAGAGAGATAGTTACAGATCAAAGTTTTGTGTCTGTTATCTCTCCAATGGGATTGGTTAGAACATATCGTTCTTTTCCATTTTACACCCAACAGTGATTTATTTACATTCTACCACTTTCTGTTCAAGGTCTGTGGAAAACTTTAAAGGTACAGCCTAAAACTACCACAGACCTCAAGGATCAGCCAGTTCCAACCCCTCTGCCATGGGCAGGGACACCTCACACTACAGCAGGTTGCTCACAGCCACAGCCAGCCTGGCTGCAAAAACCTCCAGGCATGAGGCTTCCACCACCTCTCTGGGCAACCTGTGCAAGGGTCTCACCACCCTCATGGGGAGCAACTTCTCCCTAGCATCCAATCTCAATCTACCCATTTCTAGTTTTGTTCCATTCCACTGATAGTCAGAAGATCATCAACACTGTCTGTATCTACTCAAGGGTAGCTAATTTTGCTTATTAAGCTACTTAAACCAGGTCTGCATAGCATGTGACCTCTGAAATATTCTTTCTTGGCCAGCTGGTCCCACAGAGACAGTGTATGTGCTCTGGCGTGGGCAGAGGTTGGCTGAACAATGAGCCTCAGCTATGCCTCATGCCCCATCAGTGTGCTGGGCAGTCATGCAGATCTTGTTTGTGCACCTAGATACCAGGTCTCTTGGCTGCTGTAGGCTCTAGGACAGTTGTACTGCTCTTCTGTATGGACACCTGAGGGACAGACAATAAATACTGCATGCACACATCGCCTAATGCTGCATGAGATGTAACATACTGTTCATAACAACCCAAATACAAGGTTGGTAGGACTGAAAGATGGGATGGCTGCCACCCAGAGGGACCTGGAGAGGCTGAAAAGTTGGGATGAGATTCTGCCCCTCTGCTCTGCTGAGACATCACCAGCAGTGCTGTGTCCAGCACTGGAGCCCTCAACACAGGAGAGACATGGACCTGCTAGAGTGGGTCCAGAGGAGGCCACCAAGAGCACCAGAGGGACCTGGAGCACATCTCTTATGAAAACAGCCTGAAAGAATTGGGATTGTTCAGCCTGGAGAAAAGAAGGCTTTGTGAAGACATTAGAGCTACATTAGACCTACAGGAGGGGGGGGGGGCAGAGAACTGCTGAGAAGGGCTTGTGGTGATGGGACAAGGGGCAATGGTTTGAAACTGGAGCAGGGCAGATTTAGGTTGGATGTCAGGAGGAAGTTCTGCACAATGAGAGGGATGAAATAGAACAGGCTGTCCAGGGATGTAGGGTTGAAACCTCATCCCTGAAGGTTTTTGCTGCCAGGCTGGCTATGGCTCTGAACAACCTACTGTAGTGAGAGGTGTCCCTGGCCATGGCTGGGGGTTGGAACTGGCTGATCCTTGAGGCCTGTGGTAGTTTTAGGCTGTACCTTTAAAATTTTCCACAGACCTTGAACAGAAAGTGGTAGAATGTCAATAAATCCCTATTGGGCGTAAAAAGGAGTCATTCAGGATCAGACTGGATGCAGCCCTGAGCAGCCTGCTCTAGTTGGAGGTATCCCTGCTGATTGCTGGGGGTTTGCACGAGATGACCTCCAAGTGTCCTTTCCAACCCAGTGCAATCTGTGAGCCTGCATTTTCAGCGCCGAAAGGAACATATTCAGACATTACCCTCTTGGAAATATCGCTTCCACGTATTTTAATCTTTCGAAACACATAGAACAAACACAATGAAATTATTTGCATTAACCAAAAAAAAAAGCATATATGTATCTCTAGGCAAGCAACTCCTTGGGTTTTGTGAAATGTCTTTTGCATATAATTGCTTAAAACTAATCACTGCCGCTGATTAAAAATAACAACCACACAAATTGGCAGCATCCTACATTTCCAACTACCTTAATCCACAACAGTAAGCACTGAACTGAATTTTTTTTTTGTGGTGGTGGTGGTGGGGTGTTTTTTTTTTGTGCACCCAGTGACTAATTCAGGATAATAAACTATGTGTTGCTGTGAAGTGCCTCATAGCAGTGGAATGTATTTGAGTTCTTTAATTGAGCTCCAGCCGGATCTATTTTTAAGAGGAGCGCTGCTCCTTCATTATTTTTGCCAGTCGGAGTAACTTCACGAGTTACAGAGTAGGACTTGTTTTATGGACTTTCTTTATTATTTGAACAGTAGACAAATAAAAGTAGACATTAAAAAAAAAAAAGGGGGGGAGGGGAGAGAGAGAGAGAGCGGGGGGGGGGGGAAAGGTCGTTTGGTTGAGGAAGTTTTATTGCTCCAGTTATAGATAGTGCAGAGAAGTGTAAAAAGACTGTGGCCCACATTAGTTCCGCTGTATATTTCTGGGCTTGGGCTTTGAATTAAAAAAGTGTGAAGGCATGCAAAACAGATGCTTTCAACCCATCTTGCTCCAAAGTGAGAGAGGGATAAAAAAAATAAAAAGAGAAAAAAGAAATCTGTTTAAGGTGTAAGAAAAGTTGTCTAAAGGGACGGATCGCTCTGAACAGGCTGCCGGCTTCCTCAGGAATTTCCTTTGAGCTGACGCAGACCACGCTGCAGTTCGTCAGGCTCAGCTCTGCCTCGTGGAGATGTTTGATGCTTGAGCAAACGGAGGTTTTGTTTGGTGCAAAATCTGCCCCACAGTGTAAAGCCTCAAAGCAAGGCTCTGTGGACATCTGTTGTGCCTTGCTTTCTGCAAGTCCTGAAGCTGGAGGCCACCGAATGGCTGCAGATCTGCTCCATGCTGAGTACTTCGGAGGTATAAAAATGCAATGTGCTGTGAAGGGGGAAAGGACTGGAAGCCTTCACTTGGCACCTCAGCATAATCTGGCTGCTTGTGATTTTTGCCATATAGCAGAACAAGTAGATTTTAGATGTTGTGTTTGTCTTTTCATCGGATACTGTCTGGTGTGTTCATAATAACGCAGCAAGCCCAGGACAGCTTGCAAACTCCTCTGTAGGTGTTCAGAGTCCTCTTCTTCATTATCTTCTTGTGTTAATATAAATCTCTTTCTGTAGATAATTTGCTACTTTTCCCTTGGTTGTTCCTTAAGATGCTAAAATTACTTCTTGGTTCTTTTCTAAGTTGACTTTGCACCGAAGAGTATTTCATTTTCAGTTTTATTTCGGGACACTTGAGTAATGCAGCCCTGAAACTAAGCGTTCAGGGTATCAACTGGAGTAAACGCTAGATCATCAGCAGAACATCAGGCTTCTTGTTTAATATGGTTTTGCACTGGCACATCATATGCATATGTCATTTTTAAGCACTGGCACAAGTAGGCACTCTATAAAGTATCCAGATACAAAACCTGTTCGGTCTGTGCCGGATTTGCATGCAAAAATGGGACTTTTGCCTCTAAAAATACCCTAGTTTTCATACAACTGACATTGTCATACCCAAGTCTGATCCCTGTCAAAATCACAGGCATCACAGTTTTCAAATTTGGATGTCACAGCCCAGCAGGGGCAGTGGTTCTGGGGGCAGCCTTTGCATTTTTCAAGGTTTTGCAGCATGCCCTTCATTTTGAAAACAAAAGAATTTAATGGGAGAGACATGCAGGGAAGGAACTCAGAGAGTTGTGTCTTAAATGCACTGAGTGTTTAGAAGATAATTCCACAACACAACGTTCAGGAAAGAGAATCCAGGCAGCAGCCTGCATTGAAAGATCAGTTTCCCTCCCAGAGCCATCATGGTACTGGTTTGACAGCCACTGCGGTGAGCTTCTGCTTTGAGCGTGCAGAAACATCTCTGTGTCGCTGAGATCATTTCAAGCAAACAAATAGCTGTTTGAGAAATCAAGATGGGGGTAGCGGGGGGGGTTGAAATTAACCAAATTTAAATTAAAGGGTAGCAATAACTTTGTTTTATAAGAAAATTGCTAAAAGAAAGACCTAAAAATCTCTTACGATTTGAAAAGAAACACAGAATTCTCTTCAGCAAAGATTGCCTACAGCTAAGAAGAAATTATTCTGCTACATCCAGCTCAGTACTTGAAGGGAAGTAGCAGCCCCTGTGATGTGTAGGATCAGTAATGAAGCCCAACTGTAAAGCTGGGAACCTGGGACAAGGGCCAGTCTTCGTATAATGAGTCCCAGGACTATTTGGACAGGAATATGGAACACTTACTCACAGAATCAATAGTTCTTTACAGTATCAAAGGCAGACAAAGAAAACCCCTTTCTTGGGTGAGTGAATGTTATTTTTATTTCTTCTGCACCAAAAAAAGAAATTTTATATAACTAGAGAAGGGACCTCGCACTCATTGCCTGGTCCTGGGGTGACACGATTTCAAGGGGCTGAGTTTGGATGCAGATGTGCATGAGGACAGAAATGCCTTTGTAGTGTGTAGGTATGGAGATTATGGAAAAGAAAAAAGATTATAACCTTTTGTAATATTGAGAAAAATATACAGCAGCCTCCATTGGTGCAAACGGTTAAACTCACTTCAAACGTTCATGGAATGGTTTAGGTTGGAAGGGACCATAAAGATCATTTGGTTCCAACTCCCCTGCCAGTGATAGGGACACCTCCCACTAGCCCAGATTGTTCATCCTGCCTGGCCTTGAACACCTCCAGGGTGGGGGCATCCCCAGCCTCCCTGGGCAACTTGTTCCAGTGCCTCACCACCCTCACTGTAAAGAAGTTCTTCCTCATCTCCAGTCTCAATCTGGATATTAGACCTTCAATCAAACTTCAGTTCATTCCCTCTTGTCCTGTCACTGCAAGCTCTTGTAAAAAGTCCCTTCCTGGCTTTCTTGTAGCCCCCTTTAGGTACTGGAAGGCTGCTCTAAGGTCTCCGAGGAGCCTTCTCTTCTCCAGGATGAACAACTGCAGCTCCTTCCACCTGCTCCCATCAGAGAAGTGCTCCAGCCCTCAGATCATCTTCATGGCACTTAGACCACTTTCCTTTTGTAAATGTTCTTGTGATATGGGAAAGGATTGCTTTTTCAAGAATGTCTCTTAAAAGCAGTGTAGCATTTTACTCCAACCCCCTGAAGGAGCATTAACAGAGGGCTTCTCCTTGGACTCATCAGTCAGTAAGTGAGCAGAACTGAGCCATGTGAACGGTATTGATACACAGCCTGCAGGTTACTTGTTAAAGCCATGCAACACAGTGGCTGCAAAGGGTTACAAAGCTATGATGATAAATTCTACAGCAAATGCTTTTTTGGGGGAAAAAAAGAAAGATTCTTTGTTTGTGAAAGCATGCAAACAGAATGATTTGCTTAATTATTCACATAGCTTTAATAAGGATAACCATCCAAAATCCAGAGGAAGTGCCTACAGTATTTGAACAGTAAGCTCAAAAAGCATCTATAAAATATGGAGTTGGCTGTAAGAATAATTAGCTCCTGCTTTGGTGTGACATTCAAGGGATTCTAAGGACCCAGGGCTTTGTCTGTTGTGAGCAACAGCAGCTTAGCTGTGGTTCTTTGGGTGACAGTCGAGGCACCTGGTGGAAGTGACCCCCACAACACATTTTGGTCGTAACTACAGGTAGGAGATAACCAAGCAGTGAGTGCCAGTATCAGAGTGTTCTGTGCAAAAGGTTCAGCATGCTCTAAAGAAGTGTCTGTCGTGTGCCTACAAGGTGGCTGAGTTATGACAAGGAAATATCTGTGATCTGACAGAGGCATGGTACAGCTGTCAATATAAAGCGAGTGTGGTGGGATTGCTTCGTGCTCTCAAGCAGCTGTCATGTCATGGGGACTGTGACTAGGCTGTAACAGCGATGTGACTGCAGTGTGCCAGCAGAGCAGCTGATAAGTAGCTCCTGGAGGAGATGACTCCCAACTAAAATTTGCTCTAATAGTTTTGAAGTGCTGCAGACCCTATTTGCAGTGACAGCACTGCCCATCAGCTTTGGTGGGCTTTAAGGCAGTACCTCCTGAGCAGCCGAGCCAGCTTATTGCTCTGTCTGGCAGCCTTTAAAGCCATCCTGGATTAAATATTTTGATATCCAATTAGAGGCACAGTGTGATAAGGGAGTCCATGCCAGGTGTGGCCTCATGAGCAAATGCTCTCCAATACAGAGGTGGGGAACACTCATGTGTGGCCAAAACACAGGGTCAGACTGGGATGTGTGGATGCCATCGTCTTGCTCCTAGGACTCCCTGGGATGCCATACCCTAGGGTAAGCAGGACAGAGACATAACTGGCATGGAGGCCCCCACCATCTGTGAATGCTCTGCACTACAACCCACTCTGTCTGTAGGTCCGTGGCCTCTCTGCTGGCCAGCTCCTCCAGCTCCCTGGAACTAGTCCTCAATGATGAGTGCTGTGGGCACTTGGCAAGCAAAGAGAGAGAATATTACAAATTAATTAAAATAGAAGAAAAGGGGGGGGGGAGGAAGGAAGAATTATTATATTCATATCACAGATGGAGATATTGATGTTCAGATTAATTGATTTGCCCTGGAGCTATGCAGCATGTCATTAGCAGCCTGGTGATTACAGCAGTGTTGGTTGAAAAATGGTTTTCATGGATAGCCTTCAATTTTCCAATATATCAATGGAGAAACCTAATTCACTGAAGGAGAAATCATACTTATTTATTGTGGCAAAAAGGGAGCTTTTAGGGATCCTTCATTATCTTTAACTTATGAGATTCCATGTCTACTCAGATTTCTTTATCTTCCAGTTTCCCTCAAATAATATTCAGAATGTTACAACTAAAATGAGAAAAAGAAGGGGAAAAAAAGCAAAAACAAGAAGAAAAAAACCACAGTAGAAAGGTTGAGAGCATTCTTCATTTTCTCTTCTCACTTTTGGAGGTGCAATGGCCATCTTTGCTTTGGAAGGAGTTCCAGATGGAAAATCAAAAGCTGCTTGAGAGCGCCAAGTTTGCCTTATTTAAGATGAAGGCATGGATGTTTTTGCTACAGTGAGCCTGAGTAAAAAAATCAATGATGCTACAAGAGGCCAGATGACTAATTTGAATCCTCCTCTTGCTAATTATTGTTTAACATATAGGGATCAACCTTACTGTTGGTTTATATTGCAGTAATCAAGGAAATGTTCCAGAGAAGGGCCATCAGGAGGATCAGAGGGCTGGAGCACCTCTCTTACAAGGGCAGACTGAGAGAGTTGGGGTGGTTCACTTTGGAGAAGACAAGACTCCGAGGAGACCTAATTGTGGCCTTCCATTATCTGAAGGACGCTACAAGAAAGCTGGGGAGGGACTTTTGAGGGTGTCAGGGAGTGATAGGACTGGGGGGAATGGAGCAAAACTAGAAATGGGTAGACTCAGATTGGATGTTAGGAAGAAGTTGTTCCCCATGAGGGTGGTGAGAGACTGGCACAGGTTGCCCAGGGAGGTGGTGGAAGCCTCCTGCCTGGAGGTGTTTGCAACCAGGCTGGATGTGGCTGTGAGCAACCTGCTGTGTGTGTGGGGGGTGTTGGAACTGGATGATCCTTGAAGTCCCTTCCAACCTTGACAATTCTGTGAAAACAAAAATAATTTATAGCAAAGGTAATAGTCATTAACCCCAAATCTTCCTCCAAAGTGAATTATCACCAACATTCTATGTGTCATTTACAGAATCTCAGAATCACAGAATTTCAGGGGTTGGAAGGGGCCTTGAAAGCTCATCCAGTCCAAACCCCCTGCCAGAGCAGGGTCACCTACACCAGATCACACAGGAACACACCCAGGTGAGTTTGGAACGTCTTCAGAGAGGGAGACTCCACAACCCCCTTGAGCAGCCTGTTCCAGTGCTCTGCCACCCTCACAGGGAAAAAATTGTTCCTCATATCTATGTGAAACCTCCTATGCATCAAATTTACCTCATATTTGGTCAGCATCTCAAGAAAATACTTCTGTTACATTTACCATGCTGCTGTATTTAGTGTTCTGTGGTGCTTTTAGGCTGTGCTTTCAAATTTTAGTTACAGGTTTCGGGCAGAAAAGTAGAAAAATATAAATAAATTACTCTTGGGTGTGAGAGGAAAACAAAAGATTATTCTAAACAAACTCATTGGGTAAATATCTGAAATAAGAGGAATAGAATAGAATAGAATAGAATAGAATAGAATAGAATAGAATAGGAGTAGACTAGACTAGACTAGACTAGAATATCATAGAATAGAATAGAATAGAATAGAATAGAATAGAATAGAATAATAGAATAGAATATCATAGAATGGAATGGAATGGAATGGAATGGAATGGAATGGAATGGAATGGAATGGAATGGAATGGAATGGAATGGAATGGAGTGGAATGGAATATCATAGAATAGAGTAGAATAGACTGAAATAGAATAGAAGGGAAGGGAAGGGAAGGGAAGGGAAGGGAAGGGAAGGGAAGGGAAGGGAAGGGAAGGGAAGGGAAGGGAAGGAAGGGAAGGGAAGGGAAGGGAAGGGAAGGAAGGGAAGGGAAGGGAAGGGAAGGGAAGGAAGGGAAGGGAAGGTTTGGGAAGGGAGGGAAGGTTTGAAGGGAAGGAAGGTTTGGGAAGGGAAGGGAAGGGGAAGGTTTGGGAAGGAAGGGAAGGTTTGGGAAGGGAAGGAAGGTTTGGGAAGGGAAGGGAAGGTTTGGGAAGGAAGGGAAGGGAAGGGAAGGGAAGGGAAGGAAGGGAAGGGAAGGGAAGGAAGGAAGGGAAGGAAGGGAAGGGAAGGAAGGGAAGGGAAGGGAAGGGAAGGTTTGGGAAGGGAAGGGAAGGGAAGGGGAAGGGAAGGGAAGGGAAGGGAAGGAAGGAAGGGAAGGGAAGGGAAGGAAGGGAAGGGAAGGGAGGGAAGGGAAGGAAGGGAAGGTTTGAAGGAAGGGAAGGGAAGGAAGGGAAGGTTTGGGAAGGTTTGGGAAGGGAAGGAAGGGAAGGAAGGGAAGGTTTGGGAAGGGAAGGGAAGGTTTGGGAAGGTTTGGGAAGGTTTGGGAAGGAAGGAAGGGAAGGGAAGGGAAGGTTTGGGAAGGTTTGGGAAGGTTTGGGAAGGTTTGGGAAGGGAAGGGAAGGGAAGGGAAGGGAAGGGAAGGGAAGGAAGGGAAGGGAAGGGAAGGGAAGGAAGGGAAGGAAGGGAAGGGAAGGGAAGGGAAGGAAGGGAGGGAAGGAAGGAAGGGAAGGGAAGGGAAGGAAGGGAAGGGAAGGAAGGGAAGGGAAGGAAGGAAGGGAAGGGGAAGGAAGGGAAGGAAGGAAGGGAAGGGAAGGGAAGGTTTGGGAAGGGGGGAAGGTTTGGGAAGGGAAGGGAAGGTTTGGGAAGGGAAGGGAAGGTTTGGGGGAAGGGAAGGGAAGGGAAGGGAAGGAAGGGAAGGGAAGGGAAGGGAAGGGAAGGGAAGGGAAGGGAAGGGAAGGGAAGGGAAGGGAAGGAAGGGAAGGAAGGGAAGGTTTGGGAAGGGAAGGGAAGGAAGGTTTGGGAAGGGAAGGGAAGGGAAGGTTTGGGAAGGGAAGGGAAGGGAAGGGAAGGGAAGGTTTGGGAAGGGAAGGGAAGGTTTGGGAAGGGAAGGGAAGGTTTGGGAAGGGAAGGAAGGAAGGGAAGGGAAGGGAAGGGAAGGGAAGGAAGGAAGGAAGGGAAGGAAGGGAAGGGGAAGGGAAGGGAAGGGAAGGGAAGGGAAGGGAAGGGAAGGGAAGGGAAGGGAAGGAAGGTTTGGGAAGGTTTGGGAAGGTTTGGGAAGGTTTGGGAAGGAAGGGAAGGGAAGGGAAGGGAAGGGAAGGGAAGGAAGGGAAGGGAAGGAAGGAAGGGAAGGGAAGGGAAGGGAAGGGAAGGGAAGGAAGGGAAGGGAAGGGAAGGGGAAGGGAAAGGAAGGAAGAGAAGAGAAGAGAAGAGAAGAGAAGAGAAGAGAAGAGAAGAGAAGAGAAGAGAAGAGAAGAGAAGAGAAGAGAAGAGAAGAGAAGAGAAGAGAAGAGAGAAGAAGAAGAGAGAAGAGAAGAGAAGAGAAGAGCATAAAATAGAGTAGAATAGACTGGAATAGACTGGAATTAGACTAGACTAGACTAGACTAGACTAGACTAGACTAGAATAGAATAGAATTAACCAGGTTGGAAAAGACCTCTGAGATCATCAAGCTGTACCGTAACAATTCTTTCCCTTTTCTCTTATCTTCTGATCTTGGGCTGGTTTTGCTTTGCTCAGGAGAGATAATCTGTGTGCTTTGGCTGGCCTTGGCTAAGTCTAACTCCTCTGCTCCTTTTTCTTGTCCCTTTTGTACAGGAGGGTAAGGGGAGAGTCAGGGAGGGAGAAGCTAGTAGCTTCCCTAGTCCTTCGCCAGGGAGATCCTTGTGCTGTTTATTAATTGTAAATATCAGTAAATATTGTAACTCCTGTACATTTTGTACATATTCATTGCATTCCTTTGCAGAGTGTAGTTCTTGCTTGTAAACACAGCTTCATTTGCTTCTAACCGAGTTGGTCTGGCAAAAGATAGTGCTGGGGGGAAACGTCAACCCACCACGTGTTCTGACAATTCATTTCTAGTCTTAACCATTTCTTGGTTTCTGTTCCACCTTCTATTTATGTCCTGGTTTGCCTCACCCTCCCTGGATGGACCCCAGCAGCTCTGTTGGATGGTGGTTTGGTAGCTTAGCAGGTATTTTAGAAAAAGCACTACTTTGCAGAACTTTTCTTGCCTGGGAGATTGTGCAGCGTGGGGTTTGAACCCAGCAGACCCGTAAAGGCTCGGGAGGAACTGTTGCAGTCTGTCATACTAATCCTTTTTGCAGCCTTTTGGGTCAATAATCTGAGCACTAATGTTTCCTTAGATCTATTGTGTCAATCCAGCTGCCTTGCATTCATGTTAAATTTATGTTCTTAATATCTCTATGAGATTTTGCTGGTTAAAAAAAAGGGAGAATAGAAGAGAAGAAAAAAAGGTGCAATTTGCATCAAAATTCAAAGAAATAATACAGGCAGATTGCTGTCCCCTTGCACACACCCCCACCTTCAAGAATCCCAAATATGTTACCTCATGTAATGGATCATTGGTATGTATGTCATTGCATTCAGGTCACAAATCAAACCAACTGTGTTGCAAAGGAATGCAAACATCACTCAAGTGGAGAATAATATTTCATACTAAACAAAGGAGGACAGGAATAGAAGTTTATCCTATCTGAGAACGGTTCTGCTCCTGCATACCAATGCCTTCTATCAGCAGAAACACCTGCAACCACCACAAGGTCCACCTTTCAAAGAGAACATTTTCATCTTTTCCCTTTTTCGGTAATATAAAGGAGCAGAACAAGTATAGTGATGTGCAACTAATTGTAAAAGCTCACTGCTGAAAAGATTTACTTGTGGTTCAGCACTGCAATCATCTGTTGGGCACTTGCTATAAATCATGGGTGTCTGCTGTTGTCTCCACTAATTAGTACACTAACTTATTATTAAGTCCCTTAAACATTATATGAAACCTGGGCTGTGCAGAGAATTACTGGGGGAATGAGAACACTTGAAGTTTTATGGCACAGCTACAAAGTGTACAGGAAATGTCTGGGCGGTGGACAGTTGTAGTGAGCCAGACAAGATGGGATGTCTATCCTTTAGCAATAAAAGCCCTTGATTTTGCAGCCTTCAGCGTGCCAGTTCAGTCACTTAGGCACCAAATGAAGGTCTCAAGCACAACAATTCAAAGCAACCGGTACAGTAGGAACTGGAGTTTTAAACGAGAGCAGACAAGTTGATTAGAGCCTTTGGAGATGCGTGCTCTGAATAAAGGTTAACCTTTGTGAACTTTGAATACACAGCTTTCAGATGAATTTTATATGAAATCTGGTGACAAAGAAAAGCCCTGTTCAGCAAGGGCTGATTAATTGAGTTACACTTCGTTGTAAACCCCTGACAAGGATGGGAAATAAACGTAGCGCTGTGCTTTGTAGCCCTACGAGCCGACTGCACCTCGGCAAGAAAACAGCAAGGATCTGACCATGGAAAGGCCCTGTTGAGTACCTCTGAAGACAGTCTGGTGAGTGAAATGTAAAGCCAGGATTTACAAATATTACATAAGTGAACACTGTTACTGCACTCAGGCTGAAAAATCCTGTTCAAATCCAATAAGTGGTTTAAGATGTGTAAATAGAGGTTTCTGCAGGGAGTCAGGCATTAGAAGCCACCTGGAGCATGTGGTAAAGATTGTATCCATCAATACAGCAGCTGGGCTGAAATTATAAAGAGAGCTGCTTTCCATCACGCTTGTTTTAATGCATACATTTCTCCTGTCACTAGCACCCCAGGAAAACTACTAACTACAAAAATGAATGGTGCCCATTACCTGATATTCATACTTGTGACAACACAGACAACAATCACAACACAACAGTAAGCAAAAAAACTGATATCCAAATTATTTTTAAGTTGTTGCAGTGGAAAGATCTTGAGAACCAGTTGGTAATATTTTAATAACACTGTAGGCTAGAGGAATGAAACAGGCATCTGGCATTCAATCCAAAGTTTCCTTCTGCTCCACACATTCTAGAGAATCATGCACCAAAGCAGTTTAAACAAAGCAAGGTCAGTAAAAAATTGTTCCAAGAGGGAGAGCCCCACATGTAATGTTCAGCTGCACACCAGCCCTGAGGAAAATGTGACGGTGATTTTCAGTGTGATTTTTCACAGATAGCATGGCTTTAATAGAATTGTGTTCCCCATGCACAAAGAGTGGGTTTTAACCCTGTGTTAGTGTAGGAATGACTGCAGAGGCAAGAAAAGTAGGCAGATGCTTGCCTGAGGTAGTAACTCAGGGCAGCAAAAAAAAAAACATCTGCAGTTTCCTTCCCAAACTGGCAAAGGTCAGGGGAAAGGGATCCTCAGGCTGCAGAATGCTGCCATGAAAACAATGTGCAAGTGACACTCAGAAACAGGAGAGGAAACTGTTAAACTGCTCATTGTAAAGCTGTGGTAAAAATAATAATCAAAACCAAGTGAGCCATATTGCCTGTGTAGGGACAGACTGTGCCACTCAGCCACAGGCCCAAGCAGTGGGTGGTGTGGAGCAGCATTGTTCCCCAGCAATTAAAATGAACATGCTCTGCACACAACACTGCAATGTGTTGCTTCCTCTGCAAGTTGTGCTCTCCTTCTGCCTGTGCTTCTGCTCCCTGCCACCACCACCCATCTCCAGCAGCAGCATAGAATCAACCAGGTTGCAAAAGACCTTAGAGATCAACAAGTCCAACCTATTACCTAACACCTCCTGACAACTAAACCGTGGCTCCAAGTGCCACATCCAATCCTTTTTGAACACCTCCAGGGACGATGACTCCACCACCTCCCTGGGCAGCACATTCCAATTACTCCTTCTGTGTAGCAGCAGCACTCACTGGTGTTTCAGGGAATTTGGGGACTTTAAGGTGTCACTCATGTCTCTTTGCAAAGAAGCTGGGTTCCCTGAGTGTGTGGGCCATTACCTTGTGTAGCAGCTTGAGCATCAAAAACTCCCAGTCCTCTCTTTGTACTGTTATCTTATTCCATGTGGATTTTGAAGGAATGCATTAATATGGATGCTGGGAGTTTGGCAAGAAACTGGTTGTGCAGCAGGATGGATGAGATGTAGCTTGTGGAGTGGTACCTATGGTCAGGCATCAGCCTTCCATCCCAGAACTCACACAGGTGGACAGCAGCCATCTCTGGAGAGAGGAGCATGTCGATTCCTTACCTTTTTTCTTGTCAGACTCATGAATCACAGAACTGACCAGGTTTGCAGAAACCTCCAAGATCACCAAGTCCTAACAATCACCCAGCCCTATCTAATCAGCTAAACCATGGCACTAAGTGCCTCATCCAGGCTTTTCTTAAGCACTTGAACATGAGCCAGTAGTGTGCCCAGGTGGCCAAGAAGGCCAATGGCATCATGGCCTGCATCAGCAATAGTGGCCAGCAGGAGCAGCCAAGTCATTCTGCCCTGTGCTCAGCACTGCTCAGGCCACACCTTGAGTCCTGTGTCCAGTTCTGGGCTCCTCAGTTTAGGAAAGATGTTGACTTGCTGGAAGGTGTCCAGAGAAGGGCAACAAAGCTGGGAAGGGGTCTGGAGCACAGCCCTGTGAGGAGAGGCTGAGGGAGCTGGGGTTGCTTAGCCTGGAGAAGAGGAGGCTCAGGGAGACCTTCTTGCTTTCTACAACTCTCTGAAGGGAGGTTGTAGCCAGGTGGGGGTTGGTCTCTTCTCCCAGGCACCCAGCATCAGAACAAGAGGACACAGTCTCAAGCTGTGCCAGGGGAGGTTTAGGCTGGATGTTAGGAAGAAATTCTTCCCAGGAAGAGAGATTGGCCATTGGAATGTGCTGCCCAGGGAGGTGGTGGAGTCACCATCCCTGGAATTGTTTAGGAAGAGGCTGGATGAGGCACTTGGTGCCATGGTTTAGTTGATCAGAGGGTGTTGGGAAATAGGTTGGACTTGATCTCAAAAGTCTTTTCCAACCTGGTCTATTCTATTCTATTCTATTCTATTCTATTCTATTCTATTCTATTCTATTGAAATGAAAACCTTATCCCAACCCACAAGCCTTTCATTACATTTTCTCTCCTCTGTCCAGCTGAGGAGGTGATAGAGTGGATTTGGTGGAAATTCTTGGTTTGCCACTATCTGAGCTCTCAGATTCCAGTTAAGGCTAAAACCACTACATGGGCACATGGTGTCCAACCAGGACCAACTCACCCCATCCAAATATGCAAATATACATAAACGGGCAACTGTGACATCTCAGTATCAGGGACTTTGCCACATGAGGGGAAAAAGAACACGTTTTTAAAATCGGTTGTATTGGCTTTGGGACTACAAAGCCCAGGAATGTTTGTGGTTTCCTTTAATTGCCTCTGAAGAGAACAGCAAGTCTGCATTCCAACTTGACCAGAGTGCAGCTTTTCTATGCGTTAATGCTTTGTTGCATGTGAGGAGAGCTGATAACAACCCAAATTCTTTCGCTGTTTACTTTGCCGTGCGGCTTATTTCCTGCAGCCAGCCTGATTTAAATGTGTTAATGAGGGTGCCACAACCTTGCCCTGAGTGATTAGTGGACCAAGCCAGTTGAGGTGTTTAGCTGCGTACCTGAGCTAACCGCAGCCATAGGGATCCCAGGTGGTGAATGGCTCTGGGGGTAATCCCCTGCTGCGTCCTGCCTCTGCACAGGCACCGATTAACCCACCCCGGGCTCCCTCCAAGCCCAACGCCTTTGTGTGATGGCTGTCGTTTACCCCAGCCACAACGATGCAGCTTTCAGTCCCCTGTTATTTCCTAGGGCTGCTTTCTCAGCTATTGAGGGAGGAGGGGAGGGAAGAAGGTTCTTTTTTCCCCTCTGTCCTTCCCTCCAGTCTGTAGATCCTTTCGCTCAGTGGAAATTTGTATCTCTTTCTGCTGCCATGGTGATTCAATGAGTTTGAGATTATTTTGCTAAACCTGCCTCTCCCAAGAGACAGAGGTTTGATTCTCGGTGTTCTCAGGTCAAGAATCGCATTAGCTGGGGTCAGAAATGCTCACAGTACAAGGAGGTGAGTTTCAAGATCTTGTCAGAGCAGCAAAAAGGACTCGCTCTCTATTCTTGTGGTAGACGTTACAATGCTGCCAAATAAAAATGGCTCTGCTTAAAGAAAACTCACAGCGGTGCTTCTGCGAGCCAGAGACAAAGCAGAAGTGGTGCAAACAGTCCCCCCACGGAGGGGGATTAGGAAGGATAGGATATGATAGCATCGGGCTTCATTCATAAAGGACGAGCTGGCAGGTGAAGGACATGCCTATTTTGCATCTTTGAGACCACTTAATTTGAGACAAATGGTTGTGTGATAGCTACCCAGTGGCCCAAAGGCAGCAGCACGTTTGTGCTTTGCGTGCCCATGACATGTTTTGCACAAACAGCAGCATGAAAGGGCCACTGTTCTGGGTCTGCATGTGCACACCATTAGGTCTATTCACAAAACAGCTTCTGCACTGGTATTTATGTCTACACCAGTCAGCTACACAATGCAGCACATGGCTCTTTCTGAGCGTGCACTTTGCAAAGTCTTAACCCTCTTATCTTGAAACTGCACTAGAGAGAAAGGCAGAATCTGCAACCACATAGCAAAGAAAGTTCTAAAATAAGTGCTCTGTGCTGACATGGAAGTTAATAGAAAGCTACCATAAAGGAACCATTTCCCTCAAAATTGTTCGAGGGGACTTTGCAATAGTTATGTCATAATCATCTCTAACACTAGAAATAGTGTGTATATATATATAGAATGGAATGGAATGGAATGGAATGGAATGGAATGGAATGGAATGGAATGGAATGGAATAGAATAGAATAGAATAGAATAGAATAGAATAGAATAGAATAGAATAGAATAGAATAGAATAGACCAGGTTGGAAAATACTTTTGATCAAGTCCAACCTATCTCCCAACACCCTCTGATCAACTAAACCATGGCACCAAGTGCCTCATCCAGGCTCTGCCTAAACACCTCCAGGGATGGTGACTCCACCACCTCCCTGGGCAGCACATTCCAATGGCCAATCTCTCTTTCTGGGAAGAATTTCTTCCTAACCTCCAGCCTAAACCTCCCCTGGCACAGCTTGAGTCTGTGTCCTCTTGTTCTGATGCTGGTTGCCTGGGAGAAGAGACCAACCCCCACCTGGCTACAACCTCCCTTCAGGTAGCTGTAGAAAGCAAGAAGGTCACCCCTGAGCCTCCTCTTCTCCAGGCTAAGCAACCCCAGCTCCCTCAGCCTCTCCTCACAGGGCTGTGCTCCAGACCCTCCCCAGCTTTGTTGCCCTTCTCTGGACACCTTCCAGCAAGTCAACATCTTTCCTAAACTGAGGAGCCCAGAACTGGACACAGTTCTCAAGGTGTGGCCTAACCAGTGCTGAGCACAGGGCAGAATGACTTCCCTGCTCCTGCTGGCCACACTATTGCTGATGCAGGCCATGATGCCATTGGCCTTCTTGGCCACCTGGGCACACTGCTGGCTTATGCTCAGCCTACTATCAACCAGTACCCCCAGGTCCCTTTCTGCCTGACTACTCTCCAGCCACTCCGACCCCAGCCTGTAGCACTGCATGGGGTTGTTGAGACCAAAGTGCAGCACCTGGCACCTCAACTTGTTGAATGCCATCCTGCTGGACTCTGCTCATCTGTCCAGCCTGGCAAATTTCCTCTGCAGAGCCTCTCTACCCTCTAACAGATCAACTTCTGCCCCCAGTTTGGTGCCATCTGCAAATTTACTGATGATGGATTCAATCTCCTGTCCAGATTATCAATAAAGATATTGAACAGGATGGGACCCAGCACTGATCCCTGGGGACACCACTAGTGCCTGGCTGCCAGCTGGCTGTGGCACCATTCACCACCACTCTCTGGGCTCAGCCTCCAGTCAGTTCCTAACCCAGCTCAGAGTGCTGCTGTCCAAGTCAGTGTCTGACAGCTTGGCCAGCATTTGCAGTGGGGGATGGTGTCAAAGATATATTCAAGACAATGATATATTTCTTTTTAGTGAAGAGATACTAAGTGGAAGATTCCACCAAACTGATGCTTTTCTTTTTGTCTTTCACCACCAAAAGTTCAGCTAAAAATATTTTACTCTGTCCTTCAGTCTTCTCAGCACACAAACTTCAAGTTGTGGCTTCTTTATGTCTTAATATCTTTCACATCAGGTTCATCAAGTTCACCCTTCACATCAAGTTTAGTCTAACAGCTTCAAAGCACTTTGCAAGCAGTAGATTTTGCTGTAGCCTCATGGTAGTTATTATCATGTCAGTTTTATGGAGAGTTGGAAGAAGTCAGATACTATCACAGAATGTTAGGGGTCGGAAGGCACCTCAAGAGATGATGTAGTCCAACCCTCCTGGCAGGGCGGGGGTTGGGCTAGATGATCTCTAAACTTCTCCTCAGTCTCACTGAACATTGAGAAATCTTAGCTCATTCTAAGAAAATGTGGGTTGGTTTATTCATGGTGCTGACTTTCCACAGATTCAGCAGTATCTTCCAATTCAGCCACCAGTCTGGTGTAAGTCTAGGACACCCTTACCATGGCCAGGGGCACCATGCACGTTGTACACCAAAGTGCTCAGCTGCTCAGCGTTACTGATGCTACAGCTGAAAGAAGCCCACCTGCATCTGAGACAGTCCAGCTTCAGGCACAAATCCAGGCTGGGTGCAGAGTGGGTTGAGAGTAGCCCTGAAGAAAAAGGCTTGGGGCTGTTGATTGGTGAGAAGCTCCCGGGAGCCAGCAGCGCCCTCATGCCACCGAGAAGCAAATCATGTCCTGGGCTGCATCAAGAGGAGTGTGGCCAGCATGGCAAGAGAGGTGATTCTGCCCTTTAGTCTGCTCTGGCGAGATTCCATCTTGAATACTGTGTCTGGTTCTGGTGTCCCCATCATAAGAAGGACACAGAGCTGTTGGAGTGAGTCCAGAGGAGGGCCACAAAGATGATTGAAGGGCTGGAGCACCTCTGCTGTGAGGATAGGCTGAGAGAGATGGGGGTGTTCAGCCTGGAGAAGAGAAGACTCTGGGGGGATCTTAGAGCTGCCTTCCAATACCTGAAGGAGGCTCCAGGAAGGCTGCCGAGGGACTTTTCCTAAGGGTGTCTCGAGACAGGACAAGGGGGAATGGTTTGAAGCTGAGAGAGAGCAGGTTTAGACTGGATCTTAGGAAGAAGTTCTTCAAGTATGAGGGTGGTGAGACTCTGGAATAGGTTGCCCAGAGTGGTTGTGGATATTCCCTCTCTGGAGGTGTTTAAAGCCAGATTGGATGAAGCCTTGGACAATCATCTCTCACTGAGAGGTGTCCCTGGTCATGGCAAGGGTGTTGGAGTAGATGATCTCTAAGGCCCCTTCCAATCTAAGCCGTTCTGTGCAAGAACATGTTGGGGTATGCTGTGTTTCAGTTTACAGCCCTGCACTGGACTCCTTGTAGGCTCTTTCCTCTGTGACCATGAACTTTAACTTGTTCTGTACGAGTGCAGAATTCTGCAAGGAATTTTATTCCTTGTTGTTTGTGTCCTGCCCTGACTTGTTCCACATGACTTCATCCCTCGTGTGTTATTTTTAGCTGGCAGCCTTGTAAATGCAGCCTTGCCAGTAAGTGGAGTTCAAGTTCAGGCTCCAAAAAAGCAAGGCTTTTAAAAAGCATTAAATGTGTTGTCTGCATGTTCACTTCAGGAAAGAAAACATTCTCAGGAGAAAAAATGGCAGAGCTTTTGATTTCTGTGATTTAGAAGAAGCAAGGGAAGGAAAGAAGCCAGTTGAATTCTTTTCATGGAAGTTTGCAATTTTCTGAAACCAGCAACAGTTAAAGTCATTAATTTGTGAGTCATCCAGAGCTGCAAACCAGATTTACCTAGCTATGACAATACATACCTCAACTCTCAAAGGCAACGAGGCAGTGGGTTGTGTGCCTTGGAAAGACCTTTTTCATGTCATGACTTTTAATAAGTACATATATTTTTACAGGAAATTTTGTCTATTTCTCCCTTTCTCAAGGAAAGCTAAAGGGGAAAACCTGACACTGCTGTCTAGCCCTGGGAAAGTTATTAAGGGATTAGATTCCCTTGTCTAGAATCACAGACCAGCAGCTGGGACTGGAGTGGTGTCTGCAGCTGCAAAGGGGGAACATCATGGCTCCCCTCCCGCTGATTCACAAACTGCATTGGGTGGGCAGGGACCCTCAAAGATCATCATGTACAATCCCCTGCGGTCAGCAGGGACACCTCCAACTAGTGCAGGCTGCACAGGGCCACATCCAGTCTGATCTTGAGTGTCTCAACGACATCCCTGGGCAGCTTGTTCCAGTATTTCACCACTCTCACTGTGCAGAACTTCCTCCTGATGTCCAACCTAAATCTGCCCTGTTCCAGTTTCAAACCATTGTCCCTTGTTCTATCACTGCAAATACTCCTAAGCAGTCCCTCCCCAGCCTTCCTGTAGGTCCCTTTTGGTTATTGAAATACAGTTCTAAGGTCTCCTCAGAGCCTTCCACTCAGCATGCTGAACAGCCCCAACCCTCTCAGCCTGTCCCATAGAAGAGGTTCTCCAGCCCTCTGATGATTTTGCTGACCTCCTCTGGACCCTCTCCAGCAGGTCTTTGTCTGTCTTGTGTTGGGGGCTCCAGGACTGGACATAGAACTCCAGGTGAGGTCTCAGCAGTGGAGAGCAGAGTGGCAGAATCACCTCTCGACCTGCTGGCCATGCTGCTTTTGATGCAGCCCAGACTGAATGATTTGTCCAGGCTGACTGCAGGGGGAATGGACTAAGTAACCCTTTAGAGGTCCCTTCCAAGCCAAACCATTCTATGGTTCTGTGGTATGCTATGTGGTTTGCTGTGTTAGTCAAAACGTTCCCTTCTCCCTGCTCTCCCTGGTCACTCATAAACAATACACACAACACTGCAGTCCATTTTTTCCAGCAATGTCTCCTTTTTGGCATGAATATGGTTGGGTTGTTTTGGTTGGTTGGTTGGTTGTTTTATGGTTTGTTTGGGGGGGGTGGGGGTGTTGTTTTGGTTTGGTTTAATTCACAGCGAACTGGTAAAATTTGAGCCTAAACCAAATATTTATTTTAACGAGGAACACAATGGAACTAGACCTGATTAATTTCAGTTAGGGCTATGTATTAGATCCATAGGCTTTGGTTCTATACTAAAGCAGCCCTTAACTGGCACTCATGACTAGATCTAAGCAAGTCTAATAAGGACAATGAGCCTTTTTAGCTTGGCACATAGGTACCAGCAAGTTACAAGTGTGTGTCGCTGCATTATGTATCAGAGATCTTGAAGCAGAGGAAGTAGAACCAAGCCTTTACTTTGCCTCCGTAAGAAAACAACATCATAAAATGTGATGAAAGTGGAGGAAAAAGTAAAACCTTTCATTATATTTAAAAATTAAATTTTATTAGCTTCAGTGTCTCCTGATTTTAAAATGGGGGTCAGCCAATCCTATGTGTTTTGACTGAAAACTGGTCCTAACAGATCAAATTACAACTATGGTTCTCTCCATCAGGGATGATTCTGTGGGGTTCCTCCTAGAAGCTCCTGAAATAGGACTCTTTCTGTCTGGAGCACTGAATCCATTGAGTTTATCCATGTGTTTACACTGGAGTTCTGTTTGCTTATTTGTCTGGGAAACATGCTGACCTTGGGCACTGATGCTAAGTACAGCAAAGTCCGTGCCGCTGTCTGTGCCGGATTTGCTACTTCCTCCATCTAATCTGATCCTCTTGTTCATAGACTCATAGAATGGCTTGGGTTGGAAGAGACCTTAAAGATCCTCTAGTTCCATCTAGGCAGGGACACCTTCCCCTAGCCCAGGTCGCCCAAGGTTGTGGAGTCTCCTTCTCTAGAGATCTTCAAGACCTGCCTGGGCATTCCTGCGTGAGCTGCCCTAAGTCATTCTGCTTTGCAGGGGGTTGGACTCGGGGATCTCTGGAGGTCACTTGAACGTGTCCAGAGAAGGGCAATGAGGCTGAGGAGAGGTCTTGAGCACAAGCCCTATGAGGAGGGGCTGAGGGAGCTGGGGGTGTTTAGCCTGGAGAAGAGGAGGCTCAGAGGAGACCTTCCTGCTCTCTCCAACTCCCTGAAGGGAGGTTGCAGGCAGGTGGGGGTCGGTCTCTTCTCCCAGGCAACCAGCACCAGAACAAGAGGACACAGTCTCAAGCTGTGCCAGAGGAAGTTTAGGCTGCAGGTGAGGAGAAAGTTCTTCCCAGAAAGAGGCCATTGGAATGTGCTGCCCAGGGAGGTGGTGGAGTCACCGTCCCTGGAGGTGTTCAAAAAAGGCTTGGATGTGGCACTTGGAGCCATGGTTTAGTTGTCAGGAGGTTTTAGGTATTAGGTAATAGGTTGGAATTGATGATCTCTGAGGTCTTTTCCAACCTTATTGATTCTATGATTCCTTTCCAACCCCTACCATTCTGTGATTCTGTGAGTCATTCATTTCTGCATATGCATGTGTATATCAATGCACTACTCTCTACATACCTATGTCAAGAATGTAAAGAAGCAGATTCTCTACTTGACCCTACAACACATCCCCAGGTGATCCTGGAGGAGATGCACGAAGCAGAGCTTCTGCACTAATTTGCCTTTTAGAGGCTTGATCTGAGAGAGATTTTTCAAGAGTGCTCAGAACTCATTGCTCCAATGACAGTTTCATTTTGAACGCACAGAGAGTAAGATAATGCTAACTAATCAAAAAAAGGGCTTTCATAGGTCTCAGATTGGGTGCTGAGCATCAGCAGACACAGTTGGGGTTACTATCTATGCCTTGTGTCCCCAGCTGAGACATAAAGAGTAGCCACTCCATCATTTCACAAGGTTGTTACGAAGCTAAATGTGATTAAAGAAGATTTGGATAACGTTGTGATGAGCGCTGGAGAAAAGTAAATCATTCTGATTTTAGAAGGTGGTTTGAATAGTATGCATCAGGGGGGTGCAAATGGGACAGGAGGAAGAAGAATGGATAATTGTTCATTAACTGAGCAAGCATGGTCTGCTTTGTGCCCTAAGTGAAATCAGGATACTATGCAAAAATGGCTTCTGGTGAGGTTTTTGCAAACTGCCTTGCTGAACTTATTTACAGAAAGTTGCACTTTACAACTCTGAAGTGCTTGACTTTGTAACCAACACTGCACTCTTCAGCTGGTTTGGAAAGTATCTTGTTTGTGTTAGAGACAGGTAATTAAATGGCAATTTCACTTTTGCAGCTTGGTGACTTGTGCCTGAGTCATCAAACATTGTTATAAGTATCTTGTCAACTAGACTTGATAGCTCTGGTCAGCATAAACTGCCTTGGGCAGCCTGATCTAATTGGAAATGCCCCTGCTTGCTGCAGGAGGGTTGCACAAGAAGGCCTTTGAGGGTCTCCACCAATGCAATGCAATCTGTGAATCTCCATTTGTTAGGATACCCCAGTCAGGCATTTCTTACCTCCTATATTAACTTAGGACATCACTGGGACAATTTTTCCCAACCTGTTCTTGAAACTTATTCCTTGTTTTTGAAGGCAAAAGAAAGCTTTGCTTCCCAAAGCTTGTCTCTCTTTGCTAAGTATCAGCAAGGGTTGTCAACAGAGACTCACTCTCCCTGAAAATCTTTCCTTATTGCCTTAGATCACCACCACTATGGCACTGCCTTAAATCACCCCACTATGGCACTGCCTTAGATCACCACCACTATGGCACTGCCTTAGATCACCACCACTATGGCACTGCCTTAAATCACCCCACTATGGCACTGCCTTAGATCACCACCACTATGACACTGCCTTTTCATAGACTCATAGAATTGGTTTGAGTTGGAAGGGACCTTAAAAGGGATCATCCAGTTCCAACTCCCCTGGCATCGTCAGGGACACCTTTCACTACACCAGGCTGCTCAAGGCCTCCTCCAACCTGGTCTTGAAATGCCTACAGGAAGGGGACATTCACAGCCTGCCTGGACAACCTGTTCCAGTGTCTCACCAGCCTCACTGGAAAGAATTTCTTCCTAATCTCCAGTCTAAATCTGCCCTCCTCAAGCTTTAAACCATTGCCCCTCATCCTGTCACTACAAGCCCTTCTAAAAAGTCCATTCCTGGTTTTCTTGTAGGCCCCTTTCAGGTTCTGGAAGGTCACAGAATCACAGAATCACCAAGGTTGGAAGAGACCTCAAAGATCATCGAGTCCAACCTCTCACCACAGACCTCATGACTAAACCATGGCACCAAGTGCCACATCCAATCCCCTCTTGAACACCTCCAGGGACGGTGACTCCACCACCTCCATGGGCAGCACATTCCAATGGCGAATGACTCTCTCAGTGAAGAACTTTCTCCTCACCTCCAGCCTAAACTTCCTTTGGCACAGCTTGAGACTGTGTCCTCTTGTTCTGGTGCTGGTTGCCTGGGAGAAGAGACCAACCCCCACCTGGCTACAACCTCCCTTCAGGGAGTTGCAGAGAGCAAGAAGGTCTCCCCTGAGCCTCCTCTTCTCCAGGTTAAATAACCCCAGCTCCCTCAGCCTCTCCTCACTGGGCTGTGCTCCAGACCCCTCCCCAGCTTTGTTGCCCTTCTCTGGACACCTTCAAGTCTCTCAAAGTCCTTCTTAAATTGAGGGCCTCAGAACTGGACACAGGACTCAAGGTGTGGCCTAAGCAGTGCTGAGTACAGGGGCACAATGATCTCCCTGCTCCTGCTGGCCACACTATTCCTAATGCAGGCCAGGATGCCATTGGCCTTCTTGGCCACCTGGGCACACTGCTGGCTCATGGTCAGATGCTGTCAACCAGTACCCCCAGGTACTCTGTTTGGCAGCTCTGTAGCCACTCTGACCCCAGCCTGTAGCTCTGCATGGGGTTGTTGTGGCCAAAGTGCAGCACCTGGCACTTGGACTTGTTGAATGCCATCCTGTTGGACTCTGCCCATCTGTCCAGTCGGTCAAGGTCCCTCTGCAGAGCCCTTCTGCCCTCTAACAGATCAACTCTTGCCCCCAGCATCTGCAAATTTGCTGATGACTGACTCAATCCCCTCATCCAGATCATCAAGGAAGATATTAAAGAGGATGTGGCCCAGCACTGATCCCTGGGGGACATCACTAGTGACTGGCTGCCAGCTGGATGTGGCATCATTCACCACCACTCTCTGGGCTCGGCCCTCCAGCCTAAGGTCTTCCCAGAGACTTCTCTTTTCCAGGCTGAACAGCCCCAGGTCTCTCAGCCTGTCTCTTTAAGGGAGGTTCTGCAGCCCTCTGATCATCTTCATGGCCTCTTCTGGAGCCGCTCCTGCAGTTGTGTGTCCCTCATATGCTGGGAGCACCAGAGCTGGACACAGTTCCATTATCCAATTGCTTGACACAGCCCTGTTGCTCTGGTCGGTGATTCTACACGCACACCATCCCTCATGCAGTTTATGGAGGCTTTGAGAAATGCACAGCATGCCCTCCCTGGAGGTGTTCAAAAAGGGATTGGATGTGGCACTTGAAGCCATGGTTTGGTTAGTCATGGGTGATAGGTTGGACTTGGTGAGCTTTGAGGTCTTTTCCAACCTTATTGATTCTATGATTCTACATAACTGGTTTCTGATTTTCTGATCCAGTCTGGGATGAATAAAAGGCTACCTAGTGATTGAGTTTTCTATTGGATTGATAGGCCGGAAATATGATAAAATGTGAATATTATTTATTAAATATTAAAAAAAATAATCTGAGCCAGTTTGATTCAGGTTCATTTGCCTGGTGGATGATAGGTTAATGACACATGACAGCATGCTGATAAACAGTGGAGTAACAGCCTAGGAAATTCAGAACTTGGAATACAGAAGAACAAACTGGAATCTCCCTATACGCACGAAACCAAACAGCAACGCTGCCTCGGGTGGTATAGACGGACCACCTTGAGTTCATGACAGAGCTAACCAAGAGGTAACCGGCTATAAACCTCAGAAATAACCAGGTAAAGTAGTGTAAGTGACTCACAAACCACCAAGCTGTTAACTACCATAACATTTGCTGAACGAAGGGATGTTCTGAGTTCGTAGTTATCATAGAATCGTAGAATCAATAAGGTTGGAAAAGACCTCAGAGATCATCAAGTCCAACCTGTCACCCAACACCTCATGACTACTAAACCATGGCTTCAAGTGCCACATCCAATCCCTTTTGAACACCTCCAGGGACGGTGACTCCACCACCTCCCTGGGCAGCACATTACAATGGCTAACAACTCTCTCTGTGAAGAACTTTCTCCTCACATCCAGCCTAAACCTCCCCTGGTGCAGTTTGAGACTGTGTCCTCTTGTTCTGGTGCTGGTTGCCTGGGAGAAGAGACCAACCCCCACACGGATACAAAGTCCAAAGGGCAGTATCCAAAATTAGAGGAAGTGAGAGAGCGAGTGAGACACCTGCTGTGGTGAAGATCTAGGCACTATGCTGCTAGGACAAAAGAAGATAATTGCCCTGAAGATAGGAGCAAGTCGGTGCTTGTCACCACCTTGAATCCCATTAACGAACGGGAGGGGGGGGGGGGGGGCAGAAGATGAGAGAGATAAGAGAAAAGAGGATGAGCAATGAGCAAAGGAGCTTGGAGCAATGAGCAAAGGAGTGTGTGGCTCTCAAAATCTTCCCCTATAAACTCCCTTTTTGCAAACTGAATGGCCCAATGGCACATTAGCTATTCAAAACCCACCAATCAGTTCAAAGTGTTGTCTGGCAGGCAAACTGCACAAGCCTTCTCTCATAGCCTCTGACATGTGCAGTCGACTCTCTGAAACGTGAGGCTTGGGGTCCAGCTCCCACCCCCTCCAGGCAGCCTTAACGGCACCTGCCTATTGGCTCCTCGACCTCAACGTGGACCCTGCAACAGAGAGGGAGGAGAGAGGGGCAGTGGCTCAAACAGATTTAGCTGACTTCTTAATGCTTCTTCCAGGACATCTAGTTATACATTAAACCCCAGAGACCAAAAGGTTTATCTTCACAGGGAATTTCATGCAAATAAGCTGAGGAAAACAAGAATGTTTATATCTTTGCCATTAGGTGGAAACTCATCCAATGTGATGGAAGCGCTATTCTAGCCTGGGGTATTTCCTGGGCCCTTTTTCCACAGTGCTATACTTGGAACTCTTACGGGCAGCAACTGGCACGCTCTGCAGACGGGAGCTCTGAGAGTGCATTTAGCAACGTGCATACCACCACAGGAGAAAATTGGGCCAGAAACTGTAGTCTGGAGGCAAAGAGATTTCCCTTTCATTAAACTAACAGAAGAAGCTCCACTGAGCTTTTCTCTGCAAGCTGTCACTCTTGGATGTTTCTATAGACTTTCCACACTGCTAAGTTGCAGTAAATAGCAAATAAAATAATTTGGCCCAGTCACCATTTGGATCTATGAAGTTTTACATCTCAGAAAGCTCCTAACAATCAGACAAGTTCAACAGATTTGTAAGGAAGTGTAATCAAAAGCCTGGAGGATGTGTTAGAAGTATGAGTTCTGCCTGAGTCTGCAAGTGGAGATGAAGCCAACCGACAGTACATTCTAAAGCATATCTGTCTCTGTAGCGATGCCTTTCATGGCAGAGCAATTGATGCCTTCTGATGATGGGCAAAGGGATCAAACAGTGTGGTTTCAGTATTGCAGTCATGCACTGCCAGCTGTGTGAACTGCACTCAGAGAGGTAATGGACAGCTGAAGTGTTTGACTGGTATTTCCTGGTTGCTCTTAGCTGAAGTTCAGCGATTTTTGGACCTTAGGAGCTAATTTGTTGTTTTTCTGTACAGCTGGATCATTAGAACAGGTGAATGTTCATGAATAATTTTTTCTCCTCCAGAGAGAAATGTTTTCCCTTTGCCTGCCTGAGGAATTTTTGTTTCATTTTTGTGGAGCATGGTGCAAAGCAGTAACATGGCCTTGCACTGTACAGGATGGGTTTCTTCCAGGGACAAGTCAGCATGAGTCAATGCTGATCCTGTAGAGCGTGTTTCAAAACTGTTCAGTTGGACTCCCCATCAGAGAAGACAAAGTCACTGCATGGCAAGGGCTGCTTTGCTATGTTGCATGTATAGTTCCAAAATCACAGCTTGCTCTTTGGATCATCCAGAAAGACAGAGGGAGAGAAACTGCTGGGTATATAGACTGTGATTGCTTATTTTAACTCAATATAAAACACAAGAATACAAGACTTCTGACAGCTTTAAAGCTCAGCAATCTCCAATATGTTGATTCTGCTATTCTATACATTTAATTTTCTTTTTAAAGTGTATCATATTTCTCCAAGCAGTGATTTGCTTTTCAAATTATCGTTGCCTAGCTAAGACTTGTGTACCAGGTGCCATGTAAAAGCATGTTAAAAGTAGATAAAAGCAATTTATCCTGCCCTCTAATTAGAGATGTCTTGTCTTTACCACTGACAATAGCAGTATGCAGCTGTGGCAGAGGAGAGATAATAGCACCAGAGCAGAGAGAAATTAAAGATAGGTTATCATATGTTGGCTGATGTAGTGTCATCTCTCCATTGTATAGCTAAGATGGTCCTTAGGAAGAATACTAACTTAGCTCTTGGCCTGACTCAAGGAGATTTATTTTAGTTATTAAATCCAAGGTAGGGTTTTATTATAATGAGGCAAAGGGGGCTGAATAATAATGTCTCCATTAAATACACAGAAAGAGAATGTGGCTTGCCATGATTACTGTATCAATAAATACATGCACACCACGTCCCAGGATCTTTATGAGAGTGAGGCTGAGATTCATTTTTGCCCTGCAAAAGTTCTTCTTCAGATGAAGTGAATGAGTGCCAGGGGAGTCATATGATGGGCTAGATGACTCAGTGGCAAGTCTCCTGGATGATATAAAGGATACCTTTAGTTCAGCAAGAGGCTCAAAATGAATGGGAAAAGAGTGGCATAGACCTGTAAAGATATTCTCTCTTTAAATCCCGGTACCTCAATGCATTATGTACAGGCAGCCTGTACTAAAATGATGTGGTAAAAAGAAATCACCTTTGGGGTTAAGTCTGAGCAGTGTCAAGAAATGCAAAGAGGCTCGATGTTGAGGACCTAACAGAGTTCTCTTCTACTTCACTCCAGGATGTCTTTAGCCTTCTTGGCCACAAGGGCACAATGATGGCTCCTGGTCATCCTTCTGCCCACCAGGACCCCCTGGGTTTCTTTCCCCTACACTGCTCTCCAACCCCAACCTGTTTTCCAGTCCCCAGCCTGTTGGGCAGACTTGGAGGGGAAGGTGCAGATGAAAACCAGTTTAACTGATTTTCTATATATTGGTACCTTTCTCCAGATCTTTCACCTGACTAGACCCCATCAGGGATTGTCAGAGATCAGACTCACTCTGTGTTAAATAGAACGCTGATCATACCCCCTGAGCATGAGTGACTCCTGTATCTCCCACAGGGGTACTGTCACTGGGGAGGACTGGAGATAAATCTGATATACACCCTCTCAACTGTGGCAGTAACAGAGAATGATTCCCTTGGATTAAATCTGAGCTTCATTTTCTGTTTCCAGCAAACCTGAATTCAAGCACTGAAAGCAATGAGTTCATCCATTCCTATATTGTCAGTGTAATGCAGAGAGCAGCTTCAAAGGCCTTTAAAATGGTATTTATGTAGTAATGAAGTTTTGCAAGATTTCACTCTGTAATTTTAGATCTATCTCCTGTGGTTCTAGGCTTTTCAAACCCTTTGCTGACTTCATAAAACTAATTTTACATGATGCCTATTGGGGTGACAATGTGTACTGCAGGGCTACAGCTAGACTTGCATTTAATGGCCTCATGCTGCTGCTCACTGTTGCTGGGGAATTGTCTAGTTTATCCAGAACCACAGTATCTTCATGGTTTCAATAGCAGAGTTAGGACACTGCTACTGCTGTACCTATTAGGTATATTGCTTAATAGGGGTAAACTTTCTAGGCTGCTGTGATTTCCTTTTGTTTGCTAAATAAATCTGTTTATAAAAGTTTATGATGCTGGCAGTGTTGGGAATAAAAGTCTCACGTGTGTCTGAGTCACTAGCACTGAATTGCTGTGACCCTCTGATCTATCGTGCTTGCCATAGGATCCCTGCCTCCTAAAATTAGTTGAGATAATTGCAGTTCACCCTCTCACCCAACCAATTAAATGACTGCTGGCATCACTGTTTCTTCTTGCAGCCAATACCTCTCTGTAATGCAGATTAAATGCTGCAGTAGCAAGGGGAAGAAGGAGGAAAGAGGTGGGGGATGTATCTTGTGAACTAAGTTGATGACAATGCATCACTTGCCTCTAACTTGGAGTTGGCTTATGAAGAAGGTCTCTTCGTCACTGAGATGTCGAGGAGAAGATGAAAAGAAAGGGAAAGGGGAACCTCAAGAAAGGGAAAAGATTGAATCAAGAGGGAAGGCAGCCAGGGAAGCACAAGTCCAATACCAGGCAGAAAAGCCAAGCGAGCAAAGCCTGCTGTATGCACAGTGCTCACCACCTGGGAGGAATGAAATCCCATGAAGCAGATGGAGAGTGGATGAATGAGCTCACAAGGCACAGTGATACAGTGGCCAGAGGCAAGGCCTGGCTGGAAAGCAAATTTGTGGAGAGGGAAATAGACCTGTAATGGAGTGGTAGCATGATGGGAGAGTAAAGGCAGAAAGTGAGAGACAGAAAGGAAAGGGACAGAAGTATTTAGTTGACTTAGTGGCTGAGAAAGGAAAAGGACATTTCCTGTATTCTTAGGCTGGGACAAATGATCCTTGGTACACAACAAGGGCAGTGGTAGCTTTATGCCACCTCACAAATTCTTTAATCCCTGGGCTAGCAGCATGCTACTCAAACACGAACTGGCTTCTAAAGATGTCAGCAGATGGTCGTCTGAGGCTGTATCAACCTTCTGCTCACATCAAACTTGCCAAAGAAACTCAGTAGACAACTGCCTAGAGTAAATGATTGCTGAGGCAGTAAAATAGTGGTGACCTTCTTAACTCCTTTTCCAAAGCTCCCATGGATGCTGCCAGCAGGAAAGAGCCTGGGTGTCTGGCTGTGGTAACCAGTGAAGGGGCTGAAGGCGAGTGGATTCTTCTGCTAGTGATAGACCCCATCCCTACCTTCCCTTTGTTCACAGTAGTGACAGAAATGGAACATTTTCCTTCAGGTTGGCCCCATTCTGCTGCTTTCAGTCCTAGAATCCTTGGCTATTCCCAAGGAGCATCTAATAAGTGAACCTAACTTTTATTATGCTCTGGCAAGACATAAACCAGTTACTGCCCATTTCTTGTGCTTCTCACATTGTCTGTGAGAAGATGCTCCTCAGACTGGGACAGGAACCTTCCCTGAGCAATGAGGCTGCCTTTTCAATGGCTTCAGGTCACTGAAGTAGCACAAAGAGCAGGAGCTGAGCTGGTTCAAAGAGGCCAGCATCAAGAGGGTTCAGAGATTTGTAACTGACAGCAATTTCTTTTCTGCTGCCTGTGATTCAAAAGCAGATAATTTTGGCTGTGAAAGAAGACAACACCATTGGAATAATGAGACAGTCACACTCTCATGTATGTATTGGATCTGGCAATGAGGAGTCCACACTGGTGACTCCAGCTCCAGCCTTGGCTCGTGTTGTGAGTTTTTATTAATCTGTGAAGTTGATTCTCTTAGAACAGGGTGTGTGCAAATCGCAGACACCTTAGCAAGGTTAACTGGGTGTACAAATGGGGTAACAGCTGACCAGAGATACATTGGAGTTGGTTGCCTTCAGGCACAAGCAGCTAACTTGTGTTTGCAGTTCCAGCAACTGCCCACTTATCAGGTCCAAAACTTCATTCTTCGTGAGTGGGAGGCATGACTTCCAAAATTTGGTGCTTGATACTGTGGATTAAAAGTACTGAGAAAATAAGGCAGCAACTAATTCTCTGCAGTGCTGGGCTTTGAGGTTAAAAGCATTTGTATTCATAAAATACTGCAGAACTTTGCATGGAAGTGTAAATTTCACAGAGTAAAGAGATACAGGTAACTGGTGAAGTGCAGTATTTTTTGTGCAGGGAATCTTTTATTAGGCTCTCTAATGGACTAGGTAAATGGATTGCCCCATAAAAAAAAAAAAAGTTTGCCAAGGCAATAAAAAGATCAAAGACATTTTTCACATTGCATATCAAAATATCTAATCCGCTGAATTTTAAGAGTTGCAATGTGACCTTTCAGCCTTGGAAAACTTGTTACAATGACTAATTGTCCTGCTTTGCACTTTCAAAAGGTGATGACCGTATAGAAGTTGAGATCTAAAGAAGAATGGGAGGGAGTGAAGAGTGTTCATGAGAGAGAGGCAGAAAACCGATTCTGTAAACAGCCAAAGGCAGAAAGTTACAGACACAGGCTGTAATTAAGGCCTAATGAAAGAAGAATGGGCATGACATAAACAAAGGGCAGAAGAGTTGATTATAACAGGAGGGTGGAGAGCGTGGCAATGAAAGGCAGTGTCCCGATGCAAACAGAATAAAGAGCACATAGAGGACTGTGGAAGAAGTGGAACATTGTGAAGAAAGCAAAATACGTGTGCAGCTCATTTACACTGCAGAAGCTTTAATCGGTGCTTTCAGTGGATCACTTCCACGTTTTGCTCATGGCTTTGTCTTCTAGGAGATAAAGAGACATGCCAATTTCTACCAGATAAAGTTTTTCTCATGTGCACCGGAGCATTATTTTGTGCTATGTAAATTGAGTGTATGAGCTGACAGTAAAAGATAGGTCTGTGCAGTCATGTAGAGGAGCAAAGCTTTGGGCTGGGACCTCTCAGAGCTCGGAGTCTTTCCTTTGCCATATTTCAGGAGAAAGACCACCTGTGTTAGAATGCTCAATGTCCAGTCCACCTTCCTGGTATGTAGCAGACATGTTCATGCACAGAACACTGACACAGGCTGTGAGGCTGATCAGAGGTAGCTGGTGACACACCAAGCTGATGGGCTGGAACTCATTGGCAGAAGGGAGTAGATGGATGCACACCACCAACCTGATGACACTGCAGCAGGAGTCTTAAGAACAGAGGAGCTCATGGAGTCTCCTCCTCTGGAGACTTTCAAGACCCATCTGGATGTGTTCCTGTGTGACCTGTGCTAGATTCTATGGTCCTGCTCTGGCGGGGGGGTGGACTTGAAGTTCTTCGAAGGTTCTTTCAACCCCTATGATCCTATGGAGCTCTTTTCATCAGATGCTGTTTTAACTCCACAGCAAACAGAAGCATGCACACAGAAAGGTCTTAAAGCATGAGAAAAGTGAAACCATTTTTCTTAAGGTTCCCAGGGAGAGATTAGCATCACCCTAAGCTTGGACCAGAGTTCCCAGAGCTGTTAAATGCTGAGCACCTTGTGCAGGCTCTGTGCCTCCTCAGCTCCCTGGGGTTTCAGTGAGAGCCAGGAGTGCTCAGTACTTCTTAACAGAAAGCACCCTGAAAAGTCATGACTCCTGGATATGTACTCAGTGCCTCTTGGGCAGTCATTGATATTCCTTCAGGCTGCTTGAGCATGCTTTTGTGTTCAGCACAGGATACATAATATTTTCAAATTATTAATAACCCGTGAGATTTCTGGAGTGCTTTGGGAATATTGTGATGTTTTCTGCAAACTGCTTGGCTTATTTCTTTGGGAGCCTTTATTTGCTTATCAAACCACTGATCATTTTCTGGGCAAAATTAACCTATTTAATATATTAAATCTATTAGTCCATGTAGTTGGAGTTGTTTGGGTTTGTTTTTTTTTTTCCTAGAAGTTGAGCATATTTCTTTGTCCTGGAGGAAAGACCACACAGGCTTTAACCAAGTGAAACCAGCTGTGTACAGTCTCTGGTACTTGCTTTGCAAGATCACATCTGTGTGGTCAGCATGTGCTGCAAGACTGTGAGCAGACTATTTACAGATCAGCTGTTTAGATGTGGTGATCTGTCTGAAAATGTTAGTAGCTGCTCTGTTTGTTCACTTGATCCTCACATTCTATCTGGTCAAGTTTGAAAAGAAAAAAAAACTATCTTGAAATACAGATATGTGTTTTGTTTACTCTTTATGCCTCTCTGTTCACTAGCTGCTGGCTGGCCAGAATATATTCCAGCTTTCCAGTCCTGCTCTGTGAAGGGTGTGCACTCTGTTTTTCCTGTGAAATTCAGTACAGGTCTATATAATGCCTGCTTCCGACTTAATTTCCATTTAGACTCAAAGTGTCAGGAGGTTTGTGTTGCACAGGCTCTGTGTTCCTGCAGAGGATAATGCTTAGCATATGTATCCAAGGTGAGTTTCCATTGTAGGCAATCAGATTGCATCAGACCGTCGAACAAACTCAGTTCTGGGACTAAATATTTCCAGAGCTTTGGCTGCTTCCTTGTATCTAATGAGAATACCTCATGTGCTCTATTAGATAACTGCCTTGAGAAATATATAATTTTGCAGGATCTCATTTTTGAATAGGCATTATACTGCTGGGGCTGCGTGATAAAAAGTTTGCAATGGGTAATGGATAGCATAGACTTGTGAAATTCCCCCTGAAAAGGGTGGGGTTCCAGGTTCATTCACTGGATGTAAAGACACCTGGGTTTCTGTCTTCGTTTTAACAAAGAAAAGGACAAGCAGAAGAGCTGCACCGTTGCTGCAGCTTGCAAATTGATTCACAGAACAGTTTAGGCTGGAGGGGACCTTAAAGTTACCATCTAGTTCCAACCCCGCTGCCACAGGCAGGGATACTTTTCACTAGAACAGGTCCCCCAAGTTCTCATCTGTTTTGGCCTTGAACATCTCCAGGGACAGGGGTATCCACAACCTCCCTGGGCATCCTGTTCCAGTGTCTCACCACCCCCATTATAAACAATTTCTTCCTAATCTCCAACCTAAATCTGCCCCCCTTCAGGTACTGGAAGTCTGCTCTAAGGTCTCCCCAGAGCCTTCTCTTCTCCACGCTCAACAACCCCAACTTCACAGCCTGTCCCCATAGGGGAAGTTCTCCAGCTCTCTGACCATCTTCATGGCCTCCTCTGGACCTGCTCCAGCAGTTCCAGGTCCCTCTTACACTGGGGGCATCAGAACTGGATGCAGCACTCCAGGTGGGATCTCAGTAGATCAGAGCAGAGGGGCAGAATCCTCTCCCTGTGCTGCTGCTCTCCCTGCTTTGGATGCAGCTCAGCACAGAGCTGCCTGCTGGGCTGCCAGGGACCAATCCTTCTTGCAGAAACTGGTCTTAAACCATTCCTTGCCCAGCCTTTATCTGTGCTTGGGATAGCCCTGACTCAGGTGTAGGCCTTGTTGATCTTAATGAGTTTGGTTTGGTCACCCTGTTGTTTCCCACACTGTGGTTAGATGCAGAGAGGAGTGTCATGAAAGATGAGGGAAGCCACATGTCAAGAACATGCACAGAGGTACTGACAAGTAGCTTGAGTGTTTCTTCATTAATTGATAGACCAGTATAACATGGGGAAGAAATAATGATGGTATCCTAGCAACTATGTGTTCATAACCACCATGCCCTGTAATGTTGCAACGAGCAGCAGCCACATTTTATTAATTCAAGAGGGGGAGAGCACATAATTTTAATTAACAAAACTTAGCAGCAAACTCCTAATGCAAAAATTTGATAAGCCTCCCCTGTTGTGGGCACCATCACTGCAGCTTCCCAGAGCTTTTAGAGTTTCCAAAATGGGAAATTAGGAACTAGTTGTAGGCAGGTTAAGGTGGCTGCTGTGCTATGCTTACTTTGTTCCATAAGCATGTTTTGCCAGTTGTATCCTGGGTTGCGTCAAAAGAATCGTGGTCAGCAGATGGAGAGAGGTGATTCTGCCAATTTACTCTGCTCTGATGAGACCTCACCTGGAGTGCTGCATCCAGCTCTGGAGCCCTCAACACGGAAAAGATATGGACTTGATGGAGGTGGTCCAGAGGAGAGACACAAAAATGATCAGGGGACTGGAATACCACAGCTACAAAGGCTGAGGGAGCTGCGTGTGTTCAGCCTGGAGAAGAGAGGGCTCTGGGGGGACCTTAGAGCAGCCTTCCAGTACCAGAAGGGGACCTACAAGAAGGCTGCAGAGGGACTTTTTACAAAGGCCTGGAGCCACAGGAGGAGGGACAGTGGTTTGAAATTAGAGAAGAGTAGATTTAGATTGAATGTTAGGAACATATTCTTTACTATAAGGCTGGTGGGACACTGGAAGAGGTTTCCCAGGGTGGGTAGCTGAGGCCCCATCCCCAGAGATATTCAAGGTCAGGTTCAACAAGGCTCTGAGCAGCCTTAACTAGTGGAGGATGTCCCTGCTCAGTGCAGGGGAGTGGGGCTAGATGACCTTTGGAGGTCCCTTCCAACGTAAACCATTCTGTGATTCTGTGATTCTGCGATTTGAGACCGCAACTTCCTGTCCTGGCTGCTAATAACAGGGGAGGGGTAAAAGAACAGGGAAAAATATTTCTGCTACTGGGGAGCTCTTCAGTGGGACTTGACTCTCTCACCTCCTGAGTGTCCCACAGCCCTGCTCACCAGGAGAAAGGTGCCAGGAGAGGCCATGGGCTGGCCAGGAGAGGCCATGGGCTGACCAGGAGAGGCCATGGGCTGGCCAGGAGCCGCAGGGCCACACGGAGCTGGGGATTTCTGCTGCTGTGCCAGCAGCACACACGTGTGCTGCACAGTGGCAGCCAAACTTGTTCCTGGGCCAAGCAGCTGTCATTTAAAGAGCAACACATGGTTTACTGTAGAGCAGATGGAACGGAGAGCTGACCCTTTCATTTATTTGCATATCTGTGTGTATAAAGGCAAGATTCAGAAAAAAATAAGGAGTGGGGAAAACAAAACACCCCCCCCCCCAACAAGTGACAAAAGGCACAGGCTAGCCAGGTTATTCCATGTGCACAATGGCAGAAAAAATAAACTGCATGAGCCTTTCAGTTAGAATAATTCAGATTAGCTTTTACAAAACTTGTGTTGCTACAGTGGATTTCTGCCAATTTATAGCAGCTGATGATCTGGCTGATTATGTCTGTTAATTTGTTTGTGATGTCTATAATGCCTTCTTAGACATTTTAACTCTGGAGATGATTTGTTGGACTCCACGTGCTCTGGGCTGACTATGTTCTGAGTGAGCCAGGTCAAAACACGGCTACAGGCTTTTCCCGTCGGTGTGCTCCATCAATATGTTTCCATTTGCAGTTCAGCCAGGGAGCGCTGGCAGGGAAGTGCCAGCCAGATTTGGAGAAGGCATATCCCTCAGGTCTCTGGGAAAAAAAGAACCTCCCTGAGATGAAACCCAGCATTGCTTTCTGCTGTGGGTCCCTTAGATCCATTCGTCAGCACAAAGGAACTTTTTTCTATGGGAGAGCAGGATTGGAGCACCCTTGCCAACCCCACAGCTTTTGCACACACCCTTCCATTCCTACTTATCTAAAGACATGACAAAAGAGGTATCACTCTGTGGACTGGATCATCAGGTGTGAATCTGAGTGGCTGTGGTATCAGAGCTGCTATTTTGGAGACTGACTTATGAACCGGCAAAAACCTGGGGAGCTGTCTGCAAGGCACGTTTGCTGCGTTGGATTCTCTCACAAGCTGCATCTTTGGTAAATACTTAATAAAAGCAATTTAGTTGCGGGAGGCACAAATTCTCAGTTTGCATTGGGTTGGAAGGGACCCTCAAAGGTCATCTTGTCCAACCCCTATTGTCAGCAGGGACACCTCCCAGGGATGTGGTTGAGGCCCTGTCTCTGGAAACATTCAAGGTCAGGCTGGATGTGACCCTGGGCAGCCTGTTCCAATGTTTCACCACTAGCACTGTAAAAAAACTTCCTTCTGATGTCCAAAGCAAATCTCCCCTGCTCCAGGTCCAAACCATTGTTCCTCATCCTATCACCACAGGCCTTTCTAAACAGTCCCTCCCCAGCCTACCTGTAGGTCCCCTTCAGATATTGAAATGCAGCTCTAAGGTCTTCTTGGAGCCTTCTCTTCTCCAGGCTGAATGGACCAAATTCTTTCATCCTGTCTTCATAGCAGAGCTGCTCCAGCCCCTGATTATCTTGGTAGCCCTCCTCTGGACCCGCTCCAGAAGGTCCATGTCTCTCTTGTGTTGGGGGCCCTTGGCTGGACACAGCACTGCAGGTGAGGTCTCAGCAGAGCAGAGCAGCGGCAGAATCAACTCACTCAGCCTGCTGGCCACACCTCTTTAGATACAGCCCAGGACGCGATTTGCCTTCCAGGCTGCAAGTGCCCATTGCTGGCTCACGTCCAGCTTCTTGTCCACCAGCAACCCCAGCACAGACTTACAAAGCAGAAAGGAGTTTTGGGGTTTGGCTGTTTGCCTTTTTTTCCCCCCTACAAAACACCCCTGATAACTTTTTTCGGTGTGCTGCATAAATACTGGAGGCAGCTTTCCCACACTGCAGGAGAACATTGGTGCAAATGTTCTCACAAGTCTATATTTAAACAAGCATTCGCAGCACGTTTTTGCTTCTTTTGCTATCCACAAGTATTTCCTCAATGTAAACCAGAGTTCACAGAGAAATATACAGAAGAAGGAATTTGAACCCAGCTTAAAGGTGAGGTTCTGCCCCACACAGTAGGTGAGATGGGGTTTCAAAAAGGCACGAAGCTCCTACCCGTTGTGTAAGGGCAAGGGTGCTGAGTGGATGGGGCTCAACACGGTGTCCTGTGAAGCTGGACATGCTCAAGTTAGTGCTAGGGCTTTCTACTCAATTAAAGAAGACAAAGCAATGCTTACCTGAGTGACAATAAGTACCCTTTGTAGGGAGATTACCCATTCTCTGGGTAGAATTGCTAACTATGACAATTTTCACAGACAAGGCTTCTTAAATTTGCTTCTGTTGTTTGTCACATCTTCCTCCAAACACACAGAGCCTTGAGAATCTTGTGAGCTAAATCATGGCAAACCTGCCACGCTTAATTTGCCTTCACATCATTGTGGGTTGCTGTACTTACTGTCCTGATTTTCTTTTTATATTCTTTGCTATAATTAGAGTTGAATTACCACAGGCATTTTGGGAACTGAACCGTGTATTTCCCCCCATATTTCTGTGCATTTTAGGACACAGCTTTTGTTTTTAGCCAAACTATATTATGGCTTGGAATATTTACCTCAGAAACGATTTTGTCCAACTCTTTCTTCTTCTTCTTCTTCTTCTTTTTTAAGCTTCTGTTAGTTCTGTAGGATAAGTGTAGAGGTAACTGTGTGGTGGTATTTTTACACGATTTGGAGCCTGATGCAATCCAGTTTGTAGTGGTTCGACCATTAGCTGCCATGGTGGCCGAGACATTAGAGGTGATGGCTGAGGACAGCAAGTTTGCAGGTGATACCAAGCTGAGTGGTGTGGTTGATAAGACTGAAGGACAGGATGGGTGCCATCCAGAGGCACCTGGACAGGCTGGAGAGGTGGGATGAGGAGACGTTCAATAAGGCAAAGTGCAAGGGCCTGCACGCAGGTTGGGGAAACCCTCGATACCGGTCCAGGCTGTGGGATGATGAAATTGGGAGCAGCCCTCCAGAAAAGGACTTGGGGGTGCTGGTGGATAAGAAGCTGCATGAACCAACAATGGGCACTTGCAGCCCAGAAAGCAAATCACATCCTGGGCTGCATCCAAAGAAGTGTGGCAAGCAGGTTGAGAGAGGTGATTCTGTTGCTCTGCTCTGGTGAGACCTCACCTGCAGTGCTGTGTCCAACTCGGGCCCCCAACACAAGAGAGACATGGACCTGCTGGAGTGGGTCCAGAAGAGAGCCACCAAGATGATCAGAGGACTGAAGCACCCCTGCTATGGAGACAGAATGAAAGAATTGTGGCCATTCAGCCTGGAGAAGGGAAGGCTCTGGGGAGATCTTAGAGAGATATTTCAATATCTGAAGGGGACCTACAGGAAGGCTGGGGAAGGGCTGTTCAGAAGGGCCTGTGAGGATAGGATGAGAGGCAATGGTTTGAAACTGGAGCAGGGTAGATTTAGGCTGGCCATCAGGAAGAAGTTCTGCACAGTGAGAGTGGTGAAACATTGGAACAGGCTGCCCAGGGATATGGTTGAGGTCCCATCCCTGGAGACGTTCAAGATCAGACTGGATGTGGCTGTGGGCAGCCTGAGGTATTTGGAGGTGTCCCTGCTGAGTGCAGGGGGGTTGGACAGGATGACCCTTGGGGGTCCCTTCCAACCCAATGCAATCTGTGAGTCTGTGACTTATGGAGAATGGGTGGCTTGAGTGACTTCCAGGGGATGGAATAGGCCCAGGACTGACCCTGGGAAGTCAGAGCCATGGCTGTAACTTAGAAAATGCTGAAGACTAACCAAAAGCAAGTATAAGGACTGAGTTACTACATTCTTGTTTCTTAAAGACTCTGTTCCTTTTCTCTTGGAGTATATTGAGGTTTCTTTTATCCTTTTTTTACCTGTTTTGTGGGGTGTTTTCTTTCAGGCTTTTTCGGGGGGGGGGGGGGGCTGGGGTAAGAAACACCAATAGGAACTGGTTTGTCTTTCTCTCCCTAAAATAGACTTTTGGAACCCTTGGTCCCAATCACAAATGTACTTGTATAAATTTGCTGTTCTCTACTACCAGAGAAACATGTATTTTATTACACACCAAAAATCATCAGCACAAGAGATTATTCCTTCTCAAACTGCTCTTCCACTTAACAACCCTGCAGTTAGCTTCAGTGTCAGAAATTTTCCAGTCTTAATGGTGAGGATAAAAATGGAACCATCTTTCTCCCCCTAGAAATTGTGATACCTTAGTTTGTTAAAGAATATGATTATAGTCTTTCTAGTTGTTGTTTTCTTTTTAATCTATGAACAAAGGAACTTTTGATTTAGAAATTAATTATAGCAGAAATCTGTAACCCTTGTGCTTACAAGGTTGTGTTTCGTGGCTGTTAAATTGCTTCCTAAACATAATTGTTAATTCTAGATCAACAGACCAAATGTTTTTGTGAGGCTGAGCATTCTTAAGCTGAAGTACTTTGCAAGCCGTTTGGGTTTTGTTGACTTGCAAACTGAATTAAAAAAAAAAAAAAAAAAAAAAAAAGAAAAGGTTATTAACACTTCAAGAATGTGAAAGGAATAATAACACTGATCTGTTTGCAATACATTTCACAAAGTGCTTAAGAGAGAGGGAAAATAAGAATTCAGAGGAAAGGATTGTGCACATTTTAACAATGCAGATTATTCCTCCCTGTCTTATCAAATCCTTTTCCTTTTTTCTGTTAACGTTCCACACACTTTGGCATTTATTAGCATCACTGAAGTGTCTCACAGGTCCATTCCCAAAGTATTGACATCATTGACCTACAACTGCCTGAAGGGTGGTTGTGGCCAGGAAGGGGTTGGTCTCTTCTCTCCAGCAACCAGCAGCAGAACAAGGGGACACAGTCTCAAGCTGCACCAGGGGAAGTTTAGGCTCAAGGTGGGGAGAAAGTTCTTCACTGAGAGAGTCATTCGCCATTGGAATGTGCTGCCCGGGGAGGTGGTGGAGTCACCGTCCCTGGAGGCCTTCAAGAGGGGATTGGATGTGGCACTTGGTGCCATGGTCTAGTCATGGGGTCTGTGGTGACAGGTTGGACTCGGTGATCTTGGAGGTCTCTTCCAACCTTTGTAATACTGTGAGACTGTGATATTGTAAAGATTTTGAGGTGAAATTCTAGCCAATGCTAATTTTTATTCAAATTTGTTTTGGTGAGGATGTTGCACTTGGTGAGAGGCACCACTCCCCTGGAAATCTGTGTTAACAGAAAAAGAAAAGGGAATCACAGTATCACCAAGGTTGGATGGGACCTCAAAGATCATCAAGTCCAACCTCTCACCACAGACCTCATGACTAAACCATGGCACCAAGTGCCACGTCCAATCCCCTCTTGAATACCTCCAGGGATGGTGACTCCACCACCTCCTTGGGCAGCACATCCCAATGGCCAATTACTCACTCAGTGAAGAACTTTCTCCTCACCTCCAGCCTAAACTTCCCCTGCTGCAGCTTGAGACTGTGTCCTCTTGTCCTGGTGCTGGTTGCCTGGGAGAAGAGACCAACCCTCTCCTGACTACAGCCTCCCTTCAGGTCCTTGTAGACAGCAATAAGGTCTCCCCTGAGCCTCCTCTTCTCCAGGCTAAGCAACCCCAGCTCCCTCAGCCTCTCCTCACAGGGCTGTGCTCAAGGCCTCTCCCCAGCCTCGTTGCCCTTCTCTGGACATGTTCAAGAGTCTCAATGTCCTTCTTAAATTGAGGGGCCCAGAACTGGACACAGGACTCAAGGTGTGGCCTAACCAGTGCTGAGTACAGGGCAGAATGACTTCCCTGCTCCTGATGGCCACACTGTTCCTGATGCAGGCCAGGATGCCATTGGCCTTCTTGGCCACCTGGGCACACTGCTGGCTCATGTTCATATGCTGTCAACCAGTACCCCCAGGTCCCTTTCTGCCTGGCAGCTCTCCAGCCACTCTGACCCCAGCCTGTAGCTCTGCATGGGGTTGTTGTGGCCAAAGTGCAGCACCTGGCACTTGGATTTGTTGAATGCCATCCTGTTGGACTCTGCCCATCTGTCCAGTTGGTCGAGGTCTCTCTGCAGAGCCCTTCTGCTCTCTAACTGACCAACATCTGCTCCCAGCTTTGTGTCACCTGCAAATTTGCTGATGACTGTCTCAATCCCCTCATCCAGATCATCAATGAAGATATTAAAGAGGATGGGGCCCAGAACTGATCCCTGGGGGACACCAGGGATGAGTTCTGCGCCCCATCCTTTTTATCAAGGAATCCCAGGTTGGGAGGATCATCTGGCCTAGACAAGATGGCCCAGCCCCTATCCATCTGAACCTTGGATGTCTCCAACGTTGGGCAATGCACCAGTTCCCTGGAAAGATTATTCCAGTGGCTGAATCTTCTCATGGTGAAAACTGTCCTTTTGTGTCCAGTCAGGATCTTCCCAGCAGTAGCTTATACCCACTGGCACTTGTAACTCCCTGTGAAATGTGAGTATCCATTGTCTTTGTAGCCACCCTCCAAGTACTGGAACCTGGCGATGAGCCAGCCTTATTGTCTCAAGGTTGAACAAAGCCAATCCTTTCCTCATGTGGAAGCTTCCCAGTCCTTTGTGGTCCTTCTCTGGATCCTCCCCAGCCCATTCACACCTCTTTTTGTGTAGTGGGGACGAAGACTAAAGACAGTATTTCAGGTGTGGCCTGACAAGCACTGAGTAGAGTGGGACGATGACTTCTTTTTCTCTGCTGGTGATGCCCTTGTTGATGCAAACCAGCATCCTGTTGATTTTCTCTGTCACAGCAGTACACAGTTCACTCACACCAAGCTGCTTCTTCACCAGGACTCTCAGGTTCCTTTCCACGAAGCTGCTCTCCAGCTGAGTAGATCTCATCCTGTGCTGCACTTCTGGATTGTGCTTTCTGAGGTATAAGACCTTACACTTGTCCTTGCTGAACTTTATCAGGTTTGTGTTAGCCCACTCTTCCAGCCTGTCCATGTCTTCCACAAAATGGCTAAGAAGTGTCTGCTCCCCAGTTCAAGAGAGGCAGAGACCTGCTGAAGAGAGTCCAAGGGGGAGCCACAAGGATGATTAGGGGACTTGAGCATCTCCCCTGTGAAGAGAGACTGAGAGCCCTGTGTCTGTTTAGTCTGGAGAAGAGAAGGCTGAGAGGGAATCTGATCAATCTGAGGGGTGCGTGTCAAATGGAGGGGGCCAAGTTCTTTCCAGTGGTGCACAGCAATAAGATAAGAAACAACAGTTTCAAGCTTGAATATAGAAGATTTCACCTCAACATGAGGAGAAACTTCTTTACAGTGAGGGTGCCAGAACCCTGGAGCAGGCTGCCCAGAGGGGTTGTGGAGTCTCCTTCTCTGGGGACTTTCAAACCCACCTGGATGCATTCCTGTGCAGACCACCCTGCGTGATCCTGCTCTGGCAGGGGGGTTGAACTGGATGATCTCTGGAGATCCCTTCCAAACTCTAGCATACTGTGATGCTATGTGATACTGTGATCATCAGCAAACTTCATTCAGATCACTTAGGGAGATACTAAACAACATTGGGCCCAATATCAACCCCACTTGTGACAGGCTGCCAGTTTGAAAAGCAGCTGTTAATCACCAACCTTTGGGTGCTGATCTCTCAGGCAGTCCCACACCCACCACATATACTGCTTGTCCAGATTATAACACAGTAGTTTCTCTGGAAGGAGGCAGTGAGCCTTGGAGAAACTCAGGCAGACAATGTCCACCACTTGCCTCACGTCAGCTGAGCAGGATTTTCTTGTCCAGAAAGGACTTAGCAGAGCTGTTACAGAACTGCAGAGGAAGATGCTACTGAACAAACAAGGTTGGTGATAAAGGCATCAAAAACCAAGACAAAATTCCGGTGTGTTTTTTTCTGCTTCCCAAATCTCCCCTGTCTGTCTGGTGTAGGTTGTGTGCTTGTTATTTCTTCTGAAGAAGGCTTGTTTGGACACTGGGAGTGTAATAATTATGACATGAAGTCTTGACATCCACATGTAGCTCAGCTGCTGGGGGATATCCCTTTGTAAACTCTCCAAATCACAAGGCCTTGGCATTAATTTATATTTTGAATTGTGACTGCTGTGTAACTTGATACATTCCAGCTGGCAGATCCAGAAGATGCTGGTGTTCCTCTAAGGAACATCTGAATATGCAGAGAAAGCCCAAGTCCAGTTGTCATCATTTCAATTTTCATGAGTTTCCCAAGGACCTCTGCATTTTAGTGTTGCTTTTGATCAGATAGAGCACTGTGTCCAGCTGTGGAGCCTCTGTTGCAGGAAGGATCTGGAGGTGCTGGAAGGTGTCCAGAGAAGAGCAGAGGGCTGGAGCTTCTCTGCTATGGAGACAGACTGAGGGAGTTGGGGTTGTTCAGTCTGGAGAAGAGAAGACTCCAAGGAGACCTTCTTGCAGCCTTCCAGTATCTGAAGGGGGGTACAAGAAAGCTGGGGAGGGTCTGGGAGTGACAGGACTGGGGGGAACGGAGCAAAACAAAGCTGTGGAGGGGTCTGGAGCACAGCCTTGTGAGGAGAGGCTGAGGGAGCTGGGGCTGCTTAGCCTGGAGAAGAGGAGGCTCAGGGGAGACCTCATTGCTCTCTGCAACTCCCTGAAGGGAGGTTGTAGCCAGGTGGGGGTTGGTCTCTTCTCCCAGGCAACCAGCACCAGAACAAGAGGACACAGTCTCAAGCTGTGCCAGGGGGAGGTTCAGGCTGGATGTTAGGAAGAAGTTCTTCATAGAAAGAGAGATTGGCCATTGGAATGTGCTGCCCAGGGAGGTGGTGGAGTCACCATCCCTGGAGGTGTTTAAGAGGAGCCTGGATGAGGCAGTTCGTGCCATGGTTTAGTTGATGAGATGGTGTTGGGTGATAGGTTGGACTTGATGATCTCAAAGGTCTTTTCCAACCTGATTAATTCTATTCTATTCTATTCTATTCTATTCTATTCTATTCTATTCTATTCTATTCTAAATGGGTAAATTCAGATTGGCTGTTACGAAGAAGTTGTTCCCCATGAGGGTGGTGAGAGACTGGCACAGGTTGCCCAGGGAGGTGGTGGAAGCCTCCTGCCTGGAGGTGTTTGCAGGCAGGCTGGATGTGGCTGTGAGCAACCTGCTGTAGTGTGAGGTGTCCCTGGCCATGGCAGGGGGTTTGGAACTGGCTGGCCCTTGAGGTCCCTTCCAACCCTGACAATTCTGTGATTCTATGTTTCAGAGGTATACTTCTCCCTCTTTCCTTCTATGATATTCCTATGCGATCTAGGGTGTATTTCTGAGTGGCTAGGAATGTCTCCTTCCCTCCATTTTTTACGGTCACTGCGGTTTGCAGCGTTTTATGACGAGAAGAAAGGGGTGAGGAGAACAAAAGAACAAAACTGGGAGTCAGAATGACTTAGGTAGGAAGTGACCTCAGAAGTCATCTATTCCAATGTCCCTCCCAAGGGCAGGGACAGAACTAATATACACTTGGTTGTCCGAGTTGAAAGAGGGACAGGTACTGCATTAAAAACAAACAAACAAACAGCTCAAAGACAGAGCAGCATAACAGAATTTCCCAGGTGTTGTGGTGCTCTGTGCAGCAGCAGCAGATTTAGTATCATAGTATCAGTCAGGGTTGGAAGGGACCACAAGGATCACCTACTTCCAACCCCCCTGCCATGGGCAGGGACACCCCACACTAGATCAGGCTGGCCAAAGCCTCATCCAGCCTGGGCTTAAACACCTCCAGGGACGGGGCCTCAACCACCTCCCTGGACAGCCCATTCCAGGGCTTCACCACTCTCATGGGGAAGAACTTCCTCCTCACTTCCAGCCTGAATCTCCCCACCTTCAGCTTCGTTCCATTCCCCCTAGTCCTATCACTACCTGAGATCCTGAGAAGTCCCTCCCCAGCCTTCCTGTAGGCCCCCTTCAGATCCTGGAAGGCCACAATGAGGTCACCTTGGAGCCTTCTCCTCTCCAGACTGAACAGCCCCAACTCCTTCAGTCTGTCCTCACAGGAGAGGTGCTCCAGCCCTCTGATCATCCTCATGGCCCTTCTCTGGACACCTTCCAGATCTCTCTTGTAATAGGGGCTCCAAAACTGGAGGCAGTACTCCAGGTGGGGTCTCAGCAGAGCTGAGCAGAGGGGGAGAATCCCCTCCCTTGACCTGCTGGCCACACTTCTCCTGATGCAGCTCAGGATCTGATTGGCTTTCCGGGCTGCAAGTGCACATTGAGAGCTCATGTTGAGCTTCTCCTCCCCCAGCACCCCCAAGTCTCTCTCCTCAGGGCTGCTCTCCAGCCAGTCCCTGCCCAGCCTGGATTTGTGCCTGGGGTTGCCTCGCCCCAGCTGCAGGACCCTGCCCTTGGTCTTGTTGAAGCTCCTGAGGTTGGCTTGTGCCCACCTCTCCAGCCTGTCCAGGTCCCTCTGGATGGCATCCCTTCCCTCCAGCGTGTCTGCTGCACCACACACCTTGGTGTCATCAGCAAACTTGCTGAGGGTGCACTCGATGCCACTGTCCATGGCACCCACAGAGATGTTGAACAAGCCTGGTCCCAGGCCTGATCCCTGAGGGACTCTACTTGTCCCTGGCCTCCACTGGGACATGGACCCATTGACATCCACTCTTTGGGTGCAGCCATCAAGCCAGTTCTGTATCCATCTAGTGGTCCCCCATCAAACCCATGTGTCACCAGCTTGGAGACCAGGAGGTGGTGCGGGACAGTGTCGAAGGCTTTGCTCAAAAAAAATATCACAGTATCACAGTATTACAAAGGTTGGAAGAGACCTCGAAGATCATCGAGTCCATCCTGTCACCACAGACCATGACTAGACCATGGCACCAAGTGCCACATCCAGTCCCCTCTTGAACGCCTCCAGGGATGGCGACTCCACCACCTCCCTGGGCAGCACATTCCAATGGCGAATTACTCTCTCGGTAAAGAACTTTCTCCTCACCTCCAGCCTAAACCTCCCCTGGTGCAGCTTGAGACTGTGTCCTCTTGTTCAGGTGCTGTTTGCTAGAGAGAAGAGGCCAACCCCTTCCTGGCTACAACCACCCTTCAGGTAGTTGTAGAGAGCAATGAGGTCTCCCCTGAGCCTCCTCTTCTCCAGGCTAAGCAACCCCAGCTCCCTCAGCCTCTCCTCACAGGGCTGTGCTCAAGGCCTCTCCCCAGCCTTGTTGCCCTTCTCTGGACACCTTCAAGTGTCTCCATGCCCTTCTTAAACTGAGGGGCCCAGAACTGGACACAGGACTCAAGGTGTGGCCTATATCAATGCAGAGTACAGGGGCACAATGACCTCCCTGCTCCTGCTGGCCACACTATTCCTAATGCAGGCCAGGAGGCCATTGGCCTTCTTGGCCACCTGAGCACACTGCTGGCTCATGTTCAGGCAGCTGTCAATCAGCACCCCCAGGTCCCTCTCTGTTTGGCTGCTCTCCAGCCACTCCGACCACAGCCTGTAGCTCTGCCTGGGGTTGTTGTGGCCAAAGTGCAGCACCTGGCACTTGGACTTGTTGAATGCCATCCTGTTGGACTCTGCCCATCTGTCCAGTCAGTTGAGGTCCCTCTGCAGAGCCCTTCCACCCTCTAACTGACCAACATCTGCTCCTAACTTGGTGTCACCTGCAAATTTGCTGATGACTGTCTCAATCCCCTCATCCAGATCATCAATGAAGATATTGAAGAGGATGGGGCCCAGCACTGATCCCTGGGGGATGCCACTGGTGACTGGCCTCCAGCTGGCTGTGGCACCATTCACCACCACTCTCTGGGCCCAGCCCTCCAGCCAGTTCCTAGCCCAGCTCAGAGTGTTGCTGCCCAAGCCACGAGCTGACAGCTTAGCCAGCAGTTTGCTGTGGGGGACGGTGTCAAAGGCCTTGCTGAAGTCCAGGTAGACCACATCCACAGGCCTCCCCACATCCACCAGGTGGGTCACCTGATCATAGAAGGAGATCAGGTTGGAGAGGCAGGACCTGCCCCTCCTGAATCCATGCTGGCTGGACCTGAGCCCTTGGCCATCCTGCAGCTGCGCAGTGATTGCCGCCAGGATAATCTGCTCCATCACTCTCCCTGGCACTGAGCTCAGGCTGCCAGGCCTATAGTTTCCAGGTTCCTCCATCCGTCCCTTCTTGTGGATGGGGACCACACTGGCCAGTTTCCAGCCATCTGGGACCTCACCGGTCAGCCAGGACTGGAGGAAAATGATGGAGAGCGGCTTGGCAGCTCACCTGCCAGCTCTCTCAGGACCCTAGGATGGATCCCATCCGGCCCCATGGACTTGTGAGTGTCCAAGTGGCTCAGCAGGTCCCAAACTAATTCCTCATGGATATCCAGGGCATTTTAGTATATGTGCTGCCGAAGCGAGCACATTTGGTAACTCCAGTTATGCTGCAGTATCATTTGGTTTGGTTTTTTTGCAGAAACTGTGATTGGTGCAGTTTTTGAGGAGCACCTAAACAAGTGAGCTGCCTCCTAATTCGCTTGTTGGAGACATTTATCAGGCACCAGAATCAAGAACATAGCCACAAGGTCTTGCCTGACACAAAATATAAACACTGCTCAAGGAAATGTGTCAGAAATGAACAATTCAGAGTCTGGAATAATTATTTTTGTTTCAGTAGCTTCACGTAAAGGAATGATGGAAATTTTGCCATCCTGCTAATTAAACAAACACCTAGGGGTGGGGGTTTTTTTTGGCCTGGGACTCCTGTTCCCTAAATCATTGGAAACCTTACCAAGCCCTAGCTAATCCCAGTGCTCTGTTCAACAGGACAGGAACAAACTTCACAGTGTGGGTGGTGAGACACTGGAACAGGCTGCCCAGAGAGGACATGGTTCTGGGCCAAACTGGTTGAGGCCTTGAGCAGCCTGGCCTAGTGGGAGGTGTCCCTGCCCATGCCAGGGGGCTTGGAAGTGGATATCTTCAATATCCTTTCCAACCTAAACTGTTGTTTGATGCCATGAGCATATTGAAGGCAATAGAAAAATCTTCCATTTGCTCCAGGCTGCTTTATTTTCAAGGTTCTTGGGGTTTTTTCTCTTGATTTTGTTATAAAACAGTAGGAAAGCTCAGTAACTAACTCACCATGAGGGTGGTGAGACACTGGCACAGGTTGCCCAGGGAGGTGGTGGAAGTCTCCTGCCTGGAGGTGTTTGCAGCCAGGCTGGATGTGGCTGTGAGCAACCTGATGCAGTGTGAGGTGTCCCTGCCCATGGCAGGGGGTTTGGAACCGGCTGATCCTTGAGGTCCCTTCCAACTCTAACAATTCTGTGATTCTATGATTCAAAGAGAGGATAATAGGTTTTCTTGTGTTAGAACTGTGTGTAGCAACCAACTTTATATTTGTACAGGCTTCGGTTTTAGATTCTATTTCTTAAGTACTTCAAAGTGTCATTTAAAAGTATCTGTTTTTTAATACCTTTTCTTTTCCCTCTTTCATTTTTAATAGTACTGTTTTGAAGTAATCCCATTCATCTATTCTGTTCACTGTGTCTAAGGTTTACAGTAATTCCATGACAGGAGATATTTACTGCTATTCAGTCAGCTGGACACTGACATAAATAACTCTGCGCTTCTGACTGTTTCCTATGAAATCATCAAATGCTTACAGCTCAGAGTTATGACACTCTGAAGGGATTTATGACCACAAGACTGCAGAGAACCAAAAGAGTCAAGGATGACAGCCCTGCTTAGGTGATGAAGCATAAAGAAATTTCTCCATACTGTGGACTTATTAATCACTAACAAGGCTTCCTAAATCAGATGTTTTTAAAGAATAGGGGAAAAATGTTCCAAATAATTGATGATCAGAGGGCTGGAGCACCTCTCCTATGGGGGCAGGCTCCAAGAGTTGGGGCTGCTCAGCCTGCAGAAAAAAAGCTCCAGAGAGACCTTAGAGCAGCCTTCCAGTACCTGAAGGGGGCTACAAGAAAGCTGGGAAAGGACTTTTTACAAGGGCTTGTGATGATAGGATGAGAAGCAGTGGATTGAAGCTTAAGGAGGGCAGATTTAGACTGGAGATAAGGAAGAAATTATTTCCAGTGAGGGTGGTGAGACACAGGAACAGGTTGCTCAGGGAGGTTGTGGATACCTCCTCCCTGGAGGTGTTCAAGGCCAGGTTGGATGAGACCTTGAGCAACCTGGGCTGGTAGAAAGCGTCCCTGCCCATGGCAGGGATCTTGGAACTAGATGATCTTTAAGGTCGCTTCCAACCTAAACCATTCTATGGACCTATGAATTTCTTGTCTCATGACACCCTGCACAGACAAATAATATTTTTTAATTAAAAAAAAAAAGAGGACATTTTGAATCCTGTCTTGTGCACTGTGGCTGAATTCTAAGTCCTGTCCAAAGCAGCAAGAACAAAGCATGTGTAAAGGTTGTCATCTGGCAAATACTGTCAGCCTCCATCTTCCAATAGAATAAATATATTTAAAGAACATGGATGTTAAATGTATGCTGTGTTCTAAATCCACTTAAATAATATATCACTCTGCTTAAATAATATATGTACACACAGATTAAATTCTTCCCAGCAGCAACGAAATTACTACATGAAAATATAAACCATCTTCTTCACTTCTGCATAAAATGAGACAGGACCATGGTAAGGTCTATGCCAGTAGTGAAAATTAACATAGAACAGAACAGAACAGAACAGAACAGAATAGCATAGCATAGCATAGCATAGCATAGCATAGCATAGCATAGAATAGAATAGAATAGAATAGAATAGAATAGAATAGAATAGAATAGAATTCAATTGAATTGAATTGAATTGAATTGAATTGAATTGAATTGAATTGAATTGAATTGAATTGAATTGAATTGAATTGAATTGAATTAACCTGGTTGGAAGAGACCTTTGAGATCATCAAGTCCAACCTATCCCCCAACACCATCTAATTAACTAAACCATGGCACCAAGCACCCCATCCAGTCTCTTCCTAAGCACTGCATGGGGTTGTTGTGGCCAATGTGTAGAACCTGGCACTTAGATGTGTTCAATCTCCTGCCCTTGGACTCTGCCCATCTCCCCAGCCTGGCAAGGTCCCTCTGCAGAGCTCTCCTACCCTCTAACAGATCAACTCCTGCCCCCAGCTTGGTGTCATCTGCAAATTTGCTGATGATGGACTCCATCCCCTCATCCAGACCATCTCATTACAATGACAATTTCCAAACCCTCCTCAATATAAATCCATTCATTTTGCCTTAATCTAGTATCTTTCCCTGCCTAGTGTGTTTAGTTTCTTTTATTTGCTTTTCATTTATTGTCAAAAAGGTAAATATCATGGCCTGGGGAATTTTAATCTCTGAAAAAAAAAAAAAATGAGGAGAGCATTTGTAATGGAGTGATCAATGTTATTCAGCAAGGTTTCAATGAAAATAGATCTGTCAAAAAATGGATTAATAAATCCACAGATTGGATTGTTAAGGGAATTGTGTTGAAATAACAAATGCCTGTAAAGAGTCTGACCTCGTATCCTCTAACATTTTGGTCTAATACAATATATGCAATGCATACAGCAAGAGTTGCACAGATTAAGCCTAGCTACCAGCAGCATGTAAAATGCAATTGTAAATTGAAATCCTTGTCTGACAGGAGGTTTCTAGTAGGCCCCTCTGGGATCTATTCTCTGTCTAGCCTTGGTGGTGGTAGGTAAAAAATATAACACATTTCTGGTAACACCAGCAAGTGATTAAACAGCAAAAGGTAAATAGAAACTAATGACAGGGGCTGATAAGATTTGCCAGGTTGACTTGCTGGGGAAAATGAGCTCACTCTAACACAGCTGAGTTTCGGGTCATGCTTCTAGGAACAAAGAATCCAATCTGAAAATAGGGTTTCTTCCTGGAAACCTGTGACTCTCTTTAGACTAGGGAAGATGGAGGGGATATCAGCTCAAACAGCCAGCTCAACATGAACTGCCAGCAGGATGCAAAGCTGCTTTGGGATAGACGAGCTGCAGAGATGTTTAGGAAGGATGTTGTCTTGCTGGAAGGTGTCCAGAGAAGGGCAACGAAGTTGGTGAGGGTTTGGAACACAAGCCCTATGAGGAAAGGCTGAGGGAGCTGGGGTTGCTTAGCCTGGAGAAGAGGAGACTGAGGGGTGACCTTATTGCTCTCTACAGCTACCTGAAGGGAGGTTGTAGCCAGGCACAGGTTGGTCTCTTCTCCCAGGCAACCAGAACCAGAACAAGAGGACACAGTCTCAGGCTGCGCCAGGGCAGGTTTAGGCTGGAGGTTAGGAAGAAGTTCTATACAGAGAGAGTGATTGCCCATTGGAATGGGCTGCCCAGGGAGGTGGTAGAGTCACCTTCATTGGAGGTGTTCAGGAGGAGACTTGATGGGGTGCTTGGTGCCATGGGTTAGGTGTTTAGGTGGGTTGGATTGGTTGATGGGTTGGACACGATGATCTTGAAGGTCTCTTCCAACCTGGTGTATTGTATTGTATTGTATTGTATTGTATTGTATTGTATTGTATGTTGCCATCTTGCTGGCCTTACTGTGATTAGTGCTGGATATGTCATTCCAGCATTGTTGACTCTACTTCAGAAAGCCAAGAGGCAAATTTGAGAGGATTCAGAGAATCAGTACAAAACTAGCCTGGTGACTGGAATATTGCTGTCCTGCAGTGACTCTTAGGGATCCAGACATTCTTAGCATAGCCAAGGCAGCCTGAAGAAATTATTTGATATCTTCAACTAACAATGAGAAATATCAGTGAGTATTAAAAAATGGTGCAATTAGTGTAATTCACTGGGCATTGACTGAATCAGAAGTGCAACTATTGGGTAATAAAAGACCCAGAATTTAAGGTGGGGTTTGTCATTGCATTTCCCTTTCCATGCATGTTTTTAGACCAGCTTTAAAAAGCGTGTTTATCAATGTACCCATAAAAAGGGGATGGCTGACCCCAGGTGTCACCAGTGGGATTATTTACCTTTTCCTAGGATACCTCTGACTGCAGAATCACAGAATCATGGAATGGTTTGGATTGGAAGGGACCTCCAAAGTTCATCTAGTCCAACCCCCCTGCAGTCAGCAGGGACATCCTCCACTAGGTCAGGCTGCCCAGAGCCCTTTTGAGCCTCACACTGGATATGTCCAGGGATGGGGCCTCAATTACCAACCTGGGCAACCTGTTCCAGTGTCTCACCACCCTCACTATAAAGAACTTGTTCCTAATATCCAATCCAAATCTACTCTTCTCTAATTTCAAAACATTGCCCCTCGTCCTAACACTGCAGTCCCCCTGCAGCCTTCTTGTAGCCCCTTCAGGGAAGGCTGCTGTTAGGTCTCTCTGGATCCTTCTCCAGGCTGAACCACTGCAGCTCCCTCAGCCTGTCCTTGTAGCAGAGGTTCTCTAGCCCCCTGATCATCTTTGCAGCTCTCTTCTGGACTTGCTTCATCAGGTCCATGTCCTTCCTGTGTTGGGAGCCCCAGAGCTGGACACAGTATTGTAGGTGAGGTCTCAGCAGAGCAGAGCAGAGTGGCAGAATCACCTCTCTCAACCTGCTGGCCACACTTCTGATACAACCCAGGATGTGATTTGCCTTCTGGGCTGCAAATTCCCATTGCTGGTTCATGTCCAGCTTCTCATCACCAGTACCCCAAAGTCCTTTTCCAGAGGGCTGCTTTCTATCACCTCATCCCCCAGCCTGTATTGATAATGAGGATTGTTCCAACCTAGGTGCAGGAGCCTGCACTTGGTCTTGTTGAACTTCACGAGGTTCACCTGGGCCACCTCTTCAGCCTGTCCATGTCCTTCATGACAGCATCCCATCCCTCTAGCATATTAGCAGCACCACTCAGCTTGGTGTCATCTGCAGGCTTATAGTCAATATTGGTTTCTATTGCTCGAGCAAGTAGGTCAGGACAGGCCTGTGCCAATGCTCTGCAGTTCTTCCTGCCCCCTGGTTTTGCTTTCTTAGCAAATTGGAGGCTGAACCTGATTCCTTGGGTGAGTGCCTGTCTTCCAAGAGACAGCAATTCAAATGCCTGCCTGTCTTAACACCCTGGAAGTTGATCATGACATGCATTCATTTTGTACATAACAATAGAAAAAAGGCAGACTAACTTTTTAATCTTTGTTCCTTGATCTGGTTTGGGATTATTTTGTGTTTGTTGGTTTTGTTTGTTTTTCTATTCAGTGAGATTGATGAAAGCCTAATTCCTTGTCACACCATATGAAACACACACTTTGAAGACCCAGATATAGTAAAGGCTTAGGACAGCACCACAAGGGAAAAAGCCCTTTTTGACTGGCCTGGCAAACTGTGTTGATTGTACATGAAGTCATGGAAATCAAAACAAGAAACACATGTAAGCATGTGCTTGAGTCCCCAAAGTGTTTTCACAACAGGACCATTCTATAAAAGCCTTTTCAATATGTTTCTTCATCATTCTGCCTTCAAATGCCATCTGACCTTAATAAAACTGCCCTGGCTGCTTTACAGGGCAAAATGTACTGTTCTTAGTGGTCTCTTCCAAACAGAAGTATTTTTATAGTGTTCTCTGATAATCTTTCAGAGCTGAGTCCAGTTCCTGATAAATTGGTGTGACCCTCCCAGGTTGATTGTAACTAGTCACTGAATATGCAACATGGTGTAAAACACAAGCAGGAGTTTGGGTGTGGAAACCTTTATACAAAGTGTGAAAGTTTGCCTTTGATTCTTCCTTCAGTTAGCTTGGGGGTTTTGTTGTTTTGTTTGTTTGCTTGCTTTTAATAGGGGACACTAATCCTAAAGAGGAGAAAGTGTGGAGTGTATTCCATATATTTTTCTCTTTAAATGCAATTATTTTATGCAAATATTTCCCATAGCCATGATTGCAGTTTTGGTGTCACCAGTGAAGAGGAAGTTTTGCACTATTTTTCTCCCTTCCCTGGCATTTCCTCTTGTTTTCTTTCCTCTGTTTTATGATTTTTCTTTCAGAGGGTGTTATGGTTTAGGTAGCAAGATGCTGCATAAAGTGGCATTGCATTACTCCATATTTTCCCAAGAGGCTGCATGAAAAACAATATTTAAATTCCACTGCACCTCTAAGGATGTTGGTTTAGCTCAAATTAAAATTAGCAGTGTAACAGACCATGCAGTGCTTGCTTCACAGAATAAAGAGACTGCATTGCTGACTTTATTGTTTGCATGCACTTCAGTGTTTTCCTTTCCTGTGTTCACTGAGGGTTAGAGTCTGTAGTGGAGAGGGCAATGTACAAGCATTTAATCCCAAGTTCTCAGCTCCTTCTGCACAGCCTTTACACTCATGCTGGGGGAGGCATCTGAGGCAAGGCTTGCAGGGGTAGCTGGAACCTTTTCTGCCGAGGTGGTGCAGAACCTGATAGCCAGCAAGAGTCAGCAACTTGGTGATACTCGTACAAGGCTCTGCTCACACTCTTGACAGATCAGCTCCTTTCTCCAAATGGCTTTTTCTGCCAATTCATATGGAAAAGGTTTACTAATTCCACAGCTGTGAGCTAAGGCCTGGGAATGCATATCATCTCATTTAGCTTTTGTTTTTGTTGTCCTTTCCTGTTTCCAGTGCATATCTGCTCAGCTTCAGCTCTCTTGCGTTATTGCCTTATTTCCCCCTCCTCCTACTAAACATCACTTTGGAGTATTTGCTCCCAGGTATAAAATCTTGCATTTTTCCAGCTTTAATCTTATTTTCTTGTTCCTCTTCCTAACCACTTGATGTCATTGAAAATATTTTCCCCCCACTTAGCATTAACAGTTCCTCCCCGCTCAGTATAATCTTTGCTTTGCATTTATACATCATGAATTGTAACATCAAATATGCCTAGACTGAGTACTCACCCCTGCAGCACCCCAGATGAAACCTCTCCCTCCACTGACCTGATCCATGGCCATTTATCATTCTCCTTTGTAATTCTTCTGGAAAGGTTAGATCTAATGGGTTTCTAAGCAAACACATAAAACCTTAACTTCCCTATCAGAAGTGAAGTGGTGGAAGACAGACTTAGGACTGTCTTTCATCAACACAATATTTATAGCCAAGCAAATGAACACTTCAGCTCTGCAAATCCTAAATTTGTTGCCAGACAGTATCTGGAGATTGTTTTGCATGTTTTGATTAAATGCAGATTCCTTCAACTTTTCTTCTATTTTTTTTTCCCCTACAAAGCCAGAGTCCTGGTTTTTGTTCTTGTTCTTTGTTTTCTCTGGTAAGGCTCTGTGATGAATGAGATGTCCAATTAATAACCCACATCACCCAGTGTAAAAAGTCTCTTTGTTCATTAATACAGCAGTTCACTTAAACTGACTTTTTACAACAGTTCTGGGGCAAACTCTAAACCTCTGCTCAACTCAAGCACCCAAGGAGACATGCAAAAACGTTAATGATTCTCAAGATTTAAAACAATTTGGCTATTTTGTGTGTGTGATTTTGGGAAAAATATTTGCTTTATTCCAAAAGTTGGGCCTAAAGAAACAGGTAATCTGCTTCAATAAATAGGACCTCTTATTTAATATGTCCAGACTAATTTACTGCTGATGGTTGTTTCCATGCTACTTTAACAGAATACCACAGAGTTATAGAATCAACCAGGTTGGAAAAGACCTCAGAGATCATCAAGCCCAATCTATTACCTAACACAACCCCTTTTCTGAACACCTCCAGGGATGGTGACTCCACCACCTCCCTGGGCAGCACATCCCAATGGCAAATTACTCTTTCTGGGAAGAACTTTCTCCTCACCTCCAGCCTAAACTTCCCCTGGCACAGCTTGAGGCTGTGTCCTCTTGTTCTGGTGCTGGTTGCCTGGGAGAAGAGACCAACCCCCACTGGGATACAACCTCCCTTCAGGGAGTTGGAGAGAGCAAGAAGGTCTCCTCTGAGCCTCCTCTTCTCCAGGCTAAGCAACCCCAGCTCCCTCAGCCTCTCCTCACAGGGCTGTGCTCCAGACCCCTCCCCAGCCTTGTTGCCCTTCTCTGGACATGTTCCAGCATCTCAATGTTCTTCTTAAACTGAGGAGCCCAGAACTGTATTAAAAAGGAGAAGCTGCCCATTTGTAATATCCTTACAACTATATTATGAACATTTCAATGGAAAACTCATTGCCACTAGGATTATTTGGTTTCAAAATTTGCAGTCCTGATTCTGCTGCTCTCAGAACTGTTTTTCTCATGGCCATAACTACGGAGATCACCAGCACTCATCTCTGCAGCTGTCAAATTGCCAGTAGTCCTTTCATATGACTCTTGCAGGCAAAAGCTAGGTATGGGTGAAGATATTTGCTCTGTCATGTTGGAGCTTTGCAATCTCCATTGATGTTTTGTGTTGCTCTAATGTTCAGTCAAAAGCAAATCACCAGCACTTTTTGATTGTGTCTTGATACTAAGAAGACTTATGTTGAAGACTTGGAAATTTTTTTTGTGAAGTGTCCCAGGGATCATCCACTGCCATGAGGGTAGTGGAAAACTGGAGCAGGTTGCCCAGGCAGGTAGTTGAGGACCCATCCCTAGATAGGACAAGGGGTAATGGTTTCAAACTAGAGAAGTGTAGATTTAGATTGGATGTTAGGAGCAAGTTCTTTACCATGAGGGCAGTGGAACACTGGAACAGGTTGCTCAGGGAGGTAGCTGAGGCCCCATCCCTGGAGATATTCAAGGTGACAGGGTTCTGGGAAACCTGATCTAGTTGAGGACATCCCTGCTCAGGGGACTAGATGACCTTTGGAGGTCCTTTCCAACCCAGACCATTCTATGAATCTGAGATTAGTGGTGGAGAACAAACTAGCTCAGCTATCTAAGTTGCCCAACTTAGTCCTGTTCAGCTGTGAAGGGCCTTGTTTCTTTGCTTCTAAACTGGACCTCTTCATGTTTAAAGAGCAAGCCCCCACCACCCCCATCCCACATCCTGCAAGGTTTGTCCTGCATTACTTTCTGTGTTCCAGTCAAAAGGAGGCACCTGGTCCCTAGGCAGCTGACACCACCCCCAAGAAGGGTGAGCAGAGGCCATGTTTAAGCACTGCTGATGTCCACAGGAGTTTTCCTTTTGTATGTTAAGAGAATATAGAACAAAATGTGCAATATATCCCCAGGGTATGACCAAAGCCAGGTGTGACACCTGAGTTTGAAAAGGTTTAATAATTAATTTGGATATGTTAAGGACACAATCTGAATCTTATCCCTAATTGATGATTTCAACTTCCCAAATGCATCCACACACTTCATACTTATTACAAATAACAGGTATTAATTATACTACTTTATGGCAATTCCTTAATAATTACTTAAGATCCATTAGATTTTTAACACTAATTAGAGCAGGGACTGTATCACAGTTGTCCCTCTTGCAGCAGAGTGCTGTAATCAGTGTGATGAAGAGGCATTTTCATTCTCTTTTCTTCTTGTTTTCCAGAAAAAAAGTGTTTTCTGAACTGCTGGACCCTAAAATGATCCTAGAATAGCATATCCTCTCCTGGCTGAGTACAGTCCTGTAGGCAGAGCACGGGCTGAACCTGGGTTTCCCTCATTCTCTTCCATGCTTTATTCTTTCCCGATCAGACTGGATCCTTTCTGCTGGCTAACAAGGCAATCAAAAGCCATGTGCCATCATGCTGAATGACAGTGCTCAAATCATTTGGTCAGTCTTGCTTATTTCCTGCTATAGAATCATAGACTCAATAAGGTTGGAAGAGACCTCAAAGATCATCAGGTCCAACCTGTCTCCCAACACCTCATGACTACTAAACCATGGCACCGAGTGCCACATCCAATCCCCTCTTGAACACCTGCAGGGATGGTGACTCCACCACCTCCCGGGCAGCACATTCCAATGGCTGACAACTCTATGAAGAACTTTCTCCTCACCTTCAGCCTAAACTTCCCCTGGTGCAGCTTGAGACTGTGTCCTCTTGTTCTGGTGCTGATTGCCTGGGAGAAGAGACCAACCCCCACCTGGCCACAACCTCCCTTCAGGTAGTTGAAGACAGCAATAAGGTCTCCCCTGAGCCTCCTCTTCTCCAGGCTAAGCAACCCCAGCTCCCTCAGCCTAAGAATATTCTGAGAACCTTTAAAAAGGTTTAGAGGTATTTCTCCTGTCTGGCACATTTTGCTTTAGCCGTTGCGTTACCAGGAGATGAGGCACCGCGAAAGAATTGCTACATGTTACAGCTTCACAGATTGCATTAGCCTGGGAGGGGCTCCCAAAGGTCATCTTGTCCAACCCCCCTGCACTCAGCAGGGACATCTCCAACTAGAACAGGCTGCACAGGGCCACATCCAGTCTGTTCCTGAATGTCTACAGTAGTGGGGCCTCAATCACATTCCTGGGCAGCCTGTTCCAGTATTTTACTGCTATTATTGTAAAGAACTTATTTCCAACTCCATCTCCCCTGCCCCAGTTTCAAACCATTGCCCCTCTTCTTATCGCTACAAGCTCTTCTGAAAAGCCCTTCCCCAACCTTCCTTTAGGTCCCCTTCAGATACTGAAATGTAGCTCGAAAGGTCTCCCTGGTTACATGCCAAGTCTGAGCAAAAGCTGAGCAACAATGTGCAAAACAACAACAAAACACGTGCGCAGTTGCATTGTCTCAAGCAGGAGCACAGAAAGAGGAAGATCGAGTTTAACAAAAGCGCACAGGCTTAGAGGTAGAGGTGGTTGGGCTGAAGAATATGTATGTCCCAAACACTGGCCTCGCCATCCATTCTGGTACTATTCTACAAAGCACATTGCAGGACCACAAATGGGCTGGAAGGAGAAGTAGCTGGGGAACGGAGACACCCCATACAGTACTGTTACAAGTGCCGCTGCGCAGTGCTGTCACCAGGAGCAGCAGCATCTTGGTACCTCAGCCAAGCTGTGCTCAGCTTCTGGGTGGTTGATTGTGTCTTCATATAATCTATTGTTCCAAGTTGTGAGCAACAGAACCACATTTAAATCTGGATCTTGTTAGCAAACTGCTGACTGTCATTTTCTAGCTGGTGGAGGTAGTCGTGGGCAGTGTCACAAAACCTTCTTGACAACTATTTCAGGAGTAGGCTCTATATCAGCCAGAGGAAAGGTTTTTAGTAACTTGAGAATCCTGTTAGCTGGTACTGCTTGAAACATGATGACAAAATGTTGCTTTATTCTGCTTCCCATAAGACACTTCCTGCACGTAGGAACCAGTGGTAGAGTGAAATATCAGAAATTCATAAGAACTTTTGTCAAGTATCAAAAGCTCCAGATTTCCCTAGAGAGGCTATTTCCCCTACCAAAGAAGATGAGAAATCGTCCAGAATCAGTGCTTCCTTCACTGAGTCTACAGCTTCCTCCCCTTGCCCAGCTCTCAGCTCCCTCTGAGGCTGCAGCTCTCAGCAGCTTTCTGCATCCAAGTGCAAGCGTAAATAGCAAGAGCCCATCCTAACCCAGCCAGCTCCCTCTGCCCCAGCAGTGTGTTCCCAGAAGCACCTTTAAAACCTTGCTGCTTGTTTGTTTACTTTGTCCTTCTAAAAATTCCTTTCTCTAAGAGTGAAGCTGGGGCGGTCTGACAGATCAGTGCTGCCTTTTTGCCTGCTCCTCTCCTGGCTAGGCAGTTCCCTGCCCTGTCCTTGGGGCAGCTCTGTTGCTCATCAGGCCTTTCACTGAGCAGTGAAACGAACTGGCCTGGCATGGGGCTGACCCTTACAATTGTTACAAGAAAAAAGGACAGGAGGGAAGAAGAGGGGAAGCAGGAGATTACACTGGTCTGCCACTAGCTTATTTTAGGTGGTGAGGTGTAATTTTACCCTAAAATTCACCCTAAAATTGAGTGACATTACAAAATAGTTAATATCCATTCCAGCATAAGAATAGAAGTGGCACATACTAATTTGTTGTCCACACACTGACATAGTCTTCATAATAAAGAAACAGGTTTCTGTGCATCATGCTTAAAGTATGAAATAACCTGGCCTCTTGACTGGCAGTTCTCCCATGCCTTCTCACTCTTGCAGAACACAGTCCTTCACTGAAAGTCCTCAGGCAAAAGCTCTAAGACGCTGGGTAAAGGCTGAAACACAGCAACGTGTCACTGGCCACAGAAGACACTTCATCTTCTTCCTTGTCTTTTGCTTCCCTGAACTTTCTCTGTCTCATTACAAGAAGAGTTTACTCAAAAACCTATGATTGGAGTGCTAAACAGTGTTGGTGGTGTCTGAAATGGTGTTTAAATCAACATGGGAAACCAGAGGATTTCCTCACTAGGGGATGAGTTACTCATGGCCTCTGAGGGCCTTTCTGTAGCTGTGTGCAGCTCACAGCCTGGTTTGCTAAACTCACAATACAATACAATACAATACAATACAATACAATACAATACAATACAATACACCAGGTTGGAAGAGACCTTCAAGATCATCGTGTCCAACCCATCAACCAATCCAACCCATCCAAACAACTAACCCATGGTACCAAGCACCCCATCAAGTCTCCTCCTGAACACCTCCAATGAAGGTGACTCCACCACCTCCACGGGCAGCCCATTCCAATGGGCAATCACTCTCTCTGTATAGAACTTCTTCCTAACATCCAGCCTAAACCTGCCCTGGCGCAGCCTGAGACTGTGTCCTCTTGTTCTGGTGCTGCTTGCCTGGGGGAAGAGACCAACCTCTGCCTGTCTACAACCTCCCTTCAGGGAGTTGTAGAGAGCAATTAGGTCACCCCTCAGTCTCCTCTTCTCCAGGCTAAGCAACCCCAGCTCCCTCAGCCTTTCCTCATAGGGCTTGTGTTCCAAACCCCTCACCAACCTTGTTGCCCTTCTCTGCACACCTTCCAGCAAGACAACATCCTTTCTAAACTGAGGGTCCCAGAACTGGACACAGTACTTGAGGTGCAGCCTAACCAGTGCAGTGTACAGGGGCAGAATGACCTCCCTGCTCCTGCTGGCCACACTGTTCCTGATGCAGGCCAGGATGCCCTTGGCCCTCTTGGCTGCCTGGGCACACTGCAGGCTCATGTTCAGCCTACCATCAACCAGTACCCCTCTGAGAAGGCATTTAACCTCTTCCAAGGAAGATGGTCTCTGAGGAAGGAAATGGGGACATTGCAGCAGGAGAAAGGGGCTGTGTTTCACACTGCAGGTAGGGCACATCTCTGGGGAAGGAGGCACTGCTCCCACAGCTGCACCTAAGGAGGTTTTTAGGGAAAGGTAAGAACATTCCAGGTGGCCAGTGAAACAAAGGGAAATGTCCTAGTTTGGTTGCAGGGCTAGCTTGGATGGAAGCTGAATAATATTAACATTCTCCAGCCTGACCAAACCATGGCAAAATAATAAATCCATAGTCAGACACCACAGAGAAGATCTTCAGCTGTGGTTTCTTTTGCCCTGTTTTAGTGTATCCTCAGATCTGGCTTAGCAGGACTTGGGAGTTGAGCAGTATTTTTGCAGCAGTATTTTTGTTGCTTTACTGTTGTGTTGCTTTGATACAGATATTTTCTTAGACTGCAAAAATAACCTGCAATTCACAGCAGTGCTAGAGCAGCAGACAAAGGCAGGCATCCACATCTAGACGGGACTGTGTGTTATTTTTCCATACCTCATTTCATCCCTCGAGACCAAATATGGCTATAAAACATTAGAAAACTGTGAAAGCAATGTGGGCTCCTAGGGGTGATTATGCTATATAAACTAAACAGGATGAAAGAGATGCTGGGAAGTATGCAGGCTTGGCTGTATCAGTTACAGTGGTGCAGATATAATTGCTCCTCAGACACGAACAAGGCCTGCCATTTGGTCATTCCACATTAAACAAACAAGAGATAGTGCTTTGATGTACTGATCTTCTGTTCCTTTGAGGGTACCTATTTAAATCTGGTAACACCTTGCCTGTAATGATGAACAGTGAGGGCCTGAGTCTGCTTTCAGATTGGTGAACAAGGTCAGTTCATAATCCCAGCACTAATGAAGCTACACAAAGCCTGAGTGCTCCTTGCTTCAGAGGGAGAAAACATGCAGCCCTGCCTAGCACCAGCTCGTGGCTCTTGAAGTCTGCTTTGTTTTACCTGAAATTATCTCAAACAGCTTCTGCTCCTCCACAGATGATCTTCTGTTCTGTGCAGGACAGATCTGCTCTTGACCACTTTTGTTAATACACTTGTGTGAGCTCATGGTGGACAGATTCCCTAATGTACTCTAGTTGAAACATCAAGTCCTTCTGCCAGCAGTTTGTTTCATCCAAGGGATGGGTGAGGCATCCTTGTCAATAAACATTGCATTGGCAAAAGAAGGCTCTCTAAGGAAGGAGCTTCACCAGCAAATCTTTTTGTTTCACAGAATCACAGAATGTTAAGGGGTGGAAGTGGCCTCAAAAGATCGTCCAGTCCAACGCCCTGCTAGAGCAGGATCACCTAGGGCACGTCATTCAGGAACACATCCAGACAGGCTTTGAAAGTCTCCAGAGAAGGAGACTCCACCTCCTCCCTGGGCAGCAAAAAGTCTCCGGAAAGAAGTTTCTCCTTATGTCCAAACTAAACCCATTTCCTCTCATCCTATCTCTGGTTACTTGGAAGATGAGACCAGCATCAGCCTCACTCCTCACTCCTTTCAGGCAGATGTAGAGAGCAATAAGATCTCCCCTCAGCCTTCTCTTCTCCAGACTAAATAACCCTACCTCCCCCAAACCCCTCACCAGCCTTGTTGCTGGTGGACATGCTCCAACACTTCAGTGTCTTTCCTATACTTTGATGCCCAGAACTGGACACAGTACTCAAGCTGTGACCTCACCAAGGCTGAGTACAGGGGCACCATCACTTCCCTACTCCTGCTGGACACAGTGGGTTTGATCCCAGACCAGGCTGTCCACCTTCCACCGTCAGAAATTATCTAGTATAGATCTTACTCTTTGGTATCTAGTATAGATCTTATTCTTTGGTCTGTTTTCTACCTATACACATTTTTCTACCTATTTAGAAATCAAGCTTGGAAAACAGTTATCACAAGCACCTACAGGTCAGTGTAGATGGGTAAACTCACTACATATAGACAGGCCACAGGGAGTGAAAAAAATACAGGGACTACCTGAGACCTCTTCAAACTGTGTCACATTTGGTGAAGAATTCAAGCCCACATGTAACCTGGCTAAGTTAGTTTGTAGTGGTTTGTTAGCTCCCTGTAACCTGAGGATGTCTCAGCTCTAAGCTGCACAGTCAAACATGTATCTGGGTTCCAAACATTTTCAAAAGCTGTGCTTTGATCTGGAGTTTGACCCAGTCATGACTTATGGATATTTGGGCAAGTTTGGGGCAATTTCTGAGCCCCTAATTCTAATATACTCTAGAATCTGAAAATAGTTTCTTTCTTTCTTTCTTTTCTTTCTTTCTTTCTTTCTCTTTCTTTCTTTCTTTCTTTCTTTCTTTCTTTCTTTCTTTCTTTCTTTCTTTCTTTCTTTCTTTCTTTCTTTCTTTCTTTCTTTCTTTCTTTCTTTCTTTCTTTCTTTCTTTCTTTCTTTCTTTCTTTCTTTCTTTCTTTCTTTCTTTCTTTCTTTCTTTCTTTCCTTTCTTTCTTTCTTTCTTTCTTTCTTTCTTTCTTTCTTTCTTTCTTTCTTTCTTTCTTTCTTTCTTTCTTTCTTTCTTTCTTTCTTTCTTTCTTTCTTTCTTTCTTTCTTTCTTTCTTTCTTTCTTTCTTTCTTTCTTTCTTTCTTTCTTTTCTTTCTCTTTCTTTCTTTTTCTTTTTTCTCTCTCTTCCTTTCTTTCTCCCCTTCTCTCTCTTTCTTTCTTTTACCCTATCATTCTTTATTTCCTTTTCCCTTTCCCTTTCCCTTTCCCTTCCCCTTCCCCTTCCCCTTTCCCCTTTCCCCTTTCCCTTTCCCTTTCCCTTTCCCTTTCCCTTTCCCTTTCCCTTTCCCTTTCCCTTTCCCTTTCCCTTTCCCTTTCCCTTTCTCTTCCTCCTCCTTTTCCCCTTCCCCTTCCCCTTCCCCTTCCCCTTCCCCTTCCCCTTGCCTTTCCCCCTCTCCTTTACCCTTCCCCCTTCTCCTTTCCTTTTCCCTTTCCTCTTCCCCTTTCTCTTTTCCCTTCCCTTTTCTCTTTTCCTTTCCATTTTCTCTTTTCCCTTCCCTTTTCTCTTTTCCTTTCCATTTTCTCTTTTCCCTTCCCTTTTCTCTTTTCCCTTCCCTTTTCTCTTTTCCTTTCCCTTTTCTCTTTTCCTTTCCCTTTTCTCTTTTCTCTTTTCCTTTCCCTTTTCTCTTTTCCTTTCCCTTTTCTCTTTTCCTTTCCCTTTTCTCTTTTCCTTTCCCTTTTCTCTTTTCCTTTCCCTTTTCTCTTTTCCTTTCCCTTTTCTCTTTTCCTTTCCCTTTTCTCTTTCCCTTTCCCTTTTCTCTTTTCCTTTCCCTTTTCTCTTTTCCTTTCCCTTTTCTCTTTTCCCTTCCTTTTCTCTTTTCCTTTCCCTTTCCTCTTTTCCTTTCCCTTTCCTCTTTTCCTTTCCCTTTCCTCTTTTCCTTTCCCTTTCCTCTTTTCCTTTCCCTTTTCTCTTTTCCTTTCCCTTTTCCTTTTCCTTTCCCTTTTCTCTTTTCCCTTCCTTTTCCTTTCCTGAAATTTCCCTTCCTTTGTCACATCAAGCCAACAGTCTGAGGAAGAATGGAAAAGAGCTGTGATAGCTGGTTACTTTCTCTGTTCTTTTATTGGTATGATAATTACTGACAGAACAATAAAATTTGCATGTGGTTGATTTTGGATGTTAGGCATGTCTGTGTATTACCATATAATGGAGACATTTTTATTGCTTTGCACAGCTTTTGTTGTGCAAAATCTGCAGCACAATATTGACAGATCAGCCAGTAGTAGATCTGGGCTGCACATCAGTTCAATGGGAAGGATGAGAAAACACCAGTGGTCCAGCTGGGCTGGATCCCACCCTTTCAAAATATCCATGTTTGATCAAACACCATGGGAGGATGCACATCCCAGATACAGGACTTATTCCTGAGGTATCTCAAAAAGACATTTCTGTTAAGCTTTTCACTCTTGACAAGTGAAATCCAAGGGGGCAATATATAAAATTTTCCCTGGAGGAAAGGCAAAGAGAGGTGGAACAAGAGTGACCCTGCGAGCTGGTAAAAATGTTAGAAAGAAGAAAAGGGGGAGGGAGAGAGAGTTCAACATTTCACAGGCTCACAGGATGTCAGGGGTTGGAAGGGACCCAAAGAGGTCATCCAGTCCAACCCCCTGCCAGAGCGGGACCATACAATCTAGCTCAGGTCACACAGGAACACATCCTGATGTGCCTTGAAAGTTTCCACAGAAGTAGACTCCACAGCCTCTCTGGGCAGCCTGTTCCAGTGCTCTGTGACCCTCACAGTGAAGAAGTTGCCCCTTGTCTGGAGGTGGAACCTCCTGTGCTGCAGCTTACATCCATTGCTCCTTGTCCTATCCCAGGGAGCAAGTGAGCAGAGCCTGTCCCCTCCCTCCTCACCCCCAGCCCTCAGATATTTATCAACATTTATTAAATCCCCTCTAAGTCTTCTCTTTCCCAGACTAAAAAGCCCCAGCTCCCTCAGTCTCTCTTTCCAAGGCACTGCTCCAGTCCCTTCATCATCCTTGTAGCCCTCCCTTGGACTCTCTTCAGCAGATCCCTGTCCCTCTTGAACTGGGGAGCCCAAACCTGAGCACGGTACAGAACGCTATTTCCTTCGGGAAGGCACCACAGCAATCATTCCACCTGTGACCCAAAGGCTTCTCATGGCCACGGCACCAGACTGCTTGGGAAAAAAAAACAACCTAATAATAATAATAATAATAATAATAATAATAATAATAATAACAACAACAACCCACACACACATCTAAAGAAATTAGCACATCTATTTATTTCTTTTCCTCTTCTTTTGCTGCCACTCAAACCAACTTTCCTCTCCACTTGCCTGGAAGCAGCTGCGCTTCCACTTTTTAATTGGAGAAGCAGTGCTGCTTCATATGAGTAGCATTGGCTTTTGGCAGCTTGAGATGTGTTAAATTCAATCAAAATACCCATGAGCAGCAGAGAAATCAGACTTCTTCCTTTTTTTTTTTTTTTTTTGCTTTTTTTTCTTTTTTTTTTATCCCCTCTTCCCACTCATTACTTGTGAAACCTGAATCTTCTCCCAGGTAGCAATCCCTTGAATTTTTAATTCACTTTATATATATATATATATATATATATATATATATATATATATATATATATATAATGTTTTTTTTTTTCCTTTTTGCATTTAACCAGGTTAAATCAAAGAAAGAGGAACATTTCACATATAATATGAATTTGTCTAGATGAATGAGATTATTCTGAGTAAGCTGCTTATTTCCCACCTATCATTTCCCAGGCTGGTATGTCATTGTTATGAAATGTCATGTCTCTTTGCAGACTGCCTGAAACTGATTGACATAACTGGAGAGGATGCCTTGGAACTATTTCAGGAGAGTTGAGGGCATTTGGAAAAAACCTCACTTGTCTAAAAAATCACAGTTTGAAAGGGGGAGGGGGGGAGGGAGGAGGGAATTAAATGTCTCGGCATAAAAGAAAACTCCTGGGTTTGAGGCATACAAGGTTTTTTTTTTCCTTCCTTTCCCCCCCCCCCCCCCCCCAAACTGTTTCATTTGCAATTCAAGATGATATTTCAGATTAGGGAGGAGGATGCAGAATGCCCTTATTTCGCATTTTGACACTGTTTTCATGAACAAAATAGTGGGTAAGCCTAGTCACTGGGTACATTGGAAAATATTTAAACTGCCTGGAGAAAACAGGTTGCATGGTTTTGTCAAGGCCTTGCACACACTTTTATGCACAACATCCCTATACATCAATCTAAATATCCTACTCTGCACCCATTTAATTTAACAAGTCTTATCTCTCTCACTAATGTTGAATAATGGAGAAGGGACTGGCAGAAAGAAGCAAAATCTGTGTCAGGGATTTGGATGTTAAAAAAATTAAAAAGTAGCTGAAGAAGCAAAGTTAAGTCATAAAACTTGCCTTGTTCAGCTGATGATAATAGAACAGGAGACTGGAATAGAGGCCGTGGAAGGGATGTAGCTGATAGAGGTATTGCTAATTAATGATTGTGATTCTTTTTATGTTGTAAGCTGCAAGATCCTGCACTCAGCTTGAAAAGCTCTTCTCTAACCTGTGTTATCATAGTATCATAGTATCAGTCAGGGTTGGAAGGGACCACAAGGATCATCTAGTTCCAACCCCCTGCCATGGGCAGGGACACCCCACACTAGAGCAGGCTGGCCACAGCCTCATCCAGCCTGGGCTTAAACACCTCCAGGGACGGGGCCTCAATCACCTCCCTGGACAACCCGTGCCAGGGCTTCACCACTCTCATGGGGAAGAACTTCCTCCTCACCTCCAGCCTGAATCTCCCCACCTCTAGCTTCATTCCATTCCCCATAGTCCTATCACTCCCTGAGATCCTGAGAAGTCCCTCCCCAGCCTTTCTGTAGGCCCCCTTCAGATACTGGAAGGCCACAATGAGGTCACCTCGGAGCCTTCTCTTCTCCAGCCTGAACAGCCCCAACTCCTTCAGTCTGTCCTCACAGGAGAGGTGCTCCAGCCCTCTGCTCATCCTCGTGGCCCTTCTCTGGACACCTTCCAGCACCTCCCTATCCCTCTTGTAATAGGGGCTCCAGAACTGGAGGCAGTACTCCAGGTGGGGTCTCACCAGGGCTGAGTAGAGGGGGAGAATCAACTCCCTTGACCTGCTGGCCACACTTCTCCTGTTATATCTCTATCATCCTCCCTATGGAACACGTTGACATCTGGAATGGCTTAATTCTCAGAAATATAGTCAGTAGGTAGTGAGCTGGGGGCACAGAAGTGGAAGGGGACATTTGCATACCACCAAGTACAATGAGAAGGCAACTCATGGTTGTTAATGCAAGCAGTGGAGCAAGGAAGATGTAGGCAGATACCCTGGCACAAAGGGAAGGAGGAGAGAAAAAACAGACTGTGGTCAGCAGGGAGGGTCCTGGCAAAAACCAGGGCATCCTCAAGCCTTCAGTGGCTTTGAAGCTACCAGTCCTTGGAAGAAAACGTGGAGTGATGAAGCTTGCAGCTGCAGTCTACCAGAACATTACTTAGCAAAAGGAGCATTGTGCTCTTCTCCAGCCTAGGACATGCATCCATGCATCAGAGAAGTACTCAGTGCTGTTCACATCCTCTACATAAATACACACTTGAATAATTTATTGAAATATATATTATGTAGCTGTTATACAGGAACACTTTGGGTTGGCATTGAATATGTATAAGGCAAACATTTTCCCTTAAATGATTGCCTGTGGATCTCTTTGGGTTTGTTGTACCAATTTGTATTTAGGATATGCTCTAATGGATAAAAGAGGAAAATCCAAGACACCAAAAAAAATAACAAACCCCACAAAGAAAAACAAAATAAAATTAAAAAGCTTTTATGGAAATGTATAGGAAAAGAAAAATTGTTTCCTTGTACAATACTAATTTGCACATTCTTTATTTATTTTGCATTGTTAACATTAATTAGACGAAGGCAACAATCCTCATGCAGTTTTCATGTGGAGATATTTAAAGCTTCTCAAAGCGGAGTGCAAGGATAAGGTGGAAGAGGGAGAAGGCAGAAGGGGAGGGATGCAGATGTTGTCTTTCTGACTCAATGTTTGAAATTCTTTTCAATTCTAGCTGCAAAATCTCCTAGGGCCTCAGTGTGCCTCAGTGTGTCTGCCAAGGGTGCAAAGGAGGTGAGAACTTGATCCATGCAACTTTTCAAACTGAAGGGATCTTTTGGGATTGTATATATCAGTGTCTCTCTTCTAGAGGACAATGATTGATTTAGATTTCTTTCCTGGGCTAACAGATGCTGGTTACCTCTAGAATCAGTCGAAGCAGTAAGACTGCCATTAGAAGTATTTAACTTAAATGTTGTGTCTACCTCTCTTTGAGTGTTTAAGGGGTCATAGGCTAACTGGTCGAGCAGACCTCAGATTAATTGCTCTGACTCATTCAATGCTTTCTTGAATTTCAGTTTAAGTACCCACTATTCATTCATCTTAAATGTCACAGATGTCACAGGAGATAATTGCTCTACATATCGGTTTAGTGCCCTTAAGCATATTCTTTAAAGGGAAGAGCATCCACCTACAAGGCCAGACAGCTGGAGTGAGGTGCTTGGGCATATTTGTTCTTGGTGTAGCTATGTCTTCATTGAAATCCATAAAACTCACTTTTGCTTCATTGGGAATAGAGGCTGCCAAGCCTGAATGCTTGTCTGAAAGCTGTCCTTCATGTCCACCTTCAAGTGCCTGAGCAGAATTATTAAACAAAACCGCCGCTGTGCCCAACAGAAGCTAGTGGAAAATGAGCAACTTTGTGAGCCAGGATCTGGTATTTGTGAAAATCACAGAATTGTCAGGGCTTGAAGGGACCTCAAGGATCAGCCAGTTCCAACACCCCTGCCATGGGTAGGGACACCTCACACCACAGCAGGTTGCTCACAGCCACATCCAGCCTGGCTGCAAACACCTCCAGGCAGGAGGCTTCCACCACCTCCCTGGGCAGCCTGTGCCAGTCTCTCACCACCCTCATGGGGAACAACTTCTTCCTCACATCCAATCTCAATCTACCCATTTCTAGTTTTGTTCCATCCCCCCAGTCCTATCACTCCCTGACACCCTCAAAGTCCCTCCCCAGCTTTCTTGTAGCCCCCTTCAGACACTGGAAGGCCACAATTAAGTCTCCTCAAAGCCTTCTAATCTCCAGACTGAACAGCCCCAACTCCCTCAGTCTGTACTCATAGGATGTCCTTGATCGTGGCAGAGGGTGCTGGAAAGGGAAGTGGATTGAAGCTTTACTACGAGGGTGGTGGAACACTGGAACAGCTTGTCCAGGGAGGGTGGCTGAGGCCCCATCCCTGGAGATATTTGGATGTTGATCAGTTAGAGGGCAGAAGGGTTCTGCAGAGGGACCTTGACCGACTGGACAGATGGGCGGAGTCCAATGGGATGACATTCAACAAGTCCAAGAGCCAGGTGCTGCACTTTGGCCAACAGCAACCCCATGCAGAGCTACAGGCTGGGGTCAGAGTGGCTGGAGAGCTGCCAAACAGAGAGGGACCTGGGGGTGCTGGTTGACAGCCACCTGAACATGAGCCAGCAGTGTGCCCAGGTGGCCAAGAAGGCCAATGGCCTCCTGGCCTGCATTAGGAATAGTGTGGCCAGCAGGAGCAGGGAGGTCATTGTGCCCCTGTACTCTGCACTGGTTAGGCCACACCTTGAGTACTGTGTCCAGTTCTGGGCCCCTCAGTTTAAGAAGGCCATCGAGACACTTGAAGGTGTCCAGAGAAGGGCAACAAGGCTGGGGAGAGGCCTCGAGCACAGCCCTGTGAGGAGAGGCTGAGGGAGCTGGGGTTGCTTAGCCTGGAGAAAAGGAGGCTCAGGGGTGACCTCATTGCTCTCTCAACTACCTGAAAGGAGGTTGTAGCCAGGAAGGGGTTGGCCTCTTCTCTCTAGCAACCAGCACCAGAACAAGGGGACACAGTCTCAAGCTGCACCAGGGGAAGTTAAGACTGGAGGTGAGGAGAAAGTTCTTCACTGAGAGAGTCGTTGACCATTGGAATGTGCTGCCCAGGGAGGTGGTAGAGTCACTGTCTCTGGAGGTGTTGAAGAGGGGACTGGATGTGGCACTTGGTGCCAGGTTTAGTCATGAGGTCTGTGGTGACAGGTTGGATGTGATGATCTTTGAGGTCTCTTCCAACCTTGGTGATACTGTGTGATACTGTGTGTGATATTCAAGGTGAAGCTCAGCAGGGCCAACCTGCCCTAGTTGAGGATGTCCCTGCTGACTGCACAGAGGATTGGACTGGATCCTGTATTGCTGTATATATCTGTATATATTGTAAATATTGTATGTTTTTGTACATATTCATTGCATTCCATTTTCTGCTTGTAAATATAGCTTTCATCTGCTTCTCCGGCTGAGTTAGCTGTGGATTCTTTTGTGTGTGGGGGTAACCTTCCTACCCCACCACACCTTTGGAGGTCCCTTCCACCCCAAACCATTCTGTGATTCTGATGCTGAACTGATAAGGCTGAAGAGCCCTTCTGCCCAAGGCAGAAGTTGATGGGAGGGAGGGGCAGCTTTCAGCTTGGGCCAGAATGCTTCAGGCTCTACAGATCTGACAGAAATGAGAGTGGTCTCAGGAGCAACTAGCACCACAGGAATCTCTTAGAAACAGTATTGTAAAATTCTAGCAGCTACATCTCTGCCCAGAAATTCATAGGCAGTCAGCATATGTCACTGTGCTCCCTAGTACCTGAAGTCCTGCTGAAGCATAGAGTGGTAGTTCGAACACAGATGCTTGGTCTGCTCAGGTAACCAGATGGTCTGTAACAGGCCTCACATAGAGGACTTAGCTGCAGAGATGAAGCAGGTCCTCATGAAAATGTGAGGCCATGAAACAGAGAACAGGATGAAACTTCTAGCAAACAGGAGAGGCCCCTGGAAATATCAGTCCACTGCCTGCCTACAGAACAAAAAAATAAGTATGTGTGACGGATTAGATGGCTGTGCTGCAACTGGCACCTCCAGCATTTTCCACCAGGTGAAAAACCTGACTGTGAGACATTTCTCAGGTGCCCAGTAAAAATCCTTTAAGAATCTTATTTTGGAAGAATCTAAGCAGGGGTGAACTTGATTTTTCCCAGATGCTTGTCCAGCTCTTTCCCCTGTTCTTTTGATATACCCACATGCAGTTCATTTTCTCACTGAAATCTCAGAGGTTGTTTGCTTACTCAGAAGCAGACCAAGGAGCAAAAGTTCTCTTAGGAGGGTGATGGTCATGAACTAGACTTAATTAAATTGTGTTTTCCCCTCAAACTGATATTACTTGTTTATATTCTTATGGTGTGGATGGGGTGTCAGTGAAATGCCTTAAACACTGTACTCTAGACCCAAGGTGTGTGTCCACTCCTTACTCCAGATCTGTGCTGAGGCTTGCTCCCAGGTAATGGAGTTGTGAGCAACATTTGACTGCAGTCTTCGGGCTGAGGAAGCCCAGGCTCCCAGCCATTAGCACCTACCCATCACTCTCTTCTTTTAGTTAGAGTTAGCATGCCTCATATATACTGGTGGGCAAACTCCACTCATAGCAGCCACGTACACTATCACATTTAAAATGTCCCTTCTGCGTTTGACTTTCTGTATTTGGCTTTCAAATTAGTAATTTTTCTAGTTTAGTTATATGTGGAAATAACACCCCAAAATATGTCAAAGGAGAGCTTGGACAGGGCAGAGAAAGAGCATTCAGCAGAATGGCAAGATCTGGGAAAGGAGAGGCAGACAGCTAAGGTTTTGGAGCACTCCCTATGCTCTCTGTTTGTGCTACAAGTCAGAGATTCATTCATAGAATCGTTTGGATCAGAAGAGAGATGAAAGACTGTCTAGTTTCAATGCCTCTGCCATGGGCAGGGACACCTCCCACCAGCCCAGGTTGCTCAAGGCCTCATCCAACCTGAACTCCTACAGGGAGGGGTCATCCACAACCTCCCTGGCCACCTCTTCCACCCTCAATGGAAATAATTTCTGCCTAATCTCCAGTCTAAATCTGCCCTCCTCAAGCTTCAATCCAGTCCCTATCATCCTGTCACTACAAGCCCTTGTAAAATGTCCCTTCCCAGCTTTCTTGTCAGCCCTCTTCAAGTACTGGAAGGCCGCTATAAGGTGTCCCTGGAGCCTTCTAGAGATGATTGTTTGGGCACCAAAATATGCCTCAGGAGCACAGCTGCTGCCCAACGGGGTCATTGAGGATCTGAGGTAGCCTGAAGTAGTAGAAAATGGAATGCCATTTAAATATACTTCTGAAAAACCCTAAAGTGTAATGTGCTTATACTGGAACTTTCTGGTGTAGTCATTTCACATGTGCTGAAAGTACAGGCAGCCAGGAAGCTGATGGTAGGGCTGCCTGGCTACTAGATGTGTGCTCCTAGGAAACCACCACAGTTAACCTTGCCTCCTCTACTGGCAGCAAAGCCTCGAAGCAAGGTTCAAGGCACAGCTGTGATGTGGCCTTTGGAGCAGGTGAGACCACAGGCAGTGGAGTACATTTCATGATGAAGCCCAGGACTTTCCTATAGAAGATGCAGCATGATCTGGTGGAAGGCTGGTGGATGGTAAGTGATAAGCAGAACATGACGTGTTTGGAGCCAGATTTCTGTCCAAGTAGACCTGCTTGGACTCTGTTAAAAGTCTCTTTTAAGGTTTTAGTCTCTCTATGGGAGCCAGCAGCAACCCATATCGTGGTTTAAAAGTTTCCTTGGTTTTGTGAGTGTCCTCAACAAGCTGTACCCTGGATTCAACAGAATGCCTTTGTAAAGCCCCCACAACAATCTGGCACAAGCACTTCTAATGAAATACAGGCTGTATTGTATGTTTGCCCACTTCCAATCTACCAGCAAAAAACTTCACAGCTTCCTCTTGTTGTGCTTGTCCATGTCAGGATTTCCTACACTGCTCACTGCCACCATGCCTGATCTTAATCTACAGCTGCTCACTGGAAAATGGAGGCATAGATAAGTAGCATGTTGAAGGTTGCAAAAGAAGTTCAAAGCAGCACTTTGAACCAAGCTCAAGTCTTGAGATTCTTATGTATCGCTCACTAGGTTTCCCTCCTCCCTCCTCTTACCTCTGGGAAGGAAAACAGACCTCAAACACCATTCTTCTTAGAGTCAATTACCTGCTTTGTTATTCTGTCTTTCAACCTTTGCCATAAATTCCACTTCATTAACGTTGGCTGGATCACCTCGGTGAGCTGCACTGCTTGGGCTGTAAAAGGTGTCTGGTGAGTAGCCGCAACCAGGCAGAAGAGGAGGATCAAGAGGCTCTGGCAGTTCTGGTGTGCATTGTCAGTGCATGCTAATGACCACAGAGATTTCATTATTTCTTTGAGTTACCACTCTGTTGAAGTGGCCATGTCTCTCACCACACACTGTCAAAAAAGGGTTTTGCACTCTCTGCTTGTGGATGATGATTTCAAATGGGCAGCCTGCTCAATGCTGCAGGTGAAATCCCATCTGGATTAAGCTTTTCCTCTCTGAGGCGCATGCCTTGAAGCACTGAACAAGCCAGCAGCTCGGCCCATCTGCAGATCATTACCGGCATGTGTGACAAAGGAAACACCTGAGCAGGGAAGCAGAGAAGTGTTCGGAGTTCACAGGCAGGTGTTGCTGTCGAGGGAACAGGTTGAGTTCTGGAGGGCACCTGGAAAGTCTCAGACCACCAAGGTTTTTAGCAAGGCTTGGCTATACCCCTTCTGTGCAGTGCTCTGATCACCTAAGGGTCAGGCGCAGCAATGGGGGAGAGATGATGAACTTCCATGAAGAATGCAAGAAAATGGATGAGTCCTTCTGTTTTGAAAGGGTGTGTGATAGTCAGGCCCTAACATGTGGGCTGGAGCTGAAAGCACTCCTCTGGAGACCAAAGGTTATCCTGCTTTGATATCCCTAAAAAGTAAGGTACTACAACGGTGTTCAACAGACACTTGCTCTATTCTGTTGGTGGGCCAGTTCCACAAACAGGAGACAAAAAAGATCTACTGGAATTCCACTGACTTAAACCAGCCTGCAGCAGAGCAGAATAACAAGCAGAGCAGGTTAATAAAGAGGCTTTTTAAAGAACACTTGCAGCTTTCCATAGGCACATACAGAAATGCTGGGAAATGAGCATTCACCAACTCCACACAGCTGTTATTTACAAAAATAGATAAACACTTCCCTTCATTGGGAGGTTCTATTTGCAGCTTTATTTATCAAGACACTTATGAAAAAAAGGTAGTCTGTGGCTGACAGCATCAGAGAGAGCTGAAAGAACAGACGGGAGAGCAGAGAATCGGAAGGCGGTGGGCAACTGGCATAGCTGGAGAACCAGCTCCACGGCTTCTGCTCACGCTGAGAGGTGAGCTAAGCAGAGTCCTGGCAGGCTGCACGCTTCCTTTGCACCTGGGTTCGGGTATCTTGCATCATTATTGTTTCAGGAAAGTCTCAGCTTCTCGGAAAACTCAAAATCAAAGGGGATTTGGAGTCACAGACTTGAAGGAATGTTATCATTTCACAGCATCTTTAAGCCAATGGGAAAGTTGAAGCCATAGTTTATCTTCTTATTTTTAAATTTTATTTCACTTTGTGGAATTCTTCAGGGTGGAGGCTATTTAAAATCCAGTGTCTCGAAACCACTGTCCCTGTGCCTTTGTGGAGGTCACAACAGGTCCCTGTGTTTTGTTCCCCCTGTCTCTTTGCACTAAGAACAATCTATCTGGGTTTTAATTCCTCTCCCAGCGAGGCATGGGAAATGAGGTGAGTAAAGGCACCACCAAGGGCAATAGGCAATGGAAGACTGGCCTGGCTATATGTTTAGCTAGATTAAGGGAAGGGAATGGAAGAAAGAGAAACAAGCACTTGAGAAGACAGCTACTGAATTTTACCACCAGTAGCCTCTCTTGAGGTTACTCAGCAGCGCCCAAATCTCTTGGATTTGAGAAAAGACAAGGCAGGGTGCACAGGTCCTTTATGTTGCTAAGTTGTTTTCCCTTCAGGGACAACTGTGTGATCTGCTGTTCACAGAGATACTTGAATACGAAAAGCAGGAACTGGGTGAATCAACCTTTATGCTGAAACACCTCAGATACCTTGGGTTTGATTGCAGTTGCATGTTGCTGAACTATTCTTCATCATCATAGAATCATAGAATGGCTTAGGTCAGAAAGGACCTCAGAGATCATCTACTCCAACCCCCATGCCACCGCCAGGGATGCCTCTCAGCTAGACCTGGTTGCCCAAGGCTTCAAAGTCCTCTTCCACTTAGCATAGTCAGAAAAGGGACAGCAAGAGAGAAGTGGAGGAAAAAATATGCTGGAATGGAACAAGTACCATGAGGACAATGCCAAACAAATGAACTGTGACAAGAGGCCCAAGGAGGAAAGAACTGGGTCTTAATATAGAAAGAAATACCACAAGGGGAATATGATCTTCAAGACCACATGGAGCAGGAGTTATTTCAAAATATTCTGCTAGTCCTAAAAGCAAAACCTTCAGCTTTTAAAAAGAAATTTGAAAAGGAAAAAGAAGGAAAGAAATGCACTTAAAAATAAGGAAAGGTGGAATCATAGAATTAAAAGTCAGTGAGACTGACTTCCTCTGCAGAGGAAATACAAACACCCCACAGGCTCCTGTAGGCATCTACCAGACAGCAAAGCAATAAATAACTGGCTGCAAGTCTACAAAACATGCCAGATAACTACTGCAGGAGTAAACTGCGGTTTTTAGGCTTTCTGGATAAGGTAAGTGTCCTACATCTTGACTTCAGTAAGGGTTTTGACACTGTCTCACATGTCCTATGAGGACAGACTGAAGGAGTTGGGGCTGTTCAGTCTGGAGAAGAGAAGGCTCTGAGGTGACCTCATTGTGGCCTTCCAGGATCTGAAGGGGGCCTACAAGAAGGCTGGGGAGGGACTGCTCAGGATCTCAGGTAGTGATAGGACTAGGGGGAATGGAATGAAGCTGGAGGTAGGGAGATTCAGGCTAGATGTGAGGAAGAAGTTCTTCCCCGTGAGAGTGGTGAAGCCCTGGAATGGGTTATCCAGGGAGGTGGTTGGGGCCCCATCCCTGGAGGTGTTTAAGCCCAGGCTGGATGAGGCTGTGGGCAGCCTGATCTAGTGTGGGGTGTCCCTGCCCATGGCAGGGGGTTGGAACTAGGTGATCCTTGTGGTCCCTTCCAACCCTGACTGATTCTATGATACTATGATACTACTATGGTAGTGAACTCAAGTAAGTGAAGGTTACTTTGCCAGAATGGAACTGCTTGGGAAACTGTACGGGAAAAGTATTTCTCACCAGTTCACTGTTTGACCAGAAGGAAGCTCTTTCAAGGGCCCGGTGGTATTAATGATTTTAGCTAAGATCTTAGATGGCAAAATATTCAACCCACAGGTGATACCAAGCCAGGAAGGACTGCAAAGGCTTTGGAGGATGAAAATTATCTAGACAAACTGGGGCAATGGCACAAAGCAAAGAGGGTGCAAGTGTGAGAAAACAAGGCAATACGCTTGGGGCCAAGATGTGGGCTGCAAGACAGTAGAATAGATGGCAAAGCAACCATCCTTCAGAGGCCAGAGTGAACACAGAATGAACATAAGCTGGGGAGGTCAGGATGCTGCCAAAACCCCAAACATTGTACTGGGTTGTATAAACAATGTTGGCATATGTAAGAAACATGAGATAGTCCTTCTGCTTTCTCACCACAGCTGGAGGATTGAGTCCAGTTTGGGGCACTGCATCTCAAGAAAGATGCAAATCAGTTGGAAAGTGTCCAAGGAGAGGAGCAAGAGTGATCAAGGGTCTGGAAAACATGACCTGTGAGGAAAGACTGGAGGCAGTGAGGTTGTTTAGTCTAGAGAGAAGCAAACTGAAGGCATGTATGATAAGTCTTCAAATGTTTAAAGGGTGCTGCAAAGAGGAAAGCAATAAACTATTGTGAATGTCCAAAACAAGTGGTGGGCTTAACTTGCAGGAAAAGAGATTAAGGATAGACACTGGGAAATGTTTTCTATGAGAAAGAGAATTGACTGGCTAGGAAGCCTGTACAAACCCCACTGTAAGAGGGCTGATAAACAGGTTGGACAAACATCTGTCAAGAATAATTCATAATCAACTGATCTAAGCTTGGTGGAGGGGATAGCCTAAATCATCCCATGGGATGCCTTCCAGGCCTATTTCTGCAGTGTTATAATCAATGGGTAGAAGAAAGCTATGGGTTTAAATAAACGAGGGCAGGTGATGCAGAAAAGGAGCTGGAAAGAGAAATGTTGATTCATAGAACTTACAAAATTTCAGGCTACATGTGCATGACATTCTCTTCCTCAAAATAAGATGTCCTCACAAGGGTAGGGACAGATCTGAGTACAATTTGAGGCTCTATTCCTTGTGTTGGACTGTACCAGCTAACTTCTCTTTAAGGTGTGAAGGTCTCCGTTCCTCCAAAGGGGATAGTGATTAATTACTCATTTAGGTTTTGGGTTTGTTTGGGTTTGCTTTTTTTGATGGGTGATGAGATAGTTGCGTTTAATCAAATATACTTCTGGAAAGGTCAGGAATCACATTCTGTGATCCTGTGATTCTGTGCTATGGGTGAGGTTACTTATAACCATATATATCCTCAAAATTTAAATCCAAAGTAAGACTTGTTTGGGATGGAATGGAATGGAATGGAATGGAATGGAATGGAATGGAATGGAATGGAATGGAATGGAATGGAATGGAATGGAATGGAATAGAATTAACCAGGTTGGAAAAGACCTCCGAGATCATCAAGTCCAATCTATCACCCAACACCATCTCATCAACTAAACCATGGCACCAAGTGCCTCATCCAGTCTCTTCCTAAACACCTCCAGTGATGGTGACTCCACCACCTCCCTGGGCAGCACAATCCAATGGCCAATCTCTCTTTCTGGGAAGAATTTCTTCCTAACCTCCAGCCTAATCTTCCCCTGGTGCAGCTTGAGACTGTGTCCTCTTGTTCTGGTGCTGGTTGCCTGGGAGAAGAGACCAACCCCCACCTGGCTACAACCTCCCTTCAGGTAGCTGTAGAGAGCAATGAGATCTGCCCTGAGCCTCCTCTTCTCCAGGCTAAGCAACCCCAGCTCCCTCAGCCTCTCCTCGCAGGGCTGTGCTCCAGACCCCTCCCCAGCTTTGTTGCCCTTCTCTGGACACCTTCCAGCATCTCAACATCTTTCCTAAACTGAGAGGCCCAGAACTGGACACAGGACTCAAGGTGTGGCCTGAGCAGTGATGAGTACAGGGGCAGACATTTGAAATACTTATCCCTTCATTCTACCCAATGATCAAATGTTATCTATTTCATTTTGAAAGGGGACAATAGTATGTAATTTACTTTCCTCTTCTTAACTGAGATACTTTGTAGTAGCCACTACATCAAAAAACCCTCCAGGTATGTGACTGCCATTCTGCCTCTTTACCTGTCCTTCTGATTCTTGCATTCCTTTGTATGTCCTGAAAGCTCTAAATAAGACCCACAGTTTGCATGGTGGTTTTCACCTAATCAGTGAAAATGTGGCTTTGTGAAAACCTGGCAAGCCTTTTCGGTACTTTGCTAGGTTTACTAGCTGGCATTGACTCAGAGTTGTTTGACCTTTATGCAAAGCCCTGGTTCCATAAATTCCCTGTGGAAACTGAATGCGACGCATGTAAGGCCTGCCAGTTCAGCCTCTTGCAAAAGACTGCATGCTGTACATCTCGCTTACGCCGGGTGCTTGTGAAACACATCCATCAGCAAGAGATAGTTACCTTAGAAGAGATCAGGATCCAGGTAGATGGTTGATAGACTGCCAGGCCACACTGCTGGTTTAGATTTGAGGAATTACGTTGGAAGACCAAAGCAGGTTTTATTTTTGACATTTCGGCAATGAGACCACTTGTACGTTGTGACCCAGTTTGATTTACTGTAAGAAAATAAGAGTGCTGTAATTTGTAAAAGACATTTATTACATGAGTCAAAAAAAAAAAAGAGAGAGAGAGAGAGGAAAAAAGAGAGGGAAGAGGGAGAGAAAGCAGCTTAACGTCTCTGTCCATCCCCATCTGGTTTTGTTTTAATCTCACTCTAGTCACATATGAAATTTTGCTTAGCTGTCTTCATTTTCTTAGTCAATCTTGATTAATGGCCTTCAAAGCAAAAATAATTGGCCTGCATCAGGCTTGTTTTATAACTCTTGTTCACAAAGAATGTGAAAGGCTGGAAAATGAGCCTAAACAGAAGGAATGCATTACGTTAGCCTTTGAGAAAGAGCAGTCCTCCAGTTGTGTTTCACTGTGTATTTTTATAACAGGCGCCTCCTTGACTGTCCATGATATTGCAGATAGGCAGTGCCAAAAGCTTTTGTGTACTTCACCGCGCTGACCATGTCACCTCTCAATCTCCCAGCAGCCCTGTGTCCAGGCAGGGGCAGGCAGAGCCAGCCCCCTCCCAGCAGAGCGCCTCGATGGCCATCTCCGGAGCCGGCCTGGGCTGGGCACCCAGGACCTGAGGGAATGCTTTTGTGCAACTGCTCTCTAATTGCTCCACTGCTGCTCTTAAGCTCCAAGACACTTGTCATGCAATTTAGGGCTTGAGCATGAAAGAGCAGTCACATACTGGTTTTAAGCTGCGGTGAATGTGGCCCTGTGGCTTTAGAATTACCTTCATTCACAGAGTCACAGATTGCATCAGGGTGGAAGGGACCCTCAAAGGTCATTCAGTCCAGCCACCCTGCAGTGAGCAGGGACACCTCCAACCACATCAGGCTGCTCAGGGCTGCATCAAGTCTGATCTTGAATATCTCCAGGGATGGAACCTCAACCACATCCCTGGGCAGCCTGTTCCAATATTTCACCACTCTCACTGTGCAGAACTTCCTCCTGATGTCCAACCTAAATCTGCCCTGCTCCAGTTTCAGACCATTGCCCCTTGTCCTATCCCCACAGGCCCTTGTAAATAGTCCTTCTCCAGCCTTCCTGTAGGTCCCCTTCAGATATTGAAATGCATCTTTAAGGTCTCCCTGGAGCCTTCTCTTCTCCAGGCTGAACAGTACCAGTTCTCTCAGCCTGTCTTCATAGGAGAGGTGCTACAGCCCTTTGATCATCTTTGTGCCTCCTCTGTCTTTCTTGTGTTGGGGGCCCCAGAGCTGGACACAGCACTGCAGGTGAGGACTCAGCAGAGCACAGTGGCAGAATCACTTCTCTCAACCTGCTGGCCATGCTTCTTTTGATGCAGCCCAGGATGTGATTTGCCTTCTGGGCTGCAAGTGCCCCTTGCTGGCTCATATAACTCATTCACCAGCACCCCCAAATCTGTTTCTGCAGGGCTGCTCTCAATTTCATTCCCCCCATCCTGGACTGATATGGAGGGTTGCCCCACATTAGGTGCAGGCATGCAGTTCTGGTAGAGCAATCCACCAAACTGATTGTACATTTCATATTTAAGAATAATGTTTTATAAGAGCTTGCATCAGTTTCCTGGGCTCAATTTCCTTTCTAAATAAGCAGAGTATACGTTCTTTTTTAAGGAGGAAAAAAAAAATCCCAACTTTTTTCTTTGGCATGTCAAGAAGGGGTTGGTGCAGGACATCAGTTTCTGTTGGGACAAGCATTCTTCTCAACTTGTTTTCTTGCTGTCAGAAAGTTAGTCTAGTCCTTCCTTTGTGCAATGCATAAAGCAGATGATTGTGCTTGCATGCTTAAGGCAAGATTCAGCATCATGTCTTGCTTACCAAAAAGGAAGTCAGCTTCCCACTGCACATCTTGGGGATCAAAACTGCTCCTTAGATACCAAACAAAGAGGGAGAAATATCCTTCATGAGAATTACTTATGTTAGTGCAGGAATATCTGAGCAACTCACGGTAGTGCTATGAAGTTATAATACCAGATACTTATTTCCTTGTACAATTTTGGAATAGGAACAGTTTATGCTTTTCCTGATGCTTGTCATGTAACAGCCTCAACATATGAACTGAACTTCCATTAAGCTTCCTAAGATTTCTCTGGAGTAAGCATGTGGTATACTTGTGATACTTTTGCCAGATATGACTGGATCCAAACTTGGTCTGGAGACAAACACTTTTCCCAGAGTATCTGAGACCAGCTGCTGAGTCCTGTAGCTTCTCTTCTCCCAACAAGGCAAGCCGGGGTTACACAGATGGTATTTTCATGTCAGTGCAGAACAAGCTGAGCATTAACCTCATGGCATGGACCAAATTCAATCTGCAGGGCTGCCTCTGTTTGATGGCAGAGGAATGCACATATTCTTCTTTACAGAAAGCGGCTTGCAAAGTACAGATATCGAGAGATCCTGCTCCCTACACTCCCACAGTTTCTGTGCTGTTCTTTTAAACAGTTCATGATCCATTGTAAGCCAGGGATATGACCTTCAACAAAGCACAGCCCCACTATGATACTCCTCCTGTTGGAGCCAGGGCAGAGAGCCAAGGCCCATGAAGAGCAGGAAGAACCCCACCATCTTTCTCTCCTCTACTACAACGCGTCTGATTCTTCCGCTGCAAGGTCTTCTCAGTTCCTAAATGATCTTTTTTCAAGAGACTTCTAGGCCTTGAGAAAATGTCACCAGCTGGAGAAACAATAGTACTAACTCCATAAAGTTTAAAGCTTTGAAATGTTGGCAGTGCCCTCTTGTTCCATGGACTTATTTTTCAAGGATTAATCATTACTGCCATTAAAAGCTTTGGCTGGGGCTACATTATACCTTTATTCCATTAGACAGCCACAGGATGTGTGTACCCACATGAACCTTCTGTGGCAAGCTCTTGCAGCAGCTGCCTTTTTTGCATGGGAGAGGTGAGAAGCTGCAGAGCTAAGACAAGTACTGTCCATCCTACATTGCCAATCTGTGGAACTGATCCATTCCTTGCATTCCATTTAGTTTTCTTAGGGTCCACCATGGTGTCTTTCTGTTCATTCCTTGTCTTTGTAAGACTTGGCTGCCAGATACCGTTGTGCTTGGGGATGACACTGTGTTTTGTGACCCTGCCGATGCTCAGGTATTACCTTTAAACCTTATGGGTACAGGACACGCACTGAGCGGTGGCAGCACAGCCTTGTGCAAGCGGCACAGTGCTGATGGTAAATGTCAGGGGAAATCTGCCAGGCACATGTCCTGTAGCTGCCTATATGAAAACACTAACAAGTATATTGAGAGTGGTACAGAGATTAGAGAGAAAAAACTACAATGTGAAGGTCTACTTTGACTCACAGATCCACAGAATTAGAGTGCATTGCATTGGAAGGGACGTTCAGAGGGCATCTCGTCCCACCCCCTGCACTCAGCAGGGACACCTCCAACTACAGCAGGATGCAGAGGGCCACATCCAGTCTCATCTTGAATGTCTCCAGGGACAGGGCCTCAACCACATCCCTGGGCAGCCTGTTCCAGTATTTCACCACCCTCACTGTGCAACCTCCTGATGTCCAACCTAAATCTGCCCTGCTCCACTTTCAAACCATTGCCTCTCATCCTATCTACAAGTCCTTCTAAACAGTCCCTCCCCAGCCTTCTTGTAGGTCCCCTTCAGATATCAAAATGTAGCTCTGAGGTCTCCCTGGAGCCTTCTCCAGGTTGAGCAGCCCCAACTTTCAGGCTGTTTATAATCCATTTGCCTATATTACTCTTTTTTGTTTTTCATTCTTCACTCCAGTCACCTGTTTTGCCATAAATTAAAAAAAAAGAAAGCTCTCTGGGGCAACCTCTCAATAAAGTTTCCTTTAAAAATTGTTGAAGTATTTGTAACAAAGGAAAGATTTTCATCTCAACTGGAAAAAAATGGCAATTATTTTATTTTTTGTTTTTTAGAACTGATTTGTGTCATTTGTGAAAATAAGCTATTTTTGCTTTAGTCTGTTTCCTGTCAGCTTGAAGTTAGGAAGGGCAGGTCCTGCCTGACCAACCTGATCTCCTTCTATGATCAGGTGACTGCCTGGTGGATGTGGGGCAGGCTGTGGATGTGGTCTACCTGGACCTCAGCAAGGCCTTTGACACCGTCCCCCACAGCAAACTCCTGGCCAAGCTGTCAGCCCCTGGCTTGGGCAGCAGCACTCTGAGCTGGGTTAGGGACTGGCTGGAGGCTGAGCCCAGAGAGTGGTGGTGAATGGTGCCACAGCCAGCTGGCGGCCAGGCACTAGTGGTGTGCCCCAAGGATCGGTGCTGGGCCCCATGCTCTTTAACATCTTTACTGATGATCTGGATGACAGCATTGAGTCCATCATCAGTAGATTTGCAGACGACACCAAGCTGGGGGCAGGAGTTGAACTGCTGGAGGGCAGAGAGGCTTTGCAGAGGGACCTCGACAGGCTGGACAGATGGGCAGAGTCCAAGGGCAGGAGATTGAACACATCCAAGTGCCGGGTTCTGCACATTGGCCACAGCAACCCCAGGCAGTGCTACAGGCTGGGGTCAGAGTGGCTGGAGAGCGGCCAGGCAGAGAGGGACCTGGGGGTGCTGGTTGATGGTAGGCTGAACATGAGCCTGCAGTGTGCCCAGGCAGCCAAGAGGGCCAATGGCATCATGGGCTGCATCAGGAACAGTGTGGCCAGCAGGAGCAGGGAGGTCATTCTGCCCCTGTACACTGCACTGGTTAGGCCACACCTTGAGTCCTGTGTCCAGTTCTGGGCCCCTCAGTTTAGGAAGGATGTTGACTTGCTGGAAGGTGTCCAGAGAAGGGCAATAAAGTTGGGGAGGGATTTGGAACACAAGCCCTATGAGGAAAGGCTGAGGGAGCTGGGGTTGCTTAGCCTGGAGAAGAGGAGACTGAGGGGTGATCTTATTGCTCTCTACAACTACCTGAAGGGAGGTTGTAGCCAGGCAGAGGTTGGTCTCTTCTCCCAGGCAGCCAGTACCAGAACAAGAGGACAAAGTCTCAGGCTGTGCCAGGGCAGGCTTAGGCTGGATGTTAGGAAGAAGTTCTATACAGAGAGAGTGATTGCCCATTGGAATCAGCTACTCGTGGAGGTGGTGGAGTCACCTTCATTGGAGGTGTTCAGGAGGAGACTTGATGGGGTGCTTGGTGCCATGGTCTAGTTGTTTAGGTGGGTTGGATTGGTTGATGGGTTGGACGTGATGATCTTGAAGGTCTCTTTCAACCTGGTGTATTGTATTGTATTGTAAGTGGAAGTGAAGTGAGCTTCTTGTTTGTGTTTGACCAGCAACAATCCCTGTCAATTCTTGTGTAGTTCAATCTGTGGTTGTCAATGGGAAGCTGAGTTTGCTGTTACTCTGATCCTATGTGGTAGTTAAAAAAAGACTGGAAACATCCCTCCATTATCAGTGGTGTATTGTGTCTTATACTGTGTGCAGAAGGTGTGGAAGGACAAGGAAAGGTGCCCTAGACATGGATATCCATAGGGATAGGATGGGTTTCATATGCAAAGAGGCTAAACAGCATAGACATTTTCTGTTTTAAAGAAAACAATGTTCTGATATGAGAGAGGTACAGAAAGTTGTGGATGCTTCAGAGAATGCAAACAGGAAGTTCATGGTTTCTCACACCAGAAGAATGAGAGGAATTCTGCAGTGCTATTAAGCAGGTTTAAAAGAGAGAAAATTCTTCTCCACAATCTCATCTTGTGATGCACTATGCTCTCAGTTGGAAGAGGATCCATAAGAAATTAGAATTTCCTGTGATTAGATTAGTTTGAAACAAATGGCAAAGAGCTGGGCAGTTCCTTCCTGTTGCTGCTGCTGTCCCCTAGCTGGTTTGACTCCCCAGATACCTGGCTGGGTGCCTTTGGTCCAATGCCCTGGCCAAAGGTGCAATGTGTCCTGCTTGACTAGGGACGATTGTGACCTCTGACACTGAGGAACCCAACATCAGCAGCCTGCTTCTCAGATGTAAGAGAGTTAAAGCAGTGACTCAGTGATGCCAGTGTGGCTGCATGCTGTACACAAAGGCTTATTCAGGTTTGTGGTGAGCACAAGGGTGTCAGAAGTTTTGAAGTAACAAAAGATGATGAAGGGAGGTTGAGGGAGCTGGGGCTCTTTACCTGGGAGCAGAGGAGCCTGAGGGGTGACCTCATTCACGTTGATAAAGATGTGGAGGGCAGTGTCAGGAGGATGGAGCCAGGCTCTGCTCAGTGATGTCCAGTGACAGGACAAGGGGCAATAGGTGCAAGCTGGAGCAGATGATCTGGATGAGGGCATTGAGTCCATCATCAGTAAATTTGCAGATGACACCAAGCTGGGGGCAGCAGTTGATTTGCTGGAGGGCAGAGAGGCTTTGCAGAGGGACCTCGACAGGCTGGACAGATGGGCAGAGTCCAAGGGCAGGAGATTGAACACATCCAAGTGCCGGATTCTGCACATTGGCCACAACAACCCCAGGCAGTGCTACAGGCTGGGGTCAGAGTGGCTGGAGAGTGGCCAGGCAGAGAGGGACCTGGGGGTACTGGTTGATTGTAGGCTGAACATGAGCCTGCAGTGTGCCCAGGCAGCCAAGAAGGCTAATGGCATCCTGGCTTGCATCAGGAACAGTGTGGCCAGCAGGAGCAGGGAGGTCATTGTGCCCCTGTACACTGCACTGGTTAGGCCGCACCTTGAGTACTGTGTCCAGTTCTGGGCCCCTCAGTTTAGGAAGGATGTTGACTTGCTGGAACGTGTCCAGAGAAGGGCAACAAAGCTGGTGAGGGGTTTGGAACACAAGCCCTATGAGGAAAGGCTGAGGGAGCTGGGGTTGCTTAGCCTGGAGAAGAGGAGACTGAGGGGTGACCTTATTGCTCTCTACAACTACCTGCATGGAGGTTGTAGCCAGGCAGAGGTTGGCCTCTTCTCCCAGGCATCCAGCACCAGAACAAGAGGACACAGTCTCAGGCTGCGCCAGGGCAGGTTTAGGCTGGATGTTAGGAAGAAGTTCTACACGGAGAGAGTGATTGCCCATTGGAATCGGCTACCCGTGGAGGTGGTGGAGTCACCTTCACAGGAGGTGTTCAGGAGAAGACTTGATGGGGTGCTTGGCTGTATGGTCTAGTTGTTGGGTGGGTTGGATTGTTTGATGGTTGGACGCGATGATCTTGAAGGTCTCTTCCAACCTGGTGTATTGTATTGTATTGTATTGTATTGTATTGTATTGTATTGTATTGTATTGTATTGTATTGGAGGCTCCAGGTAGACCTAAGGAAAAACTTTTTCCTCGTGAAGGTGACAGAGCCCTGGAGCAGACTGCTCAGAGAGGTTGTGGAGTCTCCTTCTCTGGAGACATTCAAAATCTGGCCTGGATGTGCTCCTGTGTGACCTGGGTGATCCTGCTCTGGCAGGAGGCTTGGATTGGGTGATCTTTCCAGGTGCTTTCCAACCCCTACCATTATGTGGCTGTGTGGTTCTGTGAATCTGTGAGCAGGAATGCCAAAGCAGTGTGTCCTTTGCTATGTTTGCACAACGTTTGCCTGAAGATGCACAGTACATACCTAATTGTTGGTGTGGGAAAGGAGGAACCGCCATAGATACCCTGTGAGAATGCTCAAAGCATATGAGTGCATATGAGCATTTGAGTGCACCCTCTGCAAGTTTGCTGATGACACCAAGCTGTGTGGTGCAGCAGACACGCTGGAGGAAGGGATGCCATCCAGAGGGACCTGGACAGGCTGGAGAGGTGGGCACAAGCCAACCCCATGAGGTTCAACAAGACCAAGTGCAGGGTCCTGCAGCTGGGTCGAGGCAATCCCAGGCACAAATCCAGGCTGGGCAGGGACTGGTTGGAGAGCAGCCCTGAGGAGAGAGACTTGGGGGTGCTGGTGGAGGAGAAGCTCGACAGGAGCTCTCAATGTGCACTTGCAGCCCAGAAAGCCAATCAGATCCTGGGCTGCAGCAAGAGAAGTGTGGCCAGCAGGGCAAGGGAGGGGATTCTCCCCTCTACTCATCCCTGGTGAGACCCCACCTGGAGTACTGCCTCCAGTTCTGGAGCCCCTATTACAAGAGGAATATGGACATACTGGAAGGTGTCCAGAGAAGGGCCATGAGGATGAGCAGAGGGCTGGAGCACCTCTCCTATGAGGACAGACTGAAGGAGTTGGGGCTGTTCAGTCTGGAGAAGAGAAGGCTCTGAGGTGACCTCATTGTGGCCTTCCAGTATCTGAAGGGGGCTACAGGAAGGCTGGGGAGGGACTTCTCAGGATCTCAGGGAGTGATAGGACTAGGGGGAATGGAATGAAGCTGGAGGTGGGGAGATTCAGGCTGGATGTGAGGAAGAAGTTCTTCCCCATGAGAGTGGTGAAGCCCTGGAATGGGTTGTCCAGGGAGGTGGTTGAGGCCCCGTCCCTGGAGGTGTTTAAGCCCAGGCTGGATGAGGCTGTGGCCAGCCTGCTCTAGTGTGGGGTGTCCCTGCCCATGGCAGGGGGTTGGAACTAGATGATCCTTGTGGTCCCTTCCAACCCTGACTGATACTATGATACTATGATATCCCATCTCTTCATTATTTGAATAAAAGCTTCTCAGCAAGGGCTGTCTGAAGGGAGCTGGCCCATGATGAGGACAGCCAAGGCTCAGATGCATATTTGCATAGCATATTTTCACAGTTCCAATGTACTGCATGAGCCTGTGATAGAGATGGGGAGCAGGTCAGTAAGAATGTGACCAGTGTGTATTTTATAGTTGATAAATTAATTTTCATAGAATCATAGAATCATAGAATCAGTCAGGGTTGGAAGGGACCACAAGGATCATCTAGTTCCAACCCCCTGCCATGGACAGGGACACCCTACACTAGATCACGCTGGCCAGAGCCTCGTCCAGCCTGGGCTTAAACACCTCCAGGGACGGGGCCTCAACCACCTCCCTGGATAACCCATTCCAGGCCTTCACCACTCTCATGGTGAAGAACTTCTTCCTCACATCCAGCCTGAATCTCCCCATTTCCAGCTTCATTCCATTCCCCCTAGTCCTATCACTACCTGAGAGCCTGAGAAGTCCCTCCCCAGCCTTCCTGTAGGCCCCCTTTAGATCCTGGAAGGCCACAATGAGGTCACCTCGGAGCCTTCTCTTCTCCAGCCTGAACAGCCCCAACTCCTTCAGTCTGTCCTCACAGGAGAGGTGCTCCAGCCCTCTGATCATCCTCGTGGCCCTTCTCTGGACACGCTCCAGCACCTCCACATCCCTCCTGTAATAGGGGCTCCAGAACTGGAGGCAGTACTCCAGGTGGGGTCTCACCAGAGCTGAGTAGAGGGGGAGAATCACCTCCCTTGCCCTGCTGGCCACACTTCTCCTGATGCAGCCCAGGATCTGATTGGCTTTCCGGGCTGCAAGTGCACATTGAGAGCTCCTGTTGAGCTTCTCCTCCACCAGCACCCCCAAGTCTCTCTCCTCAGGGCTGCTCTCCAGCCAGTCCCTGCCCAGCCTGGATTTGTGCCTGGGATTGCCTCGACCCAGCTGCAGGACCCTGCCCTTGGTCTTGTTGAAGCTCATGAGGTTGGCTTGTGCCCACCTCTCCAGCCTGTCCAGGTTCCCTCTGGATGGCATCCCTTCCCTCCAGCGTGTCCACTGCACCACACAGCTTGGTGTCATCAGCAAACTTGCTGAGGGTGCACTCGATGCCACTGTCCATGGCACCCACAAAGATGTTGAACAAGCCTGGTCCCAGGACTGATCCCTGAGGGACTCCACTTGTCCCTGGCCTCCATTGGGACATGGACCCGTTGACAGCCACTCTTTGGGTGCGGCCATCAAGCCAATTCTTTATCCATCTAGTGGTCCATCCATCAAACCCATGTGTCGCCAGCTTGGAGACCAGGAGGTGGTGCGGGACAGTGTCGAAGGCTTTGCTCAAGTCCAGGTAAACGACATCAGTTGCTCGCCCCTCATCTATTAATGCTGTCACCTGCTCATAGAAGGCCACCAGGTTTGTCAGGCAGGATTTGCCCTTGGCAAAGCCATGCTGACTATTCCAAATCACCTCTTTCTTTTCTTTTTTCCCTTGTTTCCTTTTAATTTTTTTCATTCTAATTGGCATATCTTCCCTTCCGAAAATTGATTTTCCAGTTCAAAGCAGCACTCAAAGGAAATTGAAAGAAGAAACTGAAGACATACTCAACCCATTTACATACTTCTAAAGAATTAATCCACTTTTTCAGAGAAAATGAGAGACAAGTATTTACATTTACTTGCCTCAAAAGAAGCTGTGAAAAAAAAATTAACATCTTCATCCACTTTTACAGATGCCAGCAGTTGTTGGGTTTGGTTGGGGGATTTTTTTGTGGTTATTTCTGGTTTGTTTTGTTTTCTGCAAGAAATCAGCACTCCTTTTTCCCTGTCTTACGGGACAGACGTATCTAGAGTTTGCAGGTAATTCCATGAGGTATGTAGGCATGTAGATAGGAGCTGGCCTCACCTTGCTCTTTGACCACAAGAGCCAGCTGGAGTGGATACTGAGGAGGGCCACAAAGATGATCAGAGAGCTGGAGCACCTCTCCTATGGGGACAGGCTGGGAGAGTTGGGGCTGCTCAGCCTGGAGAACAGAAGGCTCTAGGGAGACCTTAAAGAAGCCTTCCAGTGTCTGAAGGGGGGTACATGAAAACTGAGAGAGGCTGAGGGAGCTGGGATTGTTTAGCCTGGAGAAGAGGAGGCTCAAGGGAGACCTTATTGCTGTCTACAACTACCTGAAGGGAGGTTGTAACCAGGAGGGGATTGGTCTCTTCTCCCAGGCACCCAGCACCAGAACAAGAGGACAAAATCTCAAGATGTGCCAGGGGACATTTAGGCTGGAGATGAGGAGAAAGTTTTTCACTGAGAGAGTTATTTGCCATTGGAATGTGCTGCCCAGGGAGGTGGTGGAGTCACCATCCCTGGATGTGTCCAAGAGGGGGATTGGACATGGCACTTGGTGCCATAGTTTAGTCATGAGGTCTGTGGTGACAGGTTGGACTTGATGATCTTCGAGGTCTCTTCCAACCTTGGTGATTCTGTGATTCTGTGACTTTTTACCAGGGCTTGTAGTGATAGGAAGAGAGACAATGTCTTTATGCTTGAGAAGGGGAGATTTAGACTGGATATAGGAAGAAATTCTTTCTAGTGAGGGTGGTGAGACACTGGAACAGGTTGCTCAGGGAGATCATAAATGCCTTCTCCCTGGAGGTGTTCAGGTTGGATGAGGCCTTGAGCAACCTGGGCTGGTGGGAGGTGTCCCTACCAGGCAGGGGGCTTGGAACTGGATGATATTTAAGGTCCCTTCCAACCCAAACTCTTCTATGAATCTATGAATCCTGGGTGCATTAAGAAAAGTGTGTCCACCACATCTAGGGAGGTCCTCCTCTCCCTCTACTCTGCCTTAGTGAGACCTAGGAATGCCCTAGGAATACTGTGTCCAGTTTGGGGCTCCCCAGTTCAAGACAGATGGGGATCTGCTGGAGGGAGTCCAATGGAGACCTACAAGGATGGCTGAGGGACTTGAACATCTCTCCTATGAAGAGAGACTGAGACCTGGGTGGAGAAGAGAAGGGTGAGAGGGGATCTGATCAATGTCTTTCAATATCTGAGGGGGTGGGTGTCAAGATGAAGGTGCCGCAATCTTTTCAGTGATGCCCAGTGACAGGACAAGGGATAACAGGTACAAGCTGGAACACAAGAGGTTCCACCTCAACATGAGGAGGCACTTCTTTATGATGAGGGTGCTGGAGCTCTGGACCAGGTTGTCCAGAGAGGTTGTGGAGTCTCCTTCTCTGGAGAATTTCAAAACCTATCTGGATGTGGTCCTGTGTGACCTGCCCTAGGTGATTCTGCTTGGGCATGGGGTTGGACTGATGATCTTTTGAGGCCCCTTCCAATCCCTAACATTCTGTGATTCTGTGGATCTACAAATTGTGAAGAAATAAGGATTTCTGCTTTACAGTGCTGGTACACTGACCTATGGACTTTACATAAACACTGGCACATTACAAACAGCCTGTGACATGCAATCATTTCTAGTACACTTAAGGTTGAGAAATGAAATCTCCTTCAAGCTAACAGCAGATCGTTCATCTCACACAATTTAAAGTGTTATTATTGCAGCTAGTGGTGGTGTTGGTATAAAATGTCATAAAATGATGCTCACCTTGGATCTGCAAACAGATATTAATCTGAAACTGCTTCTGTTGGTCGCTCAGGCTGAACCCCACCGTGCAAAAGTGGGTTTGTTTATCTAAAAAGATTGAGGATTGCACATCATCTTTCTCCGTGGCAAACATTTAGTTGTTATCAGTGTACTAATTATTGTTGAAGTGAAGAGTTTTCCTAGCCCCAGTGGTATAATGGAAATGATACTTTGAACTGCATAATATTCTTGGGAAGGGAATATAGACTTAGCAAAGAACATCATCGTTTTGCTGTAATGATAAGGTACCTATTTACATAATGATAATGTACATATTTACTGCCAGGCATGTTTGTTCTGCATTAGCGTTCACGGCGTGCCAGGGAGAGCCGCAAAGCAGGGCTTTGATTTGTATCTGGTGGCTGTTGTCCTGCAGGGGAGCTGTGGTGGGTTGACATTCCCCCTCCCCCCAATATTAACTTTGCCAGACCAGCCCAATTGAAAGCAAATGGAAGCTGGATTTACAGGCAAAACTACAATCTACAATGGAATGCAATGAGGATGTACAAAATATGCAGGAGTTACAAGATTTACAGATAGTTACAATCAGCAAACAAGATGAGAACCCCCCTGGTCAAGAGACCAGGGAAGCTCTCTCTCCCCCCCCCCCCCACCCCCAACAACCAAAAGGGAGAAAGGAGAAAAGTTGGTTTTAGATTTAACAAAACCAATGCAGACAAGGTCAATCAAGAAGAAGTTAAGTTAAGAATAGAATAGAATAGAATAGAATAGAATAGAATAGAATAGAATAGAATAGAATAGAATAGAATAGAATAGAATAGAAATAGAATAGAACAGAAGTAGAATAGAATAGAATAGAATAGAATAGAATAGAATAGAATAGAATAGAATAGAATAGAATAGAATTAACCAGGTTGGAAAAGACCTTCGAGATCATCAAGTCCAACCTATCAGAGACCAATGAAGCAAGAAGAGAAGAGACAAGAAACCCCAGAATTGTTTTGGTACAACCAGTCTTATGGTAGCTATCTCTCCAATGAAATTGTTTAGAATCATCTCTGTTTTCCTTTTCACACCCAATAGTGATTTATTTACATTTTATTACTTTTCTGCTCAAGCCCTATGAGGAGAGGCTGAGGGAGCTGGGATTGTTTAGCCTGGAGAAGAGGAGGCTCAGGGGTGACCTCATTGCTCTCTACAACTACCTGAAGGGTGGTTGTAGCCAGGAAGGGGTTGGCCTCTTCTCCCTAGCAACCAGCACCAGAGCAAGAGGACACAGTCTCAAGCTGCAGCAGGGGAAGTTTAGGCTGGAGGTGAGGAGAAAGTTCTTCACTGAGAGAGTCATTCGCCATTGGAATGGGCTGCCCGGGAGGTGGTGGAGTCACTGTCCCTGGAGGTGTTCAAGAGGGGATTGGATGTGGCACTTGGTGCCATGGTCTAGTCATGAGGTCTTGGGTGACAGGTTGGACTTGATGATCTTTGAGGTCTCTTCCAACCTTGGTGATACTGTGATACTGTGAAGATCTGTAACTAAATTTTAAAGGCATATCCTAAAACTACCACAGGAGCCAAGAAAGGAGAGCAGGCAGTCTGACAAAGACCCAAAAGGGAGTAAGGCTGTGTGCTAGGCTGGCATTGTGTATGAGATCAAATCTGCACATGCCCATTTGCTTTCCTTTCTTCTCTTCCCCCCCTTTTTCTTTCTGAGAGACCTTGTCTGTTAGGTAAGTGAAAATCCATTGTGAGATTCCTGGCAGCAGGGATCAAAAAGATGTTAAAAGTCTGTGTTAGCTGCATGCTCTCTCTTTGAACACATTCTCAAGTAATGCCACTGCTGGAACCATTTAATCTCAGAGATACATTTAAAAAAAAAAAAAAAAAAAAAAAAAAAAAAAAGGAAAATCTACTTTTTGTTGTTGTTGTTTCATTTCAAAACCTGTAAATCTCTGTACACATCTAAAGAAGGAGGAAACCTTACTGTTGGAGGAGATGGGGGTGGGGAGGGAGGACAGAATAAAATAAAGTTAGGAGACATTGTTTGGTGAGCTGTCATATGCTTTGTGAATTTTTTGTAGTAGGAAGAAGTCTCTAATGCCACTATTGAAATTATTTAATCTGAGGGATGGGGGGGAAAAAAGGAAAAAAATAGGAAAATCTATGGTTTTGGTTCCATTTCAAAACCTGTAGATCTCTACACGTCTAAAGAAGGAGGATATCTTACACTTGGAGGAGATGGTGGGGGAGAAATGAAATACAGAATAGAGTAGAATAGAATAGGAAGAGAAGAGAAGAGAAGAGAAGAGAAGAGAAGAGAAGAGAAGAGAAGAGAAGAGAAGAGAAGAGAAGAGAAGAGGAGAGAAGAGAAGAGAAGAGAAGAGAAGAGAAGAGAAGAGAAGAGAAGAGAAGAGAAGAGAAGAGAAGAGAAGAGAAGAGAAGAGAAGAGAAGAGAAGAGAAGAGAAGAGAAGAGAGGAGAGGAGGGGAGGGGAGGGGGGGGGGGAGGGGAGGGGAGGGGAGGGGAGGGGAGGGGAGGGAAGGAAGGGAAGGGAAGGGAAGGGAAGGGAAGGGAAGGGAAGGGAAGGGAAGGGAAGGGAAGGGAAGGGAAGGGAAGGGAAGGGAAGGGAAGGGAAGGGAAGGGAAGGGAAGGGAAGGGAAGGGAAGGGAAGGGAAGGGAAGGGAAGGGAAGGGAAGGGAAGGGAAGGGAAGGGAAGGGAAGGGAAGGGAAGGGAAGGGAAGGGAAGGGAAGGGAAGGGAAGGGAAGGTGGAAGGTTTGGGAAGGGAAGGTTTGGGAAGGGAAGGTTTGGGAAGGGAAGGTTTGGGAAGGTTTGGGAAGAGAAGAGAAGAGAAGAGAAGAGAAGAGAAGAGAAGAGAAGAGAAGAGAAGAGAAGAGAAGAGAAGAGAAGAGAAGAGAAGAGAAGAGAAGAGAAGAGAAGAGAAGAGAAGAGAAGAGAAGAGAAGAGAAGAGAAGAGAAGAGAAGAGAAGAGAAGAGAAGAGAAGAGAAGAGAAGAGAAGAGAAGAGAAGAGAAGAGAAGAGAAGAGAAGAGAAGAGAAGAGAAGAGAAGAGAAGAGAAGAGAAGAGAAGAGAAGAGAAGAGAAGAGAAGAGAAGAGAAGAGAAGAGAAGAGAAGAGAAGAGGAGTGATACTGTGATATTATGGGGAAATCATAGAATCATAGAATCAGTCAGGGTTGGATGGGACCACAAGGATCATCTAGTTCCAACCCCTGCCATGGGCAGGGACACCCTACACTAGATCACGCTGGCCAGAGCCTCGTCCAGCCTGGGCTTAAACACCTCCAGGGACGGGGCCTCAACCACCTCCCTGGATAACCCATTCCAGGCCTTCACCACTCTCATGGGGAAGAACTTCTTCCTCACATCCAGCCTGAATCTCCCCATTTCCAGCTTCATTCCGTTCCCCCTAGTCCTATCACTACCTGAGATCCTGAGCAGTCCCTCCCCAGCCTTCCTGTAGGCCCCTTCAGATCCTGGAAGGCCACAATGAGGTCACCTGGGAGCCTTCTCTTCTCCAGCCTGAACAGCCCCAACTCCTTCAGTCTGTCCTCACAGGAGAGGTGCTCCAGCCCTCTGCTCATCCTCGTGGCCCTTCTCTGGACACCTTCCAGTATGTCCATATTCCTCTTGTAATAGGGGCTCCAGAACTGGAGGCAGTACTCCAGGTGGGGTCTCACCAGAGCTGAGTAGAGGAAATGTAGAAATGAAGTAGAAATGAAAGTAGAAATGAAATAAAATTAGGTGGTGTTGGATGATAGGTTGGACACGATGATCTCGAAGGTCTCTTCCAACCTGGTTTATTCTGTTCTGTTCTGTTCTGTTCTATTCTATTCTATTCTATTCTATTCTATTCTATTCTATTCTATTCTATTCTATTCTCAAATAAATAAATAAAAGAATATTTTCAAATAAAAAATAAAAGAAATAAATAAAATAAAAATTGAATAAAATATAATGAAAAATAAAGTAAAATAAAATAAAATTGAAAAATAAAATAAAATAAAAAATAAAGAAAATAAAACAAAATAAAATAAAATAAAAAAAATAAAATAAAATAAAATAAAATAAAATAAAATAAAAAAAATAAAATAAAATAAAATAAAATAAAATAAAATAAAATAAAATAAAATAAAATAAAATAAAATAAAATAAAATAAAATAAAATAAAATAAAATAAAAGTTAGGAGACACTGCTTGGTGAGCTGTCATATGTTTTGTGAGCTTTTTGCAGTAGGAAGCAGTCCCTCAAGAGCCCTTTCCTTCGCTTCTCTACCAAAGGCATGTCCCAGTTTATTAAAAAATCATACACAACAATGCCGCCTGCCAGCTTTTACAGCCCTAATGAAAGCTGGGTCCAGAGCACGCACACGCACGCACACACACACAAAAAACCTCTCTGGAAAAATGCCTGAACTTTTCCCTGTCGCAGATGTTTCAACAGAAGGTGCTTGCATGCCACTCGTTACTGTAGCGCCATACGGGACTCGGCATGACCACGGCAATAACCAGTAAGTAACACAGGCGGTGCGCGCCCGGCCCGCGCCAAGCCCGCCGTCTGCTGCGTGGGGCTCGCAGCCCGCCGATTGAGACGTACCTTGATGAGACTCTATTGTCATTGAAGGATAATATTTGTGGATGGCTCTGCTAGAAAGCATCCCGGCAAGGATGCGGGAGGCCTGCGGAAGGAGCCGGTGCAGCTCCTTGGCGTTTGCAATACAAATGTACGTTCTAATTATATTTTAATGACATTAATATTATCTTATTAATTATTTCCATTGCCACTTCCATGTAGGGGGAGCAGAACACAGAATTAACCAGGATGGAAATAATACAATATAATTACATCTATATAATCATATATGGCATTATATCATATGGCATTATATCATATGGCATTATATCATATCATATCATATCATATCATATCATATCATATCATATCATATCATATCATATCATATCATATCATATCATATCATATCGTCCCTAGCAACCAGCACCAGAACAAGGGGACACAGTCTCAAGCTGCAACAGGGGAAGTTTAGACTCGAGGTGAGGATAAAGTTCTTCACCGAGAGAGTCATTCGCCATTGGAATGTGCTGCCCAGGGAGGTGGTTGAGTCGCCGTCCCTGGAGGCGTTCAAGAGGGGACTGGATGTGGCACTTGGTGCCATGGTCTAGTCGTGAGGTTTGTGGTTACGGGTTGGACTCGATGATCTTCGAGGTCTCTTCCAACCTTGGTAATACTGTGATACTTTGATAGTGTGATATCATATCATATCATATCATATCATATCATATCATATCATATCATATCATATCGAAAGAGTAATTGGCCACTGGAATGTGCTGCCCAGGGAGGTGGTGGAGTCATCATCCCTGGAAAGGTTCAAGAAAGGATTGGATGTGGCACTTGGAGCCATGGTTCAGTCAGTCATGAGGTGTTGGGTGATAGGTTGGACCTGATGATCTCTGAGGCCTTTTCCAACCTGATTGATTCTATGATTCTAATCTTCTAGATCATATTTATCATATATATATATATATATATATACTGGAGCAAAACTAGAAATGGGTAGATTCAGATTGGATGTTAGGAAGTTCTTCCCCATGAGGGTGGTGAGACACTGGCACAGGTTGCCCATGGAGGTGGCAGAAGCCTCATGCCTGGAGGTTTTTGCAGCCAGGCTGGATGTGAGGTGTCCTTGCCCATGGCAGGGGGATTGGAACTGGATGATACTCGAGGTCTCTTCCAACCCTAAGAATTCTGTGATTCTATGATTCTATTATAAATGTAAAATAAATATTATAATTTGTGACTTTGGCCACAACAACCCCAGGCAGTGCTTCAGGCTGGGGTCCGAGTGGCTGAAGAGCAGCCAGGCAGAGAGGGACCTGGGGGTGCTGGTTGACAGCAGCTGAACATGAGTCAGAAGTGTGCCCAGGTGGCCAAGAAGGTCAGTGGCATCCTGGCCTGCAGCAGGAATAGTGTGGCCAGCAGGAGCAGGGAAGTCATTGTGCCCCTGTACTCAGCACTGGTTAGGCCACACCTTGAGTCCTGTGTCCAGTTCTGGGCCCCTCAATTTAAGAAGGACATTGAGACACTTGAACGTGTCCAGAGAAGGGCAACAAAGCTGGGGAGGGGTCTGGAGCACAGCCCTGTGAGGAGAGGCTGAGGGTGCTGGGGGTGTTTAGCCTGGAGAAGAAGAGGTTCAGGGGAGACTTTCTTGCTCTCTCCAACTCCCTGAAGGGAGGTTGTAGCCAGGTGGGGGTTGGTCTCTTCTCCCAGGCAACCAGCACCAGAACAAGAGGACACAGTCTCAAGCTGTGCCAGGGGAGGTTTAGGCTGGATGCTAGGAAGAAGTTCTTCCCAGAAAGAGAGATTGGCCATTGGAATGGGCTGCCCAGGGAGGTGGTGGAGTCACCATTCCTGGAGGTGTTTAGGAAGAGAGTGAATGAGGCAGTTGGTGCCATGGTTTAGTTGATGAGATGGTGTTGGGTGATAGGTTGGACTTGATGACCTCTGAGGTATTTTCCAACCTTACTGGTTCTGTAATTATAATAATATTGTATTGTTATTTTAATTATACTTTAATTATTATTTATGCCTTTTAGAAGTATATTTTCCTGTATTTTATAGTTAATATTTCCTGGCAGTGGCATCTTCAAACACTGCCCTAACTCATTTACGAGATGTATTCACAGGTTCAGTTATTGGCTTGTGGGTATTACACTGCACATTCAGAGACAGTTACATGATTCAAGCACAGATCAGACCTTTCCAATGCAGCAATTCAAATGGGAAGTACAGGTGCTGTGATCTGTGGTTTCCCCCAAACAGGATTCCATGGCAGATTAGCTGGGGACTCATGAATTGCTTCTCTGTCTGGTGTCTTCCCAGATGCTGTGGCTGTGATTTGAGCAGCCCTTGGCTCAGAGATGGCTAAGGACCTCTCTCTTGTCATGCCCAGTTCCCAGCCTGAGCTTGCCCTTGGCTCAGAGAGGGCTAAGGACCTCTCTCTTGTCATGCCCATTCATGGTCTGGAGCTTGCCCTTGGCTCAGAGAGGGCTAAGGACCTCTCTCTTGTCATGCCCATTCATGGTCTGGAGCTTGCCCTTGGCTCAGAGAGGGCTAGGAGACCTCTCTCTGGTGTGCTCCCTCGCTGGACTGCAGCCTCTTCTGGCATTCCGTTCCCTTGGAGCTCTTCCCCTTTCTGCCTTGGCCCAGCTGCAAGGCCTGGGTGAAGCTGTTGGTCTGCTAGAGCAGGCTCTCCAGCTGCTACCCTGGCAGCATTTGGCTCTTGCTGCTGTCTGGGTGAGGACAAGGCAAGCTGCCTGACTTCTTGGCTGGTTCACATACTGTCCCAAGACAATTAATGCCCTTTGGTAACACAGAGCCCTGATTGCTGGACCTATAGGATGTGGCGTATCCAAGCATGGCCAGGGGCACACACGGTTCACAGCTGTGTCACACAGCTAAGCACAGTGCTCCCTGTTTATCTGGAGCCCAGGATGGGTCCAAGTTTGCCCACTCACAGGTGCTCACAAGCTTAATCACACCTGCTGTACATTTACCTTGACCAGCTGGACCCCAGGAACTGTCCAGGTTAGCACCTTCACAGCTGCTTAGCCTCTTGGCTGGGCTAGGGCAGGTGTGGGGCTTGGACCCTTCAGGAGAGCATTGCAGCCAGTTGGGATGGATGGGGGTGTTGGTGTGTAGGAACCTCTCTGCCACCCCAAACCCCCTTTTATTTATTTTATTTTTTTAAGCCCACCTTTCTGATGCCAATTGAGAGGAGCAGCACTCCAGATAATATAAAAGCACTTTCACTTCGAGAGTGGCTGTTGAATTTGAATCTCAGGCATGATGTAATTAAAAGGGGGATGTGAAACAGTAATTATCAAAATAGTGGAAAAAATGACCCAAGCATAACATAGAAGCCTCATCCCTGAAGGTTTTTAAGGCCAGGCTGGATTTGTCTATAGGCAACCTCATCTAGAATGAGGTGTCCCTGCCCATGGCAGGGGGTTGGAACTAGATGGTCCTTGAAGTCCCTTCCCACCCTGACAATTCTGTGATTCTGTGATTTTTGCAAACATTTAGGATGAATTTCTCTGTATCAGAGCAAGTGTGAAGTAGCAGACTTGTGCAGGTAACAGCTGTCAACCTGCTTTACAGCAGGATAACCCCAGCTATTGTGAAGACGAGCATGAGAGGCACAAGTTATGTTCCTGCAGAAACAGAGACTGTAGATCAGCTGTTCTGGAATCACTGGGGTTTGCAGTGAGCATGCAGTGTACATGCAGATTCATTGAGATCATCAGCAGGTCTTCTCCAGCCCCCAGGAATCATAGAATCATAGAATTGTCAGGGTTGGAAGGGACCTCAAGGATTAGCCAGTTCCAACCCCCTGCCATGGGCAGGGACACCTCACACTATAGCAGGTTGCTCACAGCCACATCCAGCCTGGCTGCAAAAACCTCCAGGCAAGAGGCTTCCACCACCTCCCTGGGTGATCTGTGCCAGTCTCTCACCACCCTCATGGGGAACAACTTCCTCCTAACATCCAATGTGAATCTACCCATTTCTAGTTTTGTTCCATCCCCCCCAGTCCTATCACTCCCTGACACCCTCAAAAGTCCCTCCCCAGCTTTCTTGTAGCCCCCTTCAGATACTGGAGGCCACAATTAGGTCTCCTTGGAGCCTTCTCTTCTCCAGACTGAACAACCCCAACTCTCTCAGTCTGTCCTCACAGGAATGACCTATTCTCACTTGAATGATCATTGAGGTCCCTTCCAACCCTAACAATTCTATGATTCTCCTGGGATAATTCTTTTGGGGGGCTAAGTTTAAAGAGGAATGAGTTGAAAGGGAAAAAAAGGAAACGAAAGAATCCTGCAGTACACTGTACTACATTAGCTCTGGTTTTGTATCCTGAAAAGCAGAGAAGAGCTTAAATAACTAACTGCAAACATTTCCCTGTGCACATAGGCAAATATTGGAGGTGGTGAGGTGGAATTTTCCTGCGAGTAGAGATAGGAGTTTTGTGCCCAAATCGTCCATGCCATGGTGAAGATGGACATGAGAGCTTCTCACAGAGCAAACTGACATCCTTAGAAACACTTCTGCAAGAGTTAAGTATGCTAATGAGAGGATTTGATAGGCTTTTGTTATTTTTCACAGTCTTCCTCTCTGTTCAACAATAGAGTTTCCTGGAAATGTTGCCATCTCTTTTGTGAAACAATGAGAGAAGCAGGAAAATGTCTGACTTGTCTAGAATTTGAGTTTGGGTTCAAGTTAGAGTAAGGGCTGGGATTCAACAGTAATAAGGCTAAGAAAATGATAAAGGTATTAGCAGGTTTTATTAACCATGTTCCTAGGAGATTTCATTCACTTCTGAAAGGATTCTAGGAAACTTATGGGTTTGAAACAGAAGGGAAATCATTCAAAGAAATTCAGAGCCTGGTTTGTGAAGCTGCATTCAGAGAACTTGAGCTTACAGCTGGTATGAAAGGCCCTACATAATATCCCACCCCAGTAAATCCAGCTAGGCTGTTTATGTTCTTTCACTTCCTTTAAGGATTGCTTATTTTCAGAGACAACTACATATAGATGTTTCTAAGAACATGTAAACCACTATCAGTAGAAATGATGGCTCCAGCTAAATGGAGATCACTGTATCATCATAAGATTGCACATTTTGTTTGTTAAGCTCTGGGCAACCTGCTCTAGTGTGAGGTGTCCCTGCCTATGGCAGGGAGGTTGGAACTAGGTGATCCTTGAGGTCCCTTCCTACCCTGACAATTCTATGGCTCTGTGATTTACAGGACAGTGCCACAGTGGGCTTTTTAATTTTATTTTATGTGTGTTTTCATACATAATTTGTTAATCATAATTCAAAACTTAGACCTGCAGTTTATGTCTCTGCCAGCGAGTTTTCATGACATTATGGATTCAGGAGAATTCCCAGGACATTCATATTCAGGAGAGATCTATCTTTAGCTGCCAATAACCTAGTTCACAGTCAGGCTTTTTGCTGCTGCCAGGGAAGGAATAGTTGGGGTGCAACCATTTTTGCCTCCTGGCAGAGCTGTAAACTGCCCCTGCTGTGATTCTGACAGCAGAAAGCACCAGTAAGCCCAGCATTCTGATGCTGGTCTCCATCCCATTTGGAGTCCTTTGAACCATTCTTCCTGTGACAGAAATGCCCTGACCCTTCTCAGCTTTGTGCCACACCAGTGTGGAAAGGCCTTGAGTCTGCCCTGCCATCAAAGATGAAGATTTTAGAGCCTGGACATCTGAAATTCACAAAGCATTCCTGAGACTTCTTCACGAACATTGCAGCAATGGCAGCATAGCCTCATCACGTTGGACAGTTTGCCCAACGTCGTCTCAGAGACAGTGGGCAAGTAAGGCCCAGGAACGGCCTCTAAAGCCTCTGCAAACTCTACCTCTAGAAACTTGCCAACAAAATACAATTGTATGGCGGGGGGGGGGAGGGAAACTGTAATTACCCAACCTTTCCTTTGATCTGGGAAGAGACCAGCGTTATTAGAATGGATTAGCTGCACCGAGTCCATGATATCTCTTGGCTGTACAATCATTATTATCTACTTTTCCTAGATATAGAACTGATTGAATTTGCAAATCTAATTTCCCTGGGCTGTATAAACTTTCTTTCTTTCTTTCTTTCTTTTTTTTTTTTCTGGAAGTTAAAGTAAATGGTTATTACAGAATTTCTCTAAAGGAAAAGAAAAGTATGGGGAGGTGGAGCAGGGGAGGAAAAGGGAAGAAAAGAATAAATACCTTGATTAATGCCCACCAGGCTGAATCGTGCTGCGAGGGCTGTGTTCTAGCCTGGTGTCTCAGCAAAGAGGTGTGCTGGTTTTTCCTCTAAGCATGTATTTACTTGTAATTTGTTTTCCTTTTGTAAGATTTCTTTTTGCTTTTGTAAGCACACACCTGCTCTATTTTCTCACTGGCTTCAGCAGGAAGACTTCTTTTTATATTGCCTCCTGAAGTACAACATTTTCTTCAGGTATCTTGCTAAACTTGGACAGCATTAAAGGTGTCACAGAAATCAGAGCTGGGAATGACCCATTTCTCTTACTCAGGAATTCCTTGCCAAACAGAATGAGATCCCTACCCAAAACTGCACACACACCAAAGGCATCCACAGATTCCAAAGGTGTTTGTCACTAAAGCATTCAAGGATCTGGGAATGATCCCCTAGAGGATGGAGTCCCCTCTGTGGCAGAGTTATACACACCCTCTAGATTTCTGCAGCATTCAAGATAGGATGCTTTCACTATTTATTATCAACCTGGAGATGGGAGCATTTAGAGATTTTTTATTCCATTTAATCTACCCTTCACTTAAAAATGGTCTTCACATTTTTCTTTGTGCCTGTATTTTGCCTCTGCACCCAAGAAGATTTTTATATATATATTGATTTTTTCTTAGAGCTCCACATCATCTTCCAGCACTTCCATTTGCAAGAATGTCATAACTTTTTACACACAGGTGGCCAACATTTCTAATTCAGTTCCAGCCAAACTAAGCATCTGAAGCTGTTATTCTTGGAAAATAACCTGGAATGCAAAGGGTTTACTTTTTGGACAAGAAATGACTGGCAAGGAAACTGGATAGCTAAAGTAAAATCAGTTTTACCTTGTCAGACCACCAAAACATTCCAAGTTGGTGCTTCTCAGCCTTGTTTGGATTCTGCAAAAGTCAGTGGTAAATTCCTGTTGGTATCTGTTATTATAAAATGCCTTACAGGATGTTTTTGGGCTAGCTGATGATTATGTTGTAATCCATTGTCTTTAGCCTCTGTGGATACTTTGCTTCCAATAGCTCCTTTTGTATATTTTCTGTTCCATAGCTTCACTTCAGAGCAGCTCACTCCAGGCAGAAACTGTCTGGGAACCATAATGCTACTTATGTGCTGTAGATCCACGACCTTGGAGAACATAACTTTTAAGCCATATTTCTGAAATCATAGAATGATTTGGGATGGAAGGGACCTCCAAAGGTCATCCAGTCCAATCCCTTCTGCAGTCAGCAGGGACATCCTCAACTAGATCAGGTTGCTCAGAGCCCTGTACAGCCTCAACCTGAGTATCTCCAGGGATGGAGCCTCAACCACCTGCCTGGGCAACCTCTTCCAGTGTCCCACTACCCTCATAGCAAAGAACTTGTTCCTTACATCCAATTTAAATCTGCCCTTCTCTAGTTTGAGGCCATTGCCCCTTGTCCTGTCACTGCAGGCCTTTGTAGCCGAACAACCCCAGCTCCCTCAGCCTGTCTTCATAGCAGAGGTGCTCTAACCCCCTGATCATTTTCCTCTTGAGATGTCTCCTTTATTGCTCAATTTCTCATATAAAATTCTTCATATAAAAGTACTGGTAAGTATAAGAAATCATGAGGGAAAAAACAATGGAAAGATGAACCCTTTGAATATAGGTAGAAATATGGAAAGAAACATTAAGGCTATCAAGTGCAAGACACTTTTGTTGCAAGTCACCAATGGATCATACAACCTGTTCTTGAGGCAATTATCCACCAAGAGATCTTCCCCATATATGTACATTAATGCTTCTGCTGTTGAAAACATGAGAATTCTTCATACTGTATTTATCTCTGTGTGTTTTTCCTCAATATCATCTTGTTAGCTTGTAGCGATCCTGTGACTGACTGACACTGCCAAGTTCATCTCTTCCACCACCACCTGCTGGTGACTTTAGATGTCCTATCAAATTGTTATCAGAAGCAGATGAGCTGCTGTGCACTCCATGTCAAACCTATAGGATTCAAACCTGTGTAAACATGTTGCTTGTTGCTGTGTGCATGCCTCCTTCTGCCCAGCATCAGAGCTCACTGACCTTACCCCACTCTCTAGCTCTGTGTCCTAAAGGAGCACTGAGACACCATGAAATATCATTTCTGTCCTCATCTGAAAATGGAGGCTGTGCCTTTCTCAAAGGGATGGATAAGGTGCTCTTCACTGACTCCTGAAGAGTGCTGTACCATAAGTGACAAGGTTTATTAGTGGAAAGCAGCCACCCAGTGCTGGCAGTGTCCCAGGCTGTTCCTCCTCCAACCAGCCACATGCCTTACTTGTCACTGGCGGGTTCGCGGTGTGTGTGCGGTGGGTGACTTAGTGGTGGCTTTGTGTTGCCAGGGCACGATGCCACGGAGCTGCGTTTCCCTCCGCATGGCCTCCATTTGCCTTTTTCCGCATGATTATCACCCATCTGTTGCCCTCTGCCATGTGTAGGAGGGCAGCAGATGGGCCAGGAAACTGGAACACAGGGAAGCAAGTTCACTGGAGAGGGAAGGAGAGAAAGCGTAAGGTCAGAAGAGGGATCCTCATGCTAGCTCCAGGCACAGGAGTGCTCCGGGGGAAGGTAACTCACCATCCACAGAAACCCCAGCAAGAGCAATTAGCAAAAAGGACACCAGTGCAAGGCAACCCTGGTACTGTCAGAAAGAGTTGGAAAGTTCTGTTTGAAGCTATCAGTCTGAGACTTTACTCTTCCTGAAAGACAAACAAAAGGATTTCTCTTACTGAACCGTGATTTTATCCAGGCAAGAAATGAGTGCCTTCTGCTTCTCACCTGCAGTGCCATCAGTTTCATTCCATTTGTAGGCTGTAAGGACCATGGCATTTGTTTGTCTATGTGATGCATCATTGCAAACCTGTAGCACAAGGCATTTGAAAAATACATCTAGTTCTGCCCATCTCTTTCAGTCTCCAGCTGTTACTCTTTAGCTTAGAGGCTACCTAATGTGGGGCAGAGACCAAGGTGACCTCTTGCAAAGCCATCACATTGCCCTCAGCATTTGGAGTCTCTCTCACAGATTAGTAAGGAAAATAACAGATTCAAAGTAAGTGTTTCCTCACTAGTGCTGTCTTTGCCTACAGGAGAAGAACTACAGTCTCAAGCTGCAGCAGGGGAGGTTTAGGCTCGAGGTGAGGAGAAAGTTCTTCACTGAGAGAGTGATTCACCATTGGAATGTGCTGCCCAGGGAGGTGGTTGAGTCGCTGTCCCTGGAGGTGTTCAAGAGGGGACTGGACATGGCACTTGGTGCCATGGGCTAGTTGTGGGGTCTGTGGTGACAGGTCGGACTCGATGATCTTCGAGGTCTCTTCCAACCTTAGTGATACTGTGATACTACTGTGAAGATCAGTAATGTTTCACAAGTGCATGTTACCAGCATAAAGAATGGAGATCCTATGTGTAGTCACCAAGCCATGTTTCTTCGGCAGTTGTATCCTCAACCTCAGGTGCTTGTTGACATACATATTGCTCATAAATGTCCTCTTCAAAAAGCATGTAGATTTCCTCTGTTTATCTATTTCTTTTCAACTGGCAATGACAAGAATTACACTACAGCAACTGAAGACTTTTTAGCAGAGGCAGCTTGTGAACCTGCGTCCCTTTTATTTGCACGTGTCAGTGTCATCCCATTTGATTCCAGTGAGAAATTAAAAGATTATGCTCTGAAATGTGCCCATGTTAGATGTTGATTAAAAGAGTATTTCAATGTCCCTCCAGCATCAGGTAGAAATAATGCCTGGAACTCCCACACCCCCTCAGCAAAGAGTTTTATGAGGTTTTCCTGTGAGAACACACAAACACTCTGCTCATCTTTGCTTTCCCCTCTTTCACTTGCCCAGCCAAAAATGCAGATTTGGGTGCAATAAAAGCTGGGACTGTGAGCAGTATCTCTGAGTTTCCCTCCTAATTATGATGATGAGCAGGGAAGTCATTCTGCCCCTGTGCTCAGTACTGGTCAGGACAGTCGCACACCAGGAGGATTTTTTGATGTAGTGGCTATGACAAAGTATCTCAGTTAAGAAGGGGAAAGTAAATTACATACTATTGCCCTATTTCAAAATAAAATGGATAACATTTGATCATTGGGTAAAATGAAGGGATAACTATTCCAAGTATCTGCCCCTGTACTCAGCACTGCTTAGGCCACACCTTGAGTCCTGTGTCCAGATCTGAGCCCCTCAGCTTAGGAAAGATGCTGAGTTGCTGGAAGGTGTCCAGAGAAGAACAACAAAGCTGGGGAGGGTCTGGAGTACAGCTCTGTGAGGAGAGGCTGAGGGAGCTGGGGTTGCTTAGCCTGGAGAAGAGGAGGCTCAGGGGAGACCTTCTTGCTCTCTACAACTCCCTGAAGGGAGGTTGTAGCCAGGTGGCAGTTGGTCTCTTCTCCCAGGCAAGCAACACCAGAACAAGAGGACACAGTCTCAAGATATGCCAAGGGAGGTTTGGGCTGGATGTTATGAAGAGGTTCTTCACAGAAGGAGAGATTGGCCATTGGAATGTGCTGCCCAGGGAGGTGGTGGAGTCACCATCACGGGAGGTATCACAGTATCACAGTATCACTAAGGTTGGAAGAGACCTCGAAGATCATTGAGTCCAACCTGTCACCACAGACCCCACGACTAGACCATGGCATCAAGTGCCATGTCCAGTCCCTTCTTGAACACCCCCAGGGACAGCGACTCCACCACCTCCCTGGGCAGCACATTCCAATGATGAATCACTCTCTTGGTGAAGAACTTTCTCCTCACCTTGAGCCTAAACTTCCCCTGTTTAGGAGGGGTGTTTAAGAGGACAGTGGATGAAGCACTTGGTGCCATGGTTTAATTGATGAGATGGTGTTGGGTGATAGGTTGGACTTGATGATCTCCAAGGTCTTTTCCAACCTGGTCTATTCTATTCTATTCTATTCTATTCTATTCTATTCTATTCTATTCTATTCTATTCTATTCTATTCTATTCTATTCTATATTCTATTCTATTCTATCCTCCTATTCTATTCTGTTCTATTCCATGGTATTCTATACTATGCTATGCTATTTCTCTGTGGAGCTGAGTGTCACTGAGTTGGGAAGGATGGAGTACTCAGCAAGTACTTAGCACATATTCAGTGTTTCAGAGAATCAAGTCCTCACTCAAAGAAAAGTAAAGGCAAAGAGAATTTTGAATTATATGGGAGGGGAACTTAAGATACAGGTGGCAGGAATCTAATGAGGAGAAATAAAGTAGTGCTCACTGGAAGAAAAGAAGCCACAATTTCAAAATGTTTGGAAGCATCTAATTAAAATTAGTGATATTTGCTTGAATGGCTGTGCCTGTGTGTATGATATTTGTAATTACCATTGATTAATACCTAACACTTACTTGTAATTAAGGGCTTAGGATGCGAGGCCTTCAGCATCATGCAGGATCGTGCATCTTCTTGTGCAAATGAACTGCATGCTGCCTTCAAATAATATCGTGCACTAAACTCCAGTTTGCCCTGAGTTAGTTGTACAAGAAGCCTGGCAAGAAACTTTGCTCCTTCGTGATTAGTAATAGCCATAGTGGAGCTATTACAGAGCTCTCTGTGTGTGGTCTGAGTGATCTGGGAAGAGAGGAACAAAGGTGAAGCCCTACATGCAAGAGTTGAGTTGCATCTTTCATAGCCTGAGTATGGCAGAAAAGGAACTTGAATTTGGGTCTTGATTGCTCATGGTTAGTGGAAAACCACTGCTGAAAGCCAGGATAGGAGCCAAAACAGAGCATTTTCCATGAGATGTTGTTGCCAAATGTGTTGGCATTGGACCTGGAGGTTCCAGGAGTAAGAGGTGGAGAAAGACATGAAGCAAATACTGGCAGTCAGCTGGGCAGGGAGCCCCATTTCTGGTCTGGGGTCACTACTAGTTGTTGATACAGACCATTTTTATAATGTTTTTGAATAGTTATTTTTTTCCTTAGCATGTTCTACCACGAAAAAGAAATTAATTTGAATCTCTGAAAGATGTAAGGAAGTGGAACTGCTGTACTCTGCTCAGCTCCTCAAGTGATTTCTGAATCACACAGAAAGTCAGCCATGCTTCAGGCCCTTTCATCACCCAGGCTTCTGCAGTAACAAGAAAATGCCCTGTCTCTAATCAGTGCTATGATGCTAAAGAGATAACTCTGGCTCCTTCCCATGCTCTGTAGTTAACAGAAATCTGTTCAGATGTTTGAATTTCCATGCAAATAACCCCTCAGCTGCAATAGTCAAAAGAGTGGAAAATACAGGAGACTCTTTGGAGAGTTAACACCCAAGCTCTGTGAACATGAAGATGATTATTTTCCTCTACAAGGCTTTTTCACATGTGATAAGCTTGGCATGTTGCCTTGGTTAAGTGTCAAGCCCTGAATGTTTTCGGTTTTGCCCTGGTGGTCCTAAGGAGTTACTGGAATACTTGCTGGACCTGTTTTATATCACTGTGTGCACTGATAGTGACATTGAGAAGAAACAGGTAAAGGAGTGGAAGGGGGATCTGGATATTCTCTTGTTTGATTCTGATAGCAGTCTCCCTGTCTGCCCAGGCAGCCCTACAGCTTCCTTCAGTCTTTCTTTGGCTCTTTGACTGCGCTTTTTTGCATTATTACATTGTAATCTCTTTTGCTCCCCCTGCTTCTTGCTCCAGAGGGAGAGTTGTCAAAACTCCTTATCTGTTGATGAATGAAAGGAATTTTTGTCTCCACTGCCTGGAACTGGTTAATGCAATTCTGGACAATACCACTGGGTCACTGAGTCAAGCGAACAGCAAAAGTTTAAATGCATAGAAAGGTTTTGTTTGGTGCCTGTTTGTGCCGTCATCTGCAGATTTTTTCTTCCCTGTAAGGAAGTGGAAAAGACAAGATTGAAGGCAGTTGTAAAAGAGTTTCTAGAACTGAAGAATAAACATTACCAAATTCTGCAATTTAATTGTTGGCAGCAGGACTCCAAGGAGAGATGTGTTAATATTTGCCCTAAGAGACATTTTCATTCTGTTGTAGGAACACTTTTCCTTATTACTGTTCATTAGAGTCTGATGCTAATCATATTGCTGTGTGTCTGGTGTGAGAAATAGCACACCAAAGCCTGCTTATCTCGGTAAAGACAATAGACATTGTCCATGAATACAAGAGTGAGTAATAGCTGTGCCCTTTGGCGGTGGTCCAGTTCTATAAGGTCCTGTGAGTTCAGTGCCCGTTGAAATGACACCTCGCTGAACTCGCATTTAAAGGAATCAGGAAATACTTAAAACTCTCAAATCTAAAGCCCAAGTTCATTTCTATTTTCAACAGATTTTGTAAGTGACAGTGCTGAGAACAACAATCTTGATCCTGCCTTAGTTAAAGTTGATGTGCTGCTGACTTCAGCGAGCACAAGGCCAAGCCTACCTGTTGGCTAGTTTTGCTGCCTTCTAATCTTGGACTCTGTCTGGGACACAGAAATCTTTGAAGAACTGGATAAAATGCATGTGTCTATGACTCCTGAACTCTCTAGTTCATTGCTGTATCTGTTAATAACAATTACTCATAGATTCTTGTGTTGATAACACTTTCATATGACCATATGTAGTCATAGAAAAAAATCACTATATTTATGCAGGAAATTGCATTACCCCAAGTAGGAGCTTCTCCTCAGTATTTGCATGAACAAAACTCTGCCTGGATAATCATGAACAACAGACAACTGGCAAGCAAGAAATCCTCTGAATGGAAAGCGTTGGCTTGGAGTTTGAGCCACGCTCCAAGAAGCCAACAAGAGACATCCCATAGATTGCAACGAGCTTTGTATCGTGCCCTTTATTCATAGCAGTGTTTGCAAATCATCTTTTGCAGTATTCACCCAGCTGAAATCATACTGCAAGCATATTCATATGGTATATTCACATAAATATGTGCTGTGATTCATAAACAAATTACATTTGCATCTGTCGGCTATGGCTGGGGAAATGACAATAAAGAAAATAACAAAAACTGAGAGGAAAGGGGGGGGGGAATTGGCTATTGTGTCACAGGGAAAGGAAGAAACTCACCTATGGCTCTTTATCATCCCAGGTATCAGGTAGCAAAAGCTTTAAAAGGTTCCCTTAGGCCTTTCAGGAGATTTCTAGGCAGAGCAAACTGGTTTATTCCCATAAAGCAAAAATTCTACTGTTTATTTCAGACCACCTCAAGAAAATGTTTCATCAGTAGCTCTCGTGCTTCCAGTTCCATCTCAGACTTTCCAGAACGTCCTTGTTTAATACATCTAAACTTCACCTTAATAAGCCAGTGTGAATGACAACAGGATCCAGCTTCAAATTTAAGGTTCTCCAGTGACAGTCATTGCATGGCTGTAAAAAAACTGCTCAGGAAGAAAAAGAAAAGGCTTCCTTTGGTGTGCATATACACATGCATGCACACACTCAGGAAAGGCCAATTTTAGCTTGCAGACAATAATTTTTGCTTCTGGTGCCATAAGGAGAGTGTCAGTGCTTGGGTTTATTGATTCTCTGTGTAGCATTTTCTTCTTAGCTGAGAAAATGACCTCTCAGCCCATCCTGCCACCACTGGTTTATGAAAAAGTGGCAGTACATGGGATTACAGAACTGCCTCCTAAATCATCCTTCTAGGTATCCCAGGGCTTGTAGGGAACCAGGCATGATCCTTGTCATCCACCCACCCAGGCAGAGTGTGTCAGCGCAATCCACTGAGCTGGCTTATGTGCAGTGTTGTAATGTTGTTTCTTCCCAAGCCATGAGCCAGGCTTTGAAATGTGTTACTTATTTTCCCTTGTTCCTCTTCTGAATCCTCTCTCATCTCTACTGACTACCTGTACAAGCAGGAATCAGCACTCTCAAGGCAGGAATATTATTTTGGATGCCCAGCTAAAGGCAAATTAAATGGACCTGGTTCTCAGAATGCGTTGAAACATGGAAAGTTAGAATAGAACAGAACAGAATTAACCAGGCTGGAAGAGACCTTTGAGATCATCCAGTCCAACCTATCACCAAACACCACTTAGTCACTAAACCATGGCACCAAGCACCCCATCCAGTCTCTTCCTAAACACCTCCAGGGGTGGTGGCTCCACCACCCTGGGCAGCCCATTCCAATGGGCAATCACTCTCTCTATGAAGAACTCCTTCCTAACATCCAGCCTAAACCTCCCCTGGCGCAGCCTGAGACTGTGTCCTCTTGTTCTGGTGCTGGTTGCCTGGGAGACGAGGCCAACCCCCACCTGTCTACAACCTCCCTTCAGGTAGTTGTAGAGAGCAATAAGGTCTGCCCTGAGCCTCGATATTAAGACGTTTTTTAGTTCAGTTTCCCAAGCTTCACTTCTGAAAATGATATTCCAGATTTATGTGAGCCCTCGGTCATAAGGGCAGGAGAAACCTTCCCTGCGATACTGATTCTCACGACACAGCCATCGTCTGCGTGAAACCTCATGGTGCCTGTCTTTGGTTTAAGAAATAAATGAGTTAATCATAAAAGCACATATCTGGGGAGTTCCAGCCTATAGAATCACGCAGGTTTTGTGCAGCTGGGCACTCATAATCAGTTATAGCACACACACACACACGCGCGCACAAAAACGCAGAGCAGAAAGGTCCCTATTCCTTTCCACATCCTCTTTTTATTTCTCTCCAAATATCAACACTATATTGACTGTTAATCTGAAAAACCTCATTTAATGTCAGCTTGCTCACAGTTATGAAAATTCAGGTAATGTATTCCTGCTACTAATTGTATTTGAGAAAGTGTTATTAATTTCATATATCAAGTTCGTAGTGGCCATCTGTTCCCTCCGAACTGCTGCGTCTCCCTCCATCTGCCCTGTTTTTCTTCTGCTAATCGGGTGGCAAGGGCTCAGATGATTGGGAAGTTTCACTCTGACTTTTGATTTGTCACTCATCATCAAGCCAGCTGTGCATTTTTAAACAGACTCTTGCAACGGGTGGTGCTGAATTTAAATGTTCCTGTCTGGGTTGGGGGGGTTATTTAATTTTTTTTTTTTTTAAATACTTTTTTTTTTTCCCTTTTATATTAAAAAAAAAAATCAGAAAGAAGACAGATTGTATTTTCTACAGTGTAAAATGTGCTTTGCTGCCACTAATTTGGCTGCATCTGCACTCTCATGAATATAGATGAAGGTACATGTCCAGGATATTATTAGGGACTGTGGAGAGTGGGGAAGAATTTCAAGTGTGGTAAGACTCCGCGAGTTTCTAGAGTAGTGAGCAAGCATGTGTGATGCTTCCTGGCTTCAGCTGACATGAGATTGAAGTCATGATGTTAGTGCAGACCTTTAAGAACAGATATGAATAGTAGCAAAAGTTCACATGCTTGAGTGGGGAAAATTGTTAAGGAAAGGTAGAATGGCCTTTAAAAAGCTTTTTCCCCCTCCCTCATTTATTCCCTCTGAATCCAACCACAACACTTAAGGGCTAATGGTGATCACTGACAAACTTACAGGATCTGTGTTTCCAATTGCTGTAAAATTCCCAGTTCTCTCTTAAAAGAATGTGGGAATTATCAGGCAGGAGCAAGCTTTGAAGCCCATTTGAACCCCAAACTCACAGAATGCTCCATCTCAGGGGGTGGCCTGTAGCAGGTGCTAGGAACGGGGAGAGAGCTAAAGAGCATCCAAGCAGTCAGACAAGATCCAGTCTCCCTTGTATAATTTCTAGTACTAAAAGTGTAGTCAAAATTCTCAAACAAGGTTTTTTTCTGTTTTTTCTCCTTTCCAAAATCCACATTGTCCTTAGCTATAATGATTCTAGATATTTCCCTTATCCATGCAAATGCTCAGTTCCTTTTGACTGCTGTGGAAACGATTCAAACCTCAAGTGAAAGATTAAATATTTATGCCTGGTACAGAGGGGATATTGCAAGAAACGACTGGATGAAATTAAAGCAGATGTACTTCAAGCTGTACAAGAAGAGGAAATTCCCAGACAATGAGATGTATTAAACAACAGAATAAAATTGTAAGGGATATATGGAAGCCTCAGCACTTGGCCCATTTGAAACGAGGGCTGATAAAAGAGCTGAAAGCATGCAGCGGTGGAAATGAGATGAACTGGACAGTTGATCAGGCTCCTTCCCTGTCCATTTTCTATTGTGCTGCCATCTGATTTATGAAATCCAGACAGCACAAGGACATTTGCAAGTAGGAATACATCATAGTACCTGAAGCATATTATCCTGTTTTACAGCTTGGAGGTGAATTTTGATGGCTTGTCCTTGCAGGGGTTCATGAGAACATTTCCTCTTCTTTGTATTTATGAGAGGCCTGAAAATAAACCTCACATGTGGGATCCTGTTTGTGTTCGGCAGGGAAGAAAAAGAGAGGCTTGCCAAATCTACCACCTATTATTTGCTGTGCTGTCTCCACACAGAGACATGCTTGCCTTGGAGGTTTGGGGCAGTTATCTACAGAAATAGGATTATTTTCTGTGCTGCAAAGGATTTATGTCAAAGTCACTTCTGCATGGAAGTTCATACACATTTTTTTAAGGCATCTATTGCAATATTCAAAACCATTTTACTTTTCTTTCATTTTGCCCATTTGAGCAATCCCAGAGCTCTGATAGAATTTAATCAAAAGTGCCACGTTTCAGCTGAATCTCAGCCTCTGCCAAGAAATATCACAAATATTACCTGGTCTTGTTGTGAAAATGTAAGTACAAGCCAACTTGCTCTGGAGATTTGAAAATCTAGTCAAACATCTTACTTATGTTAGCAGCAAAATGCAATAGCTAACAGTTTCCACTTGGTTTCTATGTGTGCAAGCAGAAGGAAGCAGGAGCAGGAGGACTCTCCCAGTGTCCTCTATATGCCAATATTACCAGGATTTTTGCAACCCTGTATGTATTCTTTCATTTAACTTTATTCATAGAAAATGCAGGTTTTGTGCATAGAATCACAGAATTGTCAGGGTTGGAAGGGACCTCAAGGATCATCCAGTTCCAACTCCCCTGCCATGGGTCGGGACACCTCGTACTACAGCAGGTTGCTCACAGCCACATCCAGCCTGGCTGCAAAAACCTCCAGGCAGGGGGCTGCCACCACCTCCCTGGGCAACCTGTGCCAGTCTCTCACCACCCTCATGGGGAACAACTTCTTCCTAACATCCAATCTCAATCTACCCATTTCTAGTTTGTTTGTTTTTTTCCCATTCCCCCCAGTCCTCTCATTCCCTGACACCCTCAAAAGTCTCTCCCCAGCTTTCTTGTAGCCCCCTTCAGATACTGGAAGGCCACAATAATGTCTCCTCAGAGCCTTCTCTTCTGCAGACTGAACAGCCCCAAATCCCTCAGTCTGTCGTCATAGTAGAGGTACTCCAGCCCTCTGCTCATCCTCATTGCACATCATTATCACATACCTGGTCATAGCATTGGTATGTGCAAGTGACCACCTGAACGTGTTGGTGGAGAAGAGAAGGCTCTGGGGAGACCTAATAGACCTTCAGATACCTGAAGGGGGCTACAAGAAGGATGGAGAGAGACTGTTTACAAAGGCCTGCTGTGATAAGGCAAGGGGCAATGATTTCAAACTAGAAAGGAGCAGATTTAGATTGGATGTTAGGAAAAAGTTCTTTACCATGAGGGCAGTGGAACACTGGAACAGGCTGCCTGGGGAGCTGGTTGAGGCTTCACCTCTGGAGATATTCAAGGTCAGGCTTGTCAGGGCTCTGGGCAGCCTGATCTAGTTGAGGATGCCTCTGCTTAGTGCAGAGGGGATTGGACTGGATGGCCTTTGGAGGTCCCTTCCAATCCAAACCATTCTATGATTCTATGATTTCCAGGTTTGATATACTTGTGGGTGTGCCTCTGGTAAATGTGTGCCGCTTTTGGGAACTTTTCCAAAGATACATACTCAAAGACATGTACTAGATTGGCTGTGTGGGGTGAATCACTAATTAATTGGAAAATGAACCTAGTTACAGTCCAGGCTCTGCAAGTCAGCAAAACCTCTTTTAGAATGTAAACTCTTGCAAAAGGGCTCTGTAAGCTAAAACTGAAACTTGACTCTTTTATCTTTAAGCATTTTTATGTTACCAGAGGGTGTAAAAAGACATCAGTTGGAAAGAAATATCAGAAATCATAGCAGAGTAGGAAGCTATCCAACTGTAGTAAAGATCATAATGCTGATCCTTTAATTGCCTCCTGTTTGTCTGTTGTCAAACTATACAACTTTGTAATGCACACTATGAACAGAAACATTTATTGATGGTACAAAATCATGGAGAGAAGTTAGACCATGTTGTTTCCCCAAGTCTAACTTGGTTTTGGTTTTAAATCCTTCAAGCTACAATGTGTCTTTTGTAAGAACTTAGACGTCTTTATTGCTGCCAACATGAAGGGAACTCCATAATTGCTATTATTAATAGTAGTGACAAAACATTTACATTGCATCATTACTCTGACTGCAGTCCACATGTGCAATCTCATTCTTCTGTTGATCAAGCAAACAACCCTGAGACAATTAGTGCTATAACAAGTGGAATAGAAGCTGGCCTAAGATCAATATCTCTTGTAAAAGCTCCCAGCTCATTACACTTCAGCACAGCTTCGCCTAGTTGTGCAAAAGGAGTCCACCAGTCTTTCCAAAACTCCAGGTAGAAGCCTCAGGTACAACAGTTATGCAATATAGTTGCACATCAAGTGAGATGCACAACTAGGCAGAGGCAGCAGATGAAAAACCTTGTGTAAGAATGCTTGTACTAAGGTTTCAGAATACAGAATTCACCAGGCTGGAAAATACTTCAGAGATCATCAAGTCCAACCTATCACCCAACACCATCTCATCAACTAAACCATGGCACCAAGTGCCTCATCCAGTCTCTTTTTAAACACTTCCAGTGATGGTGACTCCACCACCTCCCTGGGCAGCACATTCCAATGGCCAATCTCTCTTCCTGGGAAGAATTTCTTCCTAACATCCAGCCTAAACCTCCCCTGGCACAGCTTAGCTGTTACAGAGCACACTGAAAGAACTCACACAGATCTTGAAGGAATTTTCAAAACAGGGAAGAAGCCCAGGGGAGAGACCCCCATGTAAGCCCGGCACACAAGACAATCTTTTTGCTTTTGAGACTTAGCATCTGCAAAGGAAAGGGTTGCAGTACTCCTCAAGGCATGCCTGGAGATAATTTGAATGTAGGCAATGCCTAAGAAAATAACTCTAAATAATATCAGCATATTTATTTTACTGCCAGGTCACATACCACCAACAGAATTAATGGAATTGTCCTGGATGGTTATTCTAAGAGGCATAATACTCTAGAGAAAATGAGGCTACTGCCTCACTGGTCTGCCCTGAGGAGGAGGCTCTTGCTGCAGCAGAAGAGACATGCCAACATGCAGTGATGTCCTACTGTCTTGGGATCACTGAAAAATACCCCATGAGGCAGGATTCAGAAGCTTTTCATTGGAAGAAAAGGAAAACTTCCCAGAATTAACCAAATATTTCTTGCTCATTTGTGACTTTTCATTGTTCTTACCCATGGTTTTTTCATTGCTGAATCCACGAGGAAGTGGGGATGGGATCAAACGATCAAGTGAGGATAGGAACCAGACCACAGCAAGGCATGTCCTAAGCCTGTCATAGTGACATGGTTAAGAGCCAGAATTTTGAAGGGATATGTCTAATTTCGTCGAATTCAATGAGTATTTCATTCACAGGTTGCATCGGGTTGAAGGGACCCTCAAAGATCATCTTGTCCAACCCCCAGCAGTCAGCACGGACACACCCAACTAGATCATGCTGCCCAGGGCCACATGTCTTCAGGGACAGGGCCTCAACCACATCTCTGGGCAACCTGTTCCGGTATTTTACCACTCTCGATGGTCTAAACACCTTTAAACACCCAGTTTCAAAAGACCGACCTAAAGGCCAGTTATCTGTAAAAATATGTTTGCCACAGGAAGAAGCTGATACATCTGCTCAGTGGTCTTGATTAATCTAAGTCCCTGCTTCCCTTTCAATTCCAGAGTCTGTACCTGAGACCAACTGAGAACTGTCAGCACTGGGGCATACCATACGCAATATTGCTATAGAAAAGAAATCCAGCCTCCCAGCGACTCTTTCATTGCTTTCTTAGCAGCCCAGCTGTCTCTGCTGCCATAGACTGGTATATAAAACTACTGTAGGAGTCTGAGTCAAAAAAACAACCTGATCAAGGCAGGAAGCCTTTGTAATTAATGAATGATTAGAGCTGTCAGTAGGCCAAACATTCAGGCTCCCCTTACTGAAGTCCACCTGTGGGAAAGAGAATGCACAATAACTACAAAGCCAAGACAGAAGCATACAAAGCCTTCATATAAACTTGTTTATCCTTATTTTACAAAAAAATATTCATGAGAATGAATTCTCCATTTTCCAGGCAAGAACAGTGAAGTATAACATATGCAAAGTTACATTACAGACCCAAGTATTTGCACAGTTTTTGTAACACCCAACCCTGGAACAGAATTCGGGGTCTGGCTATGTGCATACCAACACAGTAATAATTTCTCTTTTCCAAGTCCGTCCTATATTTTTTCAAATCTATTGTTAAGCTACCAGATCAGATCTCTGATGACTACTAATGCAAGATATTTTCCTCCTCTGATCTCTTTCCTATCCTTGTGACCAATGGTTGGAAAGTGACGCTATGCTTTGGGAATTTATACGTACATCTGGGAGTAAAAACAGACTTAAGTAAAAAGTCACGTCCCAGAGTTAAAACACCACTATCCCCTTGCAATGTGGGTAGCAGAATAGGTTCACCTTCATCATAACATTGATCTGAACTACATGTTATAGTCCTTGACATGCTTTGACATGACTAATGTGACCCAGCTGGTCACAGCAGTAGAAAAATGTGAATGTAGAATCATAGAATCATAGAATCAATAAGGTTGGGAAAGACCTCAGAGATCATCAAGCCCAAGCAATCACCCAACACCTCATGACTAACTAAGCCATGGCTTCAAGTGCCATGTCCAATCTCCTCTTGAACACCTCCAGGGATGGGGACTCCACCACCTCCCTGGGCAGCACATTCCAATGGCCAATTACTCTTTCTGGGAAGAACTTTTTCCTCACCTCCAGCCTAAACTTCCCCCGACGCAGCTTGAGACTGTGTCCTCTTGCTCTGGTGCTGGTTGCCTGGCTGTGGTTTAGGAGATACACCTATTCCTCAACAACAACAACAGCAGCAAGAAAAATATCCACGGTTGTGTTCATGTGATCAAACCAAAAATAAAAACCAGGAAAGAGAACTCCATGAGCTTATAAGGGCCTGCAAATACACAAGCTGTCATCTTTCAGTAGACAGGCAGAGGTTGGTCTCTTCTCCCAGGAAGCCAGCACCAGAACAAGAGGACACAGTCTCAAGCTGCACCAGGGGAGGTTTAGACTGGATGTTAGGAAGAAGTTCTATACAGAGAGAGTGATTGTCCATTGGAATGGTCTGTCCAGGGAGGTGGTGGAGTCACCATCATTGGAAGTGTTCAGGAGGAGACTTGATGGCGTGCTTGGCGCCATGATCTAGTTGTTTGGGTGGGTTGGATTGTTGGCTGATAGGTTGGATGCAATGATCTTGAAGGTCTCTTCCAACCTGGTTTATTGTATCGTATTGTATTGTATTCTTTCAGTACTTGCACGGCTTGCAAGGTAGTGGATAACTGCGTGTTTATAGACAGTGGGCTTCCAAGTGTACGTGTGTAAACTGTTCCCTCTGTTGTTTAGAGGATGACCATATAGCCAGGTTGTTTTACTGCAGTGTTTAAGCAGGAACCATATGATACTATGTTTTATTTAAAATGGGGCTTGTAGCGCCGAGCCTGGAAACTTGCATCTTTAGAACAGTTTCAGACTGCACAGTGCCACCATATGTCGCCTACGTTCGTGTTTTTAAAGAGATTGCCTACTGCCTAAAGGTAGCATGTCTCAAATTTACAAATCACATATTGCTTGAGGGCAGAAGCGAAACCATTGATTTAAGAGAAGGCAATATGCTTGGTTTAAGGGTGTTAATTCAGCACCAGCGTCCTCCAGCATTCCTCACGCCGAAAAATATTTTCGAGTGGGGCAGGGAAAATGAAAGGGCTGGAACTCTGGGTCCTGTAATTGCTCTTGGTCTTACAAGGAGAGAAGAAGCTGGCTGATTAGCTAGACAGACACATCCAGCATAAGTGTTCTTGGAACCTCTTGAAATGAACACTCTGAATGATGAAGCTGGCCTTTTACATTTCTTGTCATTAGTGTAAATGGAAAAGTAGCCACTAGTACCTTGCAACTCATTTAAGCAGACGGACTTGTTCTAACATTTGCTCTGAATTACCTCGTGCATATTTCAGAGGGGAAAATGGTAATTTATTTATATATATTTTAATATTTAACTTGCTTTAAAATTTTGGATCGCTCACAGTAATTTAATACATTCTTCCTCAGTGTTTGCCTTCAGATAGCTTCTGCAAATTTAGAGATAGAAAAGTCCTAATCCCTCCGTGTGTAAGATCATTACCCTGCTCTCCACTGCCTTATCAATTCTAAATTAAAATATTCCACATGATGAAACTTCTGGTATTTTCCTTGAAAAATATACTCCCTATCAAAATCATTCTCCCCAGCTTCAGAGCTTAAGGCTGATGAGCAGCTCTTGCAATATTATCATTATTATTTTATTTGCTATTATTTCTATTGATGTACCTGATGGGCAAGACAAGAAAAAATTACGAATGATTGGAGTCCCATTGTAGTGCAGTGACCCATAACAGAGATGAGACTCTGTCTCAGAGAGCTCCCTGTTTAGCCCTCAGGCATAAATGCACAGGTGGACAGAAAAAGCAAACAAACAGTACAGGATGCTGATGTAACTAAGTAGCTGTGCTCAAGGTCTCAGAGGCAGGGGGTCTTGCTTTCACACTGCCCGCAAGCACAGAGATAGGGTGAAAACCAGTCTCCCCCCTGCTTCCTGCGTCACCTGTGCAGATCTGGGTCAGTGATCCTGTCCAGCACAAAGTGAGCCAATGTGTTAGTGGCAGGGAAGACTGGCAAATTTGTGCTATTACAGAATTAAGTCCCAGATGATTGTGGAACTAGGGGATAGCCTAAGGGAGAGGAAGGTGATAACCTCCTACTTTTTAATGGAGAGGACTGTTATGAAAAAGAACCTCAGATATGCCTGATATAGAAGCCCAGAGTTGAGATGTTGAGGCTGCTGCTACTGCAGCCAAATGAAACTGAGGGTGCTCTGCAAAAGGGCTCAAACAAGGTTTGGTGTTAGCAGGTTATCTTGGAATTTGTCTTATTGCCTCACTGTTAAGCTGAATGCTGGAAAATACATCAAAAACGAAGACTTAACCAGAGCCAGAACAGGTCACGCAATTATATGTCCTAGTTTCTGGAGTACTTTTTTTGTAGATAACTTGGAGATTGGAATGGCAAGTTGATGAAATAACCTTTTTTTTTCTGACTGTATGTCATGGATTTCTTCCTGTCTTGAAAATTTGCTAATAAAGGTGTTTTTAAGGGCTTTGGTGACATTTTCCACGGGGCGTGTGCTTTCTGGAGCGCTGACACAGGCTGCTGAGGCTCGCTCCAGCAGGTTGGGTAACGCTCTCTCGGCAATGGCTGTGGTATGTGCTGAGCTCAATCTCCAGTTTCAAAAGCAAATGTTCTAGCAATGCAGCTTACAAGTCGTCCCCATTACTGAGGACCAGCACCGGCATCTTTACAATGCTGCCACTGTGCTAAACAGCCTTCAAAAATACCACTGCAGCTTAATTTGCTGAATGTTAGTGTCCATGTTAACCTAATACCTTCCTTTCTTTAAAAAAAAAAAAAAAAAGGGCAGTTTATAGGACGCTTTCTTGTCAGGTAATGGCTCTCTAGATGTGTTTAAAGAGCCCTTTCTTGTCAGCACAAGCAGCAGCCCCCGCCATGACCGCAGATTAGGTGCCCCCCGAGGCCGGGCCAAGCCGCTCTGTGCCTTTGTGCGGGGTGCCCCTTTGTGCGGCCTGCGCCGTGGCCGCCGTTTTGAAGCCTGTGGGGAGGAGATTAAGCTCTCCCCAGCCGGCCGGCTCTGGGTGTGGCTTTGTACCATTTTGGCTGGCAGATGGTGGCAAGCCAACAGGTGCACCCCGATGGCAGCACCGAGCCTGCTGCATCTGCTGCGCCCCGGCCCCGCGCCAGCTGCAACCTGTGCTCTTACCAGGCATGGCAGCAGACGAGGTGGTGAGAGACGGAGGCTGATGACCTTCAACTATTAACCTTTTTACATTACACTCTGAAAAGGGATGGTATGGCAAGAATGCTTTGATCTGGAATATTACGGGATGACAAATGAATGGAGAGCGGGAGGTGATTGATTAGAGGCTGTAGGAAGTGGTAGGCAGTTTCACTTGAGGTTGGGCAGCGAGTGACGGGGGTCTCTCAGCCACTAAACACCACCCTGCTTTTAACCAGCTTCCTTTTTGCATCCATTGTTCTGCAGGGCATGGTGGATGGAGACTGCATTGACCCTGAGTTTATTTAATATTTTTTTTCTGCTCAGAAACACAAGCAGAACACTCTACTCTGAACTGGAACCTCCGAGGATCTCCACCTTGAATTCTTCCCCTCTCCTCCACAAAAACTCTCAGCCTGTTTTATGCAAACAATACAGCCTCTGCACTTGGAGCAGCATCATCTGTTAACCTGGTCGTGCAGTTATAAGCAGCACAGGAAGGAGAGGACTCAAAATGGCCATTAATACTTCCATTTCTGAGAACATTTGTCTCAGTCTCCAAAGTTTATGTTCTGCACTACTTTCTCACTTTACATATCTCCATATTCATTCCCTTTCCTTCCCAACCTCATCAGATCCTTCCATACTGTCTTGTTTCACATTTGCTTCAGTCTAGCCCTAATCCAACTCAGCAATCACTCTGCACAAACAAGCAGCTCTCCAGCTGATCTTCTTGGCTCAGAGTTAGACTTTTCAGCTGCTCTCTTCTCACATTGACTTTTCTTCCTCCCTGCTTCCCCCTTTGCTCTCATTTTGGTCTGACTTGACGCAAGGTCTGCTCTTCCCCCAGGGCCCTTTACTTCTGCTGATGTTCTGGGTCCATTGCAAGGTCTTCGCAAACCTGGCAGTTTCTGCTAGACTAACAGCTGTCTCCATCTCTTGTAGCTCTGGGGCTTCCCAGGGTCAGAAGCACATCATGAAGCAATGAATTTCATGACTCTCATGTGGAAAAAAACATTGGCTCAGATGAGGTTAGAAGAAACCTTCTGGTCCAGAGGATACAAGCCAACCCACTGGGGTCCCACAAAAAGAGCTGCTAAAATGTGGCCAAAGAAAGGATGCACAAAGAAAGGGTGCACTTGAAGTGGGGGAGAGTGGTGGTGCTCTACACCTTTTGAGTTTTCAGAAAGTCTTAGTGGATGGATTTAGCTGCAAGTGGTTGCTTCTTTTGGATAACCTCAGTTCCTCCCAGGACTGGAGAAAGGAGACAGAGACACAGCAAGAAGTGTTTCCATCCCAGCAAAAGCCGAACTACATAATGTCTGGAAAGATGAGTGGCGGCATCCAGGCGTGTCTGGGTGCTTATTTGGGAAGCTGGAGAACGGCTCTGGTTACACGAGTCCTGAGTGTCCTTTAGATGGCTCACTGGAAGACAATTTAAGTGACATTAAGCAGATTGCTGTCTCACCAGAATTGCAAAGAAAGGGTAAAACAGACTTCCAAAGAGGAAATTCTTTGGTGGGATCAGGAGTTGAAGGCTACAGTGATGGAGCAATAACTTTGTTAGGTGAAACCAACATGAAGGGCTGGGAGACAACAAGTTACTGGATCTATAATACTGGCAAATTCCTAAACTTCATTTGCCTTTGTTCTTTGAACTCCATTATCTCTCTTTTTCCTTTTTCTTTCTTTAGCTTCCTAAGCTATAGATGCACTTACTCTGCACTTAGATGTCAAAACCCCCACTTTGCTTCTAAAGAGGGAAGCCCTCTCCACAAATGCATTTTATTCAAACACCTTTACTCCTAATTTCAAATAGCTATTCAGAAGTTTATAGTGGTGGAACAAGCAAAGAAACAAACAAATAGCCAATGTAAAATTTTTAAAGATATTCTTAGTGTAAGCACAGCTAAATTCACACACAGACATTTTTGACTAAAACACTAATGTTTAACCTCTGTCATTTTCTCCAGCAGCCATTAAAAATGCTGCAGCCATCATAATATTGACCTCAAGTTTCTGAAGGTTTCAAAAGCCCTAAGTGAATATGGACTGTGCTCCACCCTGGAAATCCTGGAAAGATTTCATACAGGTGCACAATCTGCCTGAATACTTTTTAACCACTACATACCATGCTTGAAGAGTAACTGAATAACAGGAGAGTATTTAACAGGAGAATAATTAAGGCGGTTACAGGGCAGAGATCATTCTGCATCAAACTCAGCAAGTTATAAAATAATGCCCATAAATCCTCAGTTCATCTGCGTACATCATTATTGTTTCCAAGTCTGCTTAATTCTCTCACACCCTTGTCTCTAAGCTCTAGAAAGAGTTAGGCTTTCCACATGAAATAAAAGTCTTTTCAGACCATGACAAACTTTTCTTCCTGGTTCAAAACCGACACTGTCCTCGCTGGTAGGGATGCTCCCATTGCAAGCTCCAGGAGGCTCCTGGAAAGCTGACAATCCCGTTTTCTTTGTAGGGGTGAGGAACCAGCTCAGAAGGGGTTAAGTGGCTGGAGACCAGATGCAGCTGGGCTCTGTTAATCTGCAGGGACCAGCTGCTTTGTATAAAAAGGAAGACAAGAAACAGAGTTGTTAGTGCTGAGGGAAAACTGAGGGTATTGAATTGCTTATGTCCTAGCAAGGGGGAGTGAGCACTTTCCTGTCAGCCTTTTGGTGTGCTGGAAGAGGAAGAAGAGCTCTGTAGGTATTTTGGTTTGGCTGGGGAGCTGCCATAGCTGGTGGTGATTGACAGCCCACCCAGGATTCTGGCTTTTAATTCTCAGGCACTCCTTAAAAGGTGGCCCTACAGAGTAAAAGCTGGTAACTGAGCAAGCCAGGTGTAATAGACCACAAAGTGGCTTTGATTTCATTTGAATGCTTTTGAAAGATGGAAAAAGAGCAGTGGAGGCTTTTGGTGCCTTCTGGGGTCCTAAAGTAAGAGCCAAAGTGTCCTCTCTTTTGACTGTCCCAGCAAGTTGTCAGACAAATGCAACTTGCATTCCTCAAATGCGGCAAAGTCCTTCATCCGGTCCCAAAATGCGTTGGCACAATGATCGTGCTTGTAAATAGCACGTCACTGTCACCCTCTGCAATATCTGCCTGTGACAACTAAGCTGCAAAAGGAGAATCCCTCAATAGTTTTTACTAATTATTTTCTTTAAATATTAACTCTGAGACACTTTATTGTTTATCTTGCTGTGGCTGCTTTTGAATGAAAAACTCCATAAGCAGAAGTAGAATTGCATAATGCTATGTAGAGGGCTATTAAGATATATTTAGTGATTCCATTAGAAATCTGCTGTTGAGCAAGGCAGAGCATATGGAGAGAAGTTGGTGAAAACCTGATTAAACATTTATATGGAGCATATTTTGATTTAACTTGCATAAATAATTCATTATTTTTGTTTTCTTGTTTTCTTTCTTTTTTTTTCCCCTTCCCACCACAACTATCCTTTTCTCCACCTGCTGTGCTAAAAATAATGCTACTGTGTCTGTGCTGAAGAAGCGGTGAGATGGAGTGGGTACGTTGTACCTATCCATCTGCACTGTAGGCTGCTCTCTCCCTGGTTTGACAGACCTGTGTCCTTTTGAGCAACAAAACACTTTATCCCTATTAAAAATCTGTGGCAATTTTCTTTTGTCCTCACAAATAGTAAAGTCGCCGTGTTTCAAGGGCAGTAATTATTATGCAGAAGTTAAGTTGTGCTATGAGTCCAGATCAATAGGAGAACTTCCCCAAAGCTAATGGGAATTGCAGCTCACATACCAAATGACTGATCTATTTTCTAAACTGAGTAACAATTTTAAAGGGAGATTTCATTTCTGAACTTTGCCAAAGTCTAGGTTTGATATTCTAGTTCAGCCTCGGTTTTTTTGTACTCTGTTGGGATTCAAAGTCCGATTTGCAATAACACTAAAGGCCTTTTATGGCTTATTGATATTAATAATGTGGTATAAAGTGGGTCTAAATCTTGCTTTAAGGCCCCCTCGCACCACTAAATATATGAGGGAATTCAAGCTTCTTCTTTAAGAGTTGATCTGAGTGAGCATTCAGGTGCCCCAAAGCATGAATTTTCCTCTGAAACTCCTGAGAACAAGGCGTTTGACAAAAACTGCTTCTCTTTTCCCTCCCACTGAGTTTCATAGTTCAAACACGGGTAATTTCCAGTACCATCTTTTCTTGTCTCCTTGTTACAAGTCGGGTTTCATTACCTGCCGAACAACCAGCGCCTGCTTTCTGGTGTCAGCATTGTCCCGAGATCTTTTCTCTGGCTGCCGTCACTCATTATAGCAACGTGCCGCTCTTTCATGGGGGCCCAGAAGTTCGCAGAAACGTGGGGCTCTGGATCATTACCAGGCAACAGAGTCACTTTGGGGTCATTATCAGAGAAAAGTGTCTTTTCTTTTTTTTTTTTTTTTCCTTCTTTTTACAAATGGTATTTCCTCTTCAGCTCTGTGTGGCAGCAGTTGTCTTCTGAATCCCGCCCAACCTGAGCAACCCAGCGGCTTCGGCTGATGTGGTTCAGCAGGGAATTAAATTACGAAACTTTGTTGGAAAGAAACCGCTGAAGTCTTTTGAAATGGAAATATTATCCCCTGGATGGAACATGCTATGCTGAGTCCTGAAGGGCCTTATGAGGCTGCTCAGATAAAAGCTTCTGATAGCGTGTGTTTGCCAATATACTAAACCGGCCGCACGGAGGAACTCCTCTGGTGTTTTAGCCAGTCTGCGGGCCGATGCTTGTGGCTTGTAGGAAAGCAGACTGTCGCTTGGACTGCAAAAGTGATCATTAAGGAAAAATAACGCTCTCACCTTGCAGCTTGGGCAGTCACATCTCGTTTTCAGCCGGGTGAGAAGAGCCGGTGCCGCCGCGGCTCTGTGTCTGCGCAGTCCCTGCAGCCGGCTGCGTGCGGGGAGAGCGCTCAGGTAGCGCTCGGGCAGGTCCGCGCACGCCGAGAGCCGCCGGTGCCGCCGTAGCGGCGAGCGTATGGGGGGAGCTCGGCTGCTTCGCGAATTTCATTAAAAATCTGAGATGTCTACGCACGCAGCCTGATTCACAGTTTTTTCTGTATTGTGATTTTAGGATATAACAAGGTGTTAACAAGAAAAACATGTTTTCATTAAAGCTGTATACAAAATGTATCTTTGCCCTGAGCCCTTCTGTGTGTTTATTTTTCTGAAGCAGGCTGTTACTTAAAGAAACAAACAAAAACTGAAGCGGAGGAAGAAACTTTTCCCTTTCTGAGTGAAGGTTCATTTCCACCCCACCCCCTGCCTTTCATTTCCAGCCATTGAGAGTTGTGAACTGCCAGGTGGGCTGGGCTGGCCCAGGTGAGTGCCACACCTCGCCGGCTGAGCTTATTTGGTTAAGCTGTTGTAAACATTTGTTCTGTTTTCTTTCTCAAAGTGAAAACACTGTAAAAATAATGGCTGCCATAAAGACTGCATTAAACACTTTCTAAAAGGTTATAGTTCGCAGCTGTGAGGTCGCTGCCCTCTGATTATATTGCAGCAGTGAAGCAGGATGTCTTTTCCCCATGCAGTCTCTGCAGAGCCTGGGAAAGCGCTGCCCTGCCTTCCATGTTGGAGGCGTTAGGGCTTCAGGGTGTCCAGCGCTGCCTGGGGGCTGTGATGGGGATGAGAAGCAGCTTGTGAAGGCCTATAGCTCACCTGCTCTTGCTGTGTACTGTGAGGTTGTTCCTGCATCCCATCAGTGCCTCTCCATGAGCTAGGGGCAAGCAGCAGGGAAGGGAAATTTGATGATAAGGGTGAGTGGAAAAGCAAGAGGGGGCAACAGATGAAAGGATGACTTAGAATATTCTACAGAAACTGGAATTCCTGTAGGAGTGTAAGCAGCATGGTTATCTACCTGGACTTGTGCAAAGTGTTTGACACTGCTCTGTACAGCATCATTGCTCTAAGTTGGAGAGACGTGGGTTTGACAGATGGTTTACCACCATGGATGGGTAAGGAATGGGCTGTATGATCACACTTGAAGTGTTCTGGTCACTGGCTCTGTGTTCATGTGCATTTCCTCAGGAGCTGGGATTGGGATTGATGCTGTTTCACATTTTTGGCAGTGAGAGGGGCAGTGGGATTGAGTACACCCTCACAAATTTTGCTGACAGCACTGGTCTGCGTGTTGCAGTTGACACACTGGAGGGAAGGGATGCAATCCAGAGGAACTTTGATTTCTCAGATATCACAATCAGGCAGCTAAAACTATGCTAAGTTTTTAAAAATAAACCCTAAATTTCTCAATTAAAGCATGAGGATTGACTGGTGAAACCAAGCAGGTAGTCTGGGACAGATCTGCAGCTGGTGTGTTGTCATGTCAGACCCAATGGAGCTATGATCTCCCTGGGAAAACTGCTCATAGTTTGGGTAATGTGACTGGACCTGTGTGCTTTTCAAATTTAATGGGCTTGTGAGTTTGCACTCCATGAAGATAATGTGAATGGGGATAGGGAACTTTTTAAGGTCACTTCCAAGCAAAACCATTCTATGGAAGTCCAATCTAAAAGGAACAAGGAAGAGAACAGACAGCTGCATACTGGGATGAGTCTGCTTAAGGACTACAATTATTAAACTGATTCTCTAAGCTAGGAGGACCTCAGGCTTGTTCCTAATCCCTCTGCCTTCTAGCACACATGCTTTTTATTCCCATGCCATAGACCTAGATCTTGGGAGAAGCCATGAACAACCTTTGAGGACAGTACAGTCCTTGTGGAACTGACTGGAGTTGGTAGAGACCACACTCTCCATCACAACCAAGAAGTTCATCCTGGCAGGAGTTTCACACTTAATTTGGAAATTAATTTAGTCCTCATGCTTTTTGCCTGCACTACCAGTTTGGGGAGAGAAAGAAAAGGAATATTTGTCACCAAATAGCTGGATAGATGGAAAGTAGTTTTAATCCATGCTTACTTTAGCTAGCAACTGTCCTTATCATCTGCTTGGAAGGTGCATAATAAATACAAGGGGAAAAGCAGCCCCTTGTAACCGCTGCATGCAAGGGAAAAGAGAACCATAGGGTTATGTTACAGCTGCCATCCGAAATGTGTGGGGTGGAACTGCATAAAATTTAAACCAGGGCATGATGTTCCTTGCACTCAAGGAGACACTGTGCTACGTTGTGCTCATTTTTTCAGATCCATTAGCACTGCACTTTCTTGGAATGTTTTATTCAAGAATTGAGGGAATACTTTCCCTTTGCTTTGTATTTATTACTTAACCTTGATATTCAGAAACTTTATTGCTTAGCCTTAGGAAACCAGATTGGTTATACTTTCTACAAGCAGGTAGCCGCAGTGTGGGAGGCTCACAGCTGTCGTCAGTCTGTCTGTCTGCCCAAGGCTCTAGCACTATTAAGGCTCTCAGATCTTTCCCCCAACGCCAGCTTGGCGCAGGAGTAATGGAAGGTGTGCGGTGGTGCTACTCCTCCTTCACCCTGTACCAGAAATGGCAGAACAACTGAGCTTCGCTCAGGGCAGCTGAACCAGTGGTTTGGCCTTTGGCTTTTTCTCCTCCAAGTGGATTTCTATAAATAAGTCTTTACAGAGAAATTATTGGTGCTCTCTGAGCCCTGATACTGCTTGACTATCATTTAAAAGACTGCAGATGTCTTTCTTGCACCTGATAGCAATCACTGGAATACAAAAGAAGGGCTCACTCTTGCTGGCATGCTGGAGCTCTACCATGATGTCAGAATAAGCTGGGTTAGACTGATGGGGGCAGATTTCCTGCATGATTTTGCTTATTTTGTGCCCAATGGATTTCTTCCCTTTCCCTTCTCAGTCTTTTACTGCATAAATTATGTCAGGCAAACTGTGAGAAAGACAGACTGAGAGACCTGGGGCTGTTTAGTCTTGAGAAAAGAAGACTGAGAAGGGATCTTATCAATGTCTAGAAGTATTGGAGGAGTGGGTGCCAAGATGAAGGTGATGGTCTTTTTTCAGCTGTGTCAGTGATAGAACAATGAGCAATGGGTACAAGCTGGAACACAGGAGGTTCCACCTCAACACGAGTTGACTCTTCTTTATAGTGAGGGTGATGGTGCACTGGAGCAGGGTGCCCAGGGGGGTTGTGGAGTCTCCTTCTCTGGAGACTTACAAAACCTATCTGGATGCATTTGTGTGTCACCTGTCCTAGGTGATCCTGCTCTGGCAGGAGATTTGGACTCTCTGATCTCTGGAGGTCCCTTCTGCCCCCTAACATTCTGTGATTCTGTGAGTATGACGAACTTTGAGCACTGTCAGCTGCTGCTAGACTGGGAATTGCTGGCAGTTAGTACCCAGTGGAGCAGCATGTTGTCAGCTGTGCCTGCAGCTCTTCCCACAGAGGAGTGCTTATATGAGTAAGATGGAAGAGGCAGTATGGCCTGTGGGCCTTAAAACAGATGAAAGGACATCACTACAAATGAAAGGCTTCATTACCTTCTGCAGTATGTTGTCAGAGGAGAACCTTTACCTGAGAGTGCCATTCTTCTTGCCTAACACCAGCCATGTGAAGTCACAGTGTTAGTCTTGTAGGTACCTGGCCTGGCTCTTACCTACACTCTTTCCATAGGCACTGGAGAGACACAGACACCACCAGCAGTAACTCGTTCCTTAAAATGGAAGAGACATTTGACTGCCCCTGAAGGAAGACCCATTCAGTGGACTGGAGGGGATAGCCCGCACACCTGCACTGTAGACTGAGTTGATCTGGAAACTGGTATTAGAGCATATCTTGGTACAAAATCTGTCCAAGGTAGTTATCATACCTTCTCTTGGCTTCTCTATCACTGGCTTTTCTTCAGAATATGTAGAGAACAAGGCTGCATATTAGCCAAGTATGGTAGAGTGAGACCATAGGTGTTGTGTAGAAGTTCTATGGCAGCACTGCCTGTGTAGATGTACACCCAGTATCTCCCACATCCATCCAAACATCCTTTCTGAGCTTGGCCTATCAGTGCCTGTTAGTGACATTCCAAACAGTGCTGGTGGCTTTGAGCTGGCTGGGAAGGAACAGTTCACTCATTCTCCATGAGAGAGGGGTTTTTTTTTTCTTATCTAAATGCATGGAAGTGACCACCTTCATATAACCTTTCTTAATATACACCTGTGGATTGGGTGGAAAAGTCTGACTGTTTCAAATTGATCTGCTTTTAAATTGATACATCATTTTCAGTAGAATTTTTTTCATGTGATGACATCACTTTTTAGAAATCCAAATTAAATTGAACACAAATCCTTCCTCTGGACTGCTTGTTCCACTGCCTTTGTCAACTCTTTGCCCATGTATCCTTTCACTAGATAGAGAACTAATGACAAACAGCATTCAATACATCTAAAATAAAACATTTCACTGTTCTCCTCTGAAAGCACAACCAACATTTCTTCATAATCAGCTAAATTAATGACATTTGTTGTAGGAATTATTACCAGGGCAATTTCCACACGCTGCTTGTTACAAATAGACCGACCCAATGCCTACAATTAAAATAAATCAAGCCAGCTGAGAAGGTTCAAATGCATGACACAAAGTTGACTAAATAGCAACATGACATAAAGGGATGCCGCAATGCCTCCCTGATAATAGCTGCAAAGGCTTCTGTATGCAAAATGTAGGAGACCGCTTCTCTGTATGCTGCCATATGTCCACCGCAGTTTGTGGACATACGGATGTAGGACTCTCTCATGTGTAATGTATATCACACAGACAAAAATAAAACAGGAGCAAAGGGCTAATATCATGAGCACTGTTTAGAGGACAAATTAAAATGTTTGTTGTGGCAAAAAAACACAGGTGTACTAATTAATAGCTCGAGATTGCTTCCTGGCACTGGCTGCTGCAGCCCCAGGTTTTTGATAGGTTTCAATAAAAGAGAAAGCCACATAAAATGAAATCTGTGGCTTTAAGAGTAACTGCTTAGGCAAGGTCTCCTTTCTGGGGGAAATGGTCTTTTAAACTGCAGTTTACAGTGTGAATTAATGCATCTGCAAAGTTACTTACAATGCTACTGTCCTTATTGTTACCTACCATTGCTCACTGGGTGTGAACGTGGGGTTTGAAATGAACAGGAGGAGTAAGAAAGCTCACAAGAAGTTTTCATATTGATGAAAACATTTGGAACATAAGTTTTATTTCCTAGCCAACAAGAAAGTGATAATGTACATCAAGTGCTACGTGCATGTTGTGTTTTCATTTCTTTCAAAGACAGAAGCTGCCTGTTAAATATTGCCTTGCCAGCAATCAAAATGGTATAGGCTTACCCCTTGTCTCTCTGAGAATCCGGGGAGGTGATCTGCATCAAAGCAGATGCCCTCTTTGCTTAGAGAAGCCAGCTCTTTGTATCCTCCTGCTACGAGCTGCAGGCTAAAGAAAAGGCTAAGTAAGACTACCTGACAGCTAGAAAGAATGGCAAACAGGCTTAGAAGTTACAAATCAGTAGTATCGTGTGTTACTTCGCTGTATCACCTTAGAGGTTAATTTAAAATTTTCCCTTTTGCTTGGCAAGCTGGGGCTGGAGACTGACACCAAGTTGGGGAAGGACAAAAGGATTTTTATGGCAGATAGAATCTGTACTCTGAATATTAAGAACATGAGTGAGATCGGCAGCTAATGTGTGCATAGCAACTTGCTTCCATAGGAGAGACACCGATTTCTCCCCCAGAGAGATTAATCTCCTCATACATGAGTCATTCGAGCATGAAGAAATATTCTTTGGACATGGTGCACCAAATGGAAGCCCATACATCAGACAATGATGGTGTATTATATTGAGATGTTTATAGGATTGGAACATGCCAGCTGGGATGTGCAGATTTAAGGGAATTAAAAAAAAAAAAAAAAGAAAGAAAGAAAGAAAGGATTTAAGGTGGATCTGCAGAGAAAAACCCATCAGCCAACACTGTAAGTGGGAGTGTGATCACTTCTGCTTTTTTAAGTACTTCTAAAGAAGGTGGAGGGAGCCTGTTCTCATGGAAAATGTTTACTCAGATTTATATCTTGGCTTTTTTTTTTTCAGCTGTAGGTCCCAATCTTCATGGCAGAATAATAGGATTGCTGCCCCTTGTGAGAGCTATACAAGTGGGAGTAGGCCCTTGCCTGGCTCACGTCAGGGCTGTAACTCCGATTCTGATATTGTTATGTTAATAATGCCCACACTGACGGCTTGGACAATTCCTGCAAAGGCCCTGAACAACTGCAATCTGTCAAGGTTTCCTGAATACGTTTTGGAGAGTGGGTTAACAAGTGTTCAGAAACATGAACTGTTAACTTTCAAACTGGAGATGGCAACAGAAACAACTGCAGGTTTTCCTCCTCCTACCGAGGAAGACCCTTCCCCAGCATGCAGCCGAGCAAATGCTGCTGGACTCTCTGCAAGGCATAGCCCACCTGACTCCAGTCAAGTCACAGAACCTCTGTGTTCATTATTAAACTACAACTGACTCATAAATCTTCACCTACAAGTCAATGAAAGCAAAGACTGCCCTGTGACCACGGGGTTTCTTTCAGTTTGTCAAATCCCTTGATCAGAGTTTCCCTGGATTGACAGCCCAGGAAGGGAAGAGCACTGTTTAAAACAAGCTGTCTCTCAAACCAAGAGGAGCAATTGAAGTGCACTTCCTATTTCTATGAGTAAGTAAGTATATAGATACACTAAGTAAATTGCTATTAATTATTCTGTGCATAATTAACTTCCTCTTCACTTAGGCAGCATTCTTCCTTATGCAGGCAGACACAAGCAAGTGATGCATTTCACAAAGTGTGATGCTCAGAGGCTTTCCCCAGCCCGTAGAGGACAAACATGCTCTGGAGTTCTGGGTCCATCAGCAAAGAGTTCACTAGAAGAAGGGGCAGGCATGTGACTGTGTGCTTGTACATCTGAAACAACACTGGAGGGGACGCAGACGGGCAGGTAACCCCAGGAACACAGCTGCACTGTAAACTGGGAAAGCGCAAGTGTAGGACTGGAAGGGGCAGATAGGAGAAAATATACATTTCTGTTTTTAGTTTCTGCAGTTCACCAGAGGCCACTTCAATTATTCCTATTTCTACTTTTCTCTAAGTTTCTGGTTAATTATTTTCCCCTGTATACTTCTGCTGCACTGCAGAGATGTGCTGTAGAGTCCTCTCATGTGAAGTGTCTTTCAGACTGTATTGACACTTGCCTCCGAGGTAAAGATTTTCCTAGAGCAAGAAGGACTGGCTTAGATTTGGTGTTCCAACCTTGTGAGAGGCACAGATGTCCCTTTGCAGTACTTCACTGTGTCTGTCTTGAGTGCTACTGCAGTCCTCAGGATGAAATACAGCTGCCGAGGTGTCACCCTGCGATCACTCATGGTCTTGTCAGCTCCCTGCAGCCCATGATCCAGCCCAGATTCCAGAGTGATTTCTGCTCTGAATTTGTAGCATGAGGTGGGCATCCACTAATCCTCTACATGGCTGGAGCACTCTCCCCACTCCCACAGGCTTGTGGTCCCTGCTAAAGCAGGAAGCAGAACAAAACCAGATCAACCATCAAAACAATTCCATTTTAGTACAAACAAGCAAACAGGACCCACAATTACAACATATTGATCATTTTTTTTTCCAAGACTATGCCTTTTTCACTTCCCATCAACCTCCCTCTCTACCAGGCCACGTTCTATCCGGCAAAAACAGTGTACTGGCAGCATTTTGCGTGCTATCTGCACTTATCCACTCTTGAGGCTGTGAGTGTTTGCCTTGCAAAGTATCGTCTTTTCATAGCATAAAAGTTTGTAGCGGTAAATAGTGTCTGTACTGCGCTTCCTGCTTAGTATATTTAACTCTACTTCATTTCCCTGGCAGGATATCTGGATTCTAGGAATATTTCAAAGTATGCTTTGATGGCTGTGCAACATCTTCAATTTGCAATTCCACTTACCTGTGTCAGGAAAACTGTGTGGGGTGGGGTGTGGTTGTTTTATTTTTCACTAAAAGATTTCATTTTCAATTCATTTGTGCCTCAGAAACACATTGTATTTTGGTACAGGATATACAGTAAGGAGGCATCATCCATATTTTATGTGCAACACATTGCATTTGTAATATGTGTCTGATAATGACTTTGTACTAAGCTCCTATTCCTCTGCAGTTGCAATGTAATTGCTGTCCTGAGCTAGATGGAGTCTGCTTTAGTGTTCGTTACTTGATCATACTGTTGTGGGAAACCTATAAATCTGATCCAAGTCTCTGCTGAGGCTCTCATGCACCAAGCAGAAAAATGATACATCACGATAAAATAGAATCCAAGACTTGTTTTCTTCTGGATGATTCTTGTCTCTTAGCAGTCGAAGACTTTGTTCAGGCTTAAGTGCTTTTGGTGTATGCTTTGTTTTAGGTACATTAGGAAAAGTCTTTTGACTAAACATGGTTTCACTTGGCAGAGAGGCTTTTGTAATGAGTTCAGCAGACTGAGTTGGAACAAGGGCTCATGTTGTCATAAGGAGAAGTAATTATTAGACTGGGGGGTTATGAATGTGTATTTATATATGTATGTGTAAAAACAGAAGGGAATAAATGTCATGGATGCCTTATATCCCCTGCAAGTCCTGCATGAAATAAAAGCTTAGCAAGAGCATGGAGGTAGGACTGGGCTATGTACAGCATCAGGAAAAATGAGACTGAGAGCTGGGAGTTACTCGTTTTCCCACAAGATGGTTCTGACTTCCCGCCAGAAGATCAGCATCTGATAAAGTATTTTACACTGGTGGCTTGCTTTTCTTTTTTCCATGATCCTTAGGAAAGTGAAGCATGGGGGCTTAAGCTGGTAGAGGGTAGCCACAGATTTCAGTTCCAGCACACACCACCTGAGAGAGTGGTAGATAGCTAATATTTGCACTTGTTAAAGAATAGGCATAAAGTCTACACTTGTTGATGCTTTGCAAGAAGTAGTGGTGTCATTGTTATGGCACATTTTTTGGAATGAAAAAGGGTGCTGCACTTTGGTCGCACCAACCCCATGCAGAGCTACAGGATGGGGTCAGAGTGGCTGGAGAGATGCCAAACAGAAAGGGACCTGGGGGTAGTGATTGTTAGCCACCTAAACATGAGCCAGCAGTGTGCCCAGGTGGCCAAGAAGGCCAGTGACATCCTGGCCTGCATCAGGAATAGTGTGGCCAGCAGGAGCAGGGAAGTCATTGTGCCCCTGTACTATGTACTGGTTAGGCCACACCTTGAGTCCTGTATCCAGTTCTGGGCTCCTCAGTTTAAGAAGGACATTGAGATACTTGAAGGTGTCCAGAGAAGGGCAACGAGGCTGGTGAGAGGCCTTGAGCACAGCCCTACGAGGAGAGGCTGAGGGAGCTGGGGTTGTTTAGCCTGGAGAAGAGGAGGCTCATGGGAGACCTCATTGCTCTCTACAACTCCCTGAAGGGAGGTTGTAGCCAGGAAGGGGTTGGTCTCTCCTCTCAAGCAACCAGCACCAGAACAAGAGGACACAGTCTCAAGCTGTGCCAGGGGAAGTTTAGGCTTGAGGGGAGGAGAAAGTTCTTCACTGAGAGAGTCATTCACCATTGGAATGTGCTGCCCAGGGAGGTGGTGGAGTCACCATCCCTGGAGGTGTTCAAGAGAGGGTTTGTCATGGCACTTGGTGCCATGGTTTAGTCATGAGGAGTTGGACTTGATGATCTTTGAGGTCTCTTCCAACCTTGGTGATTCTGTGATCCTCTCATTTAATAATGCAGCCTCAAAACATAATCTTATTAACATCTTCAAAGATGTTTTTCTCTCTCCTCTTCCCCTCAATTATCAGTGTTTAGTCAACAACAAGAAGCTCTTTTTAGGAAACACATCTCTTCCCTCATGATCCTCCACAGAAAAACACACATTTAAGCATTTCCCTCAATCAGAGCTGATGCTCTGGAATACAGAAGTGATTTTTTTCTGGCTTCTCCTCCTCCTGAGACTTAGTAAGCTGCCCAGGGACGGGCACAAGCATGGGACCTGCTTCAGGCCACCTGATTAGAAAATGAAAAGAAATGCATCCTGAGTGGTGTGAGAAGTGGCCTCTCCACGATGCCCTCATTTGCGGGTTTCCAGGTCTGGCCTAGAAGATGTTACAAATGCCAGGCATTCCTGGGCCATACAACTAAGTCAATAAATCAGTGCAGAACAGGAGGTTGTGGTGAGTACTACCTAAATATCATCTTCTGTATTTAAATAAAGATGAATGAGAGCGGAGATTTTTCTTCCTGCAAGTTTGTAGCATTCCCAGAACACAAGGGCTCTGATTCCTGAAGATATTAACTTTACTGCTAATAATCCTGAATACCACAACCCCTCATTTCTGTTCCTTTGCTCACACTGATCACCTGCACCATTCCTGGGCAGTCATCACTCCTTCTGGGTGGCTTTTTCTGCAGCTGCCGGCATCCTTCTGGATACATAGACAATTGCTAGGAGAAAATGGAGATGTTTGGGAAGCAAGGATCTGTGGTTTCACTGCTTTTCAGTGATAATCAGACGGGCATAAAGCTCTCTACAGATACAGGCAGCATGAATGAATTCTTGCAAGATTATATCAAAGCTGGACATTATCTGGAGAGTAAATTAGTTCTTTCTGCTTGTTTTGTAACTAGTCAGAGTGATCAGCAATTGAGGTTGGAGGGGGAGGTGTCAGGTCACCATAATGATAGGTTAACCTGGAGATTGCCGTCAGGCTACCCTGAGTGCCCATGACAGACCTTGACCTCAAACTAAAGCCTGAGCCATGGCAGTTGGCATTATTCCAGGGGTAGGTGGGAATTTCACCCTCATGCATGGGTTCCCATGCGGGAACAGCATACAAGCACCAGCTGATATTCTTTTATCCCAGCCAGAGCTGCTGGGTAGGAAGTCAAGGGTGGGCAGTGCCTTGCTGTTGTTCTGTGAGGCGAAGTAACTTTAAAATGAGCCTGAGTTCTGTCAGTTGGTGAGCAAGGCAATGTCATTGCTCACAGAACACTGGGAATTTTCTTTCCCCAAAGCAAACAGGTTGATGTGTGTCAGAGCTAGCAGAGCTTGGTTTCCTACAGGTGCGCATCCCTCAGAGCAGTCTCTGGTGTCTAATCAAGACTCTCATTTGGCAGTGCTTGTCTGTGTTTTCTGTGTGAACTCAGTGTGAATTCTCTGTGTGAAAAAAAAAAAAAAGGAGAGAGAGAGAGAGAGAGTTAATCCTGCAGCCCTTCCTGCAGTGGAGTATAAAGGATCTTCCTTTCCTACCTGGGTGCCTAATTTCCTGGAAGCTGTTGGAACACAGCTTGTTTGAAACCCTTACAATCCAGTCAGGCTTGGTTGAAAATGGTCAAGGAGTTGAAAAGTTGCAAGGCATAAGGAATTAATCCCAACTGTGTGAGCACATAAGCTTCATTTGTTTAGAAAATGAGAACAAAAAGAGGCTTTGGTATCTCGAACAAGCCTTCAGGTACTGGTTAATCAGACAAAATAAGGATAGAAAAACAACCTCAAGAAAAATGCAAATTATTAATAAAATATTTAAAACTTGATTCCTCCTCAGTTTGAAAAGGTGAATTAATGAAGGCATCAATCAAACCCCTGAAATCCTGAAAACCTTCAATTTGCTCTTGTTCTAATTGCACGGCAGAAAAATAGCCTCCACCCAGAGATACCCACTGAAATGTAATTAACCTTTTGTTTGGGGAAGAACTTTCTTGGGGAATTTCAGATGCTTATTTGGAGCTCTCAAGGGGTATTGATTCTTAAACAAAGACATCATTTCTCATCAGTGTTCGTTTGTTACTGGAGTTAAATGGGTGTTAAGGAAAGTACAGAATCAAGAGAATATAGCTCAAAACATCTGTTTTTCTGAGTTGCTCAGATATCTTTATCCTCTTGGGATGTAACTATCTGACTAGTTCTGCAGCAAACATGCTGTCCTCCAGGGTAGACAAGACAAGAATTTTTAACTGTAGACTCCCTTAAAAGAGGCAAAACCTCACCACTCCTTGGATTTGTTGAGGATATGTTGTGGATTAGGAAAATTTTTGAGGCTTCCATATGTAGCTGTTGGAATCACGCAGACAAATATACAGAAACTATGAAGACAAAACCTCTGTTTTCTTCTCTCCAGGTGGCTTTTGAAGTTCTTTAGCTCCAACATTCCATACAGCCTTGACTGTGACCCATTCTGTGTATCTGAGAACAGAGGGAAGCTCTGAGAATCAGACAGAAGTAGGACATGAATTCATGTAGCAAGAAGCATTCGTGAAGTGTCTTCACAGACCTGTCAGCTAACACGACTTACATGAAAATCAATTCACTTGGGCTAAGGACTCAAATATTGATGAATATATAAGGAATTTGGGAGAGGTAAATCAGCAGCTCTCTCATCTCCAATGTGTTAGAATTATCCTGCATGCACTAGATGAGAAACGTTCTCATGCATACTAATGCAATTTGATTTTAGCTATGGGATGTATAAAAAGGTGATAATGACATATACATATCTTCATTGAGAGATCTACAGGTGAAAGCAAGAAGGATGTTAATAGCTCTACTTTACAATGAGTAGAACTAATTCTTCATTGAATGTCTTCAAGGATTCAGCAGAGATATGCTTTGAATACTATTACAGGAAGCTTAGCCCAGAGATCTGAAAACAATCCTCATTCGATTGCTATTGCAGTAATAACAATATATATCAGTATTGATTTTGTTATAGACTCCTGGGGAGATATTTTTAAAGGGGCAATATTTGGTTTCTGCATTATGAAGGGGACCTACAGGACGGCTGGGGAGGGACTGTTTAGAAGGGGTTGTGGTGATAGGACAAGAGACTATGTTTGAAACTGGAGCAGGGGAGATTTGGGTTGGACATCAGGAGGAAGCTCTTTATAATAGGAGTGGTGAAATAGTGGAACAGGCTGCCCATGGATGTGGTTGAGGCCCCATCCCTGGAGACATTCAAGATCAGACTGGATGTGGCCCTGTGAAGCCTGCTTTAGTCGGAGGTGTCCCTGCTGAGTGCAGGGGGGTTGGACAAGATGCTCTTTGAGCCTCCCTTCCAACCCAATGCAATCTGTGGATTACAGCACCGTACCAAGCCTTGTTAGATTGTCATTTGTTATGATACAATATTAAGTAGCATATTTTTTCCTATTTTCATGTCGAAACATAAATGTTGATGTGTCTGGAATCAAACTGTGACACCAGTAGCTTGCAGCAGAAAACAAGACATTTTCTTAACATCACCCACTTCAGCTGGCTGGCAAAGGCAGTTTCTGGGTGCAGAGAATAAAGAACAGCATCCTGCAAGCACAGCCAAGGCTCTCCATCAAACTACTTCCTTTATGCAATGAGAGGGCACGTGGAGATCTGTGCTTCCAAACACAAAGCCCACATCTACACACAGAACAGGGGTGGGCCACTGATGATCTCCACCAAATTTTCCACTGAGTCTTAAGATTCAACCCCAACCCTGAGCCTACACAAAAGACTCCTGAATAAGCTTGGTTGTGAAGAAGATGGCTGAATATACACAGGATGTGCTAAAGCTGCAGAAGTAGTGGGGTCAACTGTGAATGACCTCTAGGTCAGCTCTTCATTGTTAGCCCAGATGTACCCATCCCCACTGTCTTCTGCATTTGGGGCACCATGATCACTGCACCATCATGCACTCAGTGTTGCCACTGCAGGTTGTAACTACACCTTGGTTTTGCATTGCCTGCATTAGAGTGACATCTGGCCCTAGCTGTCAGATAAAAACCACTGCTAGTAATAATTTAGGACCTAATTTTGCCAAATTCCCACTCAGCTGAATGAATGCTAATTGTGGGAGTGGTCCTCTGTCATATAGCAATGTAAAAAATACACACACCTCCAGAACCTGTTTCCCAGAGGCCTGCTAAGATGCACCTTGCAATTCATGGACTCATAGAAAGGCTTGGGTTGGAAGGGACCTTAAAGATGATCCGGTTCCAAACCCCATGCCATGGGCAGGGACATCTTCCACCAGCCCAGGTTGCTCAGGGCCTCATCTAACCTGGCCTTGAACACCTCCAGGGAGGGGGCAGCCACGACCTCCCTGGGCAACTCATTCCAGTGTCTCACCACCCTCAGTGTAAAGAATTTCTTCCTAATCCCCAGTCTAAATCTGCCCTCCTCAAGCTTCAATCCATTCCCTCTCATCCTATCACTACAAGCCCTCATAAAAATTCATCTTGTTAGTTCATTTTTTGGTGCATCTTCTAAGTAATAGGGTCAAGAATGCTATTCATGTTACAATACAATACACCAGGTTGAAAGAGACCTTCACGATCATCACGTCCAACCCATCAACCAATCCAACCCACCTAAACAACTAAACCATGGCACCAAGCACCCCATCAAGTCTCCTCCTAAACACCTCCAATGAAGGTGACTCCACCACCTCCCCAGGCAGCCCATTCCAATGGGCAATCACTCTCTCTGTGTAGAACTTCTTCCTAACATCCAGCCTAAACCTGCCCTGGCACAGCCTGAGACTGTGTCCTCTTGTTCTGGTACTGGCTGTCTGGGAGAAGAGACCAACCTCTGCCTGGCTACAACCTCCCTTCAGGTAGCTGTAGAGAGCAATAAGGTCACCCCTCAGTCTCCTCTTCTCCAGGCTAAGCAACCCCAGCTCCCTCAGCCTCTCCTCATAGGGCTTGTGCTCCAAACCCCTCACCAGCTTTGTTGCCCTTCTTTGGACACGCTCCAGCAAGTCAACCTCCTTCCTAAACTGAGGGGCCCAGAACTGGACGCAGTACTCGAGGTGTGGAGAATGCATCCAGAAGGTAGCAGCTAAAGTACACTGGTAGAACAGGAGCCTGTGGAGCAGAGCATCTTTGGGTGGCCAGGGCAAAAGACTTACCACAGGGTAGTTGTGTTTTCTTGAATCTCCGCACAAGCACATACAGCTCTTTATAATGCAGCCCTTGTATATAGTTCTATGCATTCCTAAATGCTTTAGGCCCCTTCCCTGTTTGCTCATGCAGGGTTTTGAAACAAGGCCTGCAATGTATGGGTGAGATGGAATTGGGTTGTTTTCATTCACAGTGTTTCATACCAGAGTTTCAAGGGATTAAGCAAGGTGCCAGGATATATGGATAACAGATTCCCCCACAGCACATTGCATGATTGGTTTCATTTCCCACTTTTAAGGCAGGAATGGTTTTTTCCTGTTATTTTTTTTTCCTGGGTGCTATTCGAGGTCTCCAAATTTGTTCTGTTTAGTTTTAACTAATGTAATCCCCTCTGATGAAAGGAAAACTCATTTTCTCCAGCAGGTGAGCAGTGTGGTTGTATTAGCAGTCATGCCTCTTTCTCCTTTACACTGATGGAAATCAAATTAGCTCTGTTGAAAGCAAAGTTCAACCTAACGTAGGCAAGGTAGAGTATGATTTTGAGAACCAGTTTTTCCTTAAAACACAGCAAAATGTATACCTTAGAACAGGGTAGGCTTAGACTGGGCATTAGGGGGAAAAATCTTTCCCAGCAAGAGTGGTCAGACATTGGGATGTGCTGCCCAGGGAGGTGGTTGAGTCACCAATCCTGGCTGTGTTTAAAGGTCATTAAGATGTGATGCCTGGGGATATGGTTTAGGGGTGAACCTTCCAGAGTAGGGTTCTCAGATGGACTTGATGATCCCAGGGGTCTTTTCCAAACTGAATGATTCTGTGGTTTATGTGTCATTCAAATCCTGCTTTTCCTTCATCACTTTGCTGTACTCAACCTGACAATATGCAGCTGAATATATCTGACTTTGGGTGGATTTTTATCTTTAGGCTGTTTACAGCCCAGATCCTTTTCTCCCACCCAAAGCTGTGAAAAATGCAACTTCTCTCCTATATTTGTGTTTTAGGCTCACTCTATAGCCAGCCACTCAAGAGAGGCTGGTGAGGAGTTGCTGTGGGCTGTTGTATCATCTCCTTCTGTTTTGGCAACATGGAGAGACCAGGCACGCATTTCAAACGAGCTGCCTGTTTCCATGTGGCTGAATTAGGCGTGATGACTGCCCCACACACACACTCCTCAACCATTGCTTCATCTCAACATGGCATCCACATCTTTCTGTCACAGTAAACAAACAGAATTCAGCCTGGGATTACCATTCGCTGCTCTTTTATTCACTGTCTCCTTTCCCTCGAGCATACAAAGTCGGTTGCAGTGTGCTATGGAGAGAGAGAGAGGTTTTAGAGATCACACAAAAGCACTGCTTGCTGCTCAGGATTATTCAAATAAACTCTGCAGAAAACTTGGATAAACAGGGCTAGACTTTTTTCTTTTTTCTTCCTTGTTTTTTTCTTTTTTCTTTCCCTTTATCTTGTCTTTTTTTCCTTTTTTCTTTTTTTTTCTTCCTTTTTTTCTTCCCTTTTTTCCCTATGTTTTTCTTTCATTTTTCCTTTCTTTTCTTTCCTTTTTTCTTTTTTTCTTTCCCTTTTTTCCTTTCTTACCTTTTTTCTTCCTCCTTCTTTTTTCTTCCCTTTTTTCCTTTCTTATGTTTTTCTTTCCTTTTTTCTTTCTTTTCTTTCCCCTTTTCTTTCCTTTTTTTCTCTTTTCTTTCCTTTTTTCTTTCTTTTTTATTTTCCTTTTTTCTTTCATCTTTTTTCTTCCTCCTTCCTCTTTTTTCTTTCTTATATTTTTTTCTTCCTCCTTCCTCTTTTTTATTCCCTTTTTTCTGTTCTTATGGGTTTTTTTTTCCTTTTTTCTTTCTTTTCTTGCCTTTTTCCTTTCTTTTCTTTCCTTTTTTTATCTTTTCTTTCTTTTCTTTCCTTTTTTCTTTCTTTTTTTGTTCCCATTTTTCCTTTCTTATCTTTTTTCTTCCTCCTTCCCCTTTTTTCTTCCCTTTTTCCTTTCTTATGTTTTTCTTTCCTTTTTTCTTTCCTTTCTTTTTCTCTTTTCTTTCTTTTCTTTCCTTTTTTCTTTCTTTTTTCTTTCCCTTTTTTCCTTTCTTATCTTTTTCTTCATTTTTTCTCCCATTTTTCTTTTTCTTTTTTCTTTATCTTTCTTTTTCCCTTTCTTTTAGCTTTTTTTTTTTTTTTTTTCTTTATTTTTCCCCATTTTTTCTTTTTTATTTCCTTTTCTTTTTTCTTTTTTTTTTTTCCTTTGTTTTTTTGAATCAGCTCCTTGTGTGCAGGAAAATGAAATGTTCCCCCTAAATGTTCCCCCTAATTATAATAAATCACGTTCCTTACTCCAGGTGTACGACCTTGAAACATTCATGTCTGTAATTTATGTCTCATTTTATTATTTGGTTGGTTGGGTGGGTGGGTTTTGGCTGTTGGTTTTTGGGGGGGCTTTTTGTGTCTTTGAGGGGGTTATGTTTGTTTGTTTGTTTGTTTCACATGGCTGTGGAGAAGCTTTTCTTGACTGTTATATGCATTTTTAAAGCAGTGGTGTTTGTGTGCACACTTAATGAAAAATCACTGTCGTTCTGCCCACTAAACAGTCAGATTTTGCCAGGACAAAATAGATCAGGGTCTCTTTTCTTGAGATGGCAATTCATTTCCAGATTATTGGGTTGTATTTTTAACCTTCATCATACAAAAGTTTTGTCATACCTTATAATTGCTCTGACAAAACCGTTCGCAGTGACACGAGTGGTGGCTTTGGCTACCAAGACAGATTTTCATAATAATGAGTTTTTTCCTGTAGGGGGCTGTGAACTGCTAATTAGCATCTATGACCCAATATTCTCAGCAAATAAGAGTAATAGCAGTAATTTCTAGCTTTATGCAGGGTGTAAGTCTAATATTACCAGCACTTCTGTTTCATTTGTAATTAACTGCAAGCAATTATTACAGAGTCAAGGAAGTATATCCTAATGCTCGTAGGTAATAAAAAAAATTGAAATGATGTTTGTAAAACTCATATGTTTCATGCTGGGTGCACTGATTTCTTTCAGAGAGCTGTGATTATGTGCCCATCAATTAAAAATTGGTCTTTAATGCTTCTTTATATTGATATGCCTTTGGATGCTGCTGTAGAAGTATCTTGGCCTTGGTTTAATTGTCTTCCTTTTTCCTTCAAAAAAAAAAAAGAAAGAAAAAAATCCAAACAAACTCTATCCTTGAAATTTCAATTAATAGTTTGACCACAAGACCTTAGTGAATACTTAATCTGGCTACTTGATCTCAACAGAAGATTTAAATGGTACTGAAAGGAGTTGTTTACACTTGATTTTATGAGGTCTGCAGCTTAGTCCTATTAGAACCGTGACCCACAAGGCTGCTGAGAGGGCGGAGTGTGCTCTGTGTGCTGTGGCTGACCTTCCTAAACAAGAAACAGATCTGATGTTTCTTTTGCTCAGCAAAATAATGCAGAAGGCTTGCTGCAAGCTGACTTTCCACTAGTTATATTCATCTCTATAACAGTGGGAACAGCTAAGACATAGTAGCTACCCATGGCAATTTCATAGCTACTGGAAGGGTGCTGTGCTTTGTCTTTTCTTTGAACACCTTAGCACCACAGACTTGGGTTATTTGCACAGAAAGAGGTCTTTATTTGAATACCAAGCTCTGCATAGAGGTGGGTATAGAGTTATCTGCTTTACATGTTTTGACAAAGGTTCAAATGTTGGGGCATCTTCTCCTTGCAAAGTGCTCTTCTCTTTTAGGATCAGTTCAAGGTCCTACACCTAGGTTGGGGCATCGTCGATATCAGTCCAGTCTGGGAGATGATGAGATGGAGAGCAGCCCTGAAGAAAATGACCTGGAGGTGCTGGTGGATGAGAAGCTGGACATGAGCCAAAAATGTGTGCTTGCAGCCCAGAAGGCAAATCACATCCTGGGCTGCATCAAAAGAAGTGTGGCCAGCAGGTGGAGAGAGGTGATACTGCCACTCTGCTCTACTGTGCTGAGACCTTACCTGGAGTGCTGTGTCCAGCTCTGGAGCTCCCAACAGAAGAGAGACATGGACCTGCTGGCGTGGGTCCAGATGAGGCCATGAAAATGATCAGAACACCTCTCCTACAAGGAGAGGTTGAAGGAACTGGGGTTGTTCAGCCTGGAGAAGAGAGGGCTCCAGGGAGACCTAATAGCCTTCCAGTAGCTGAAGCGGACCTACAGGAAGGCTGGAGAATGACTGTTTACAGAGGCTTGAAGTGATAGGGAGAGGGGCAATGGCTTGAAATTAGAGAGGAGTAGATAGAGATTGGATGTTAGAAACAAGATCTGCATCACGAGGGCAGTGGAACATGGGAAGAGGTTGCCCAGGGAGGTGTCTGGGGCCTCATCCCCAGAGAAATTCAAGGTCAGGTTTGACAAGGCTCTGGGCAACCTGATCTAGTGGTGGATGTCCCTGCTGACTGCAGCAGGATGGGACTGGATGGGCTTTGAAAGTCCTTTCCAAGCTAAACCATTTTATAGTTCTATGATTTTGTTTAAACAACTTTAAACATCTATGGATATAGCATGTTCCTGAACTGTACAAGTCATGGTCCAGGTTTGGAGGGGCTGATTGTGGAAACACTGATGCAGAAATCTTGTTATACTCACCACACTCACAGAGATTGTCAAACAAAAGGCCATAGCAGTGATGATACTAAAAGATACAGAATGATGGCTATTCCTACCCTATGGTATTGGGGGGTTCAGTCTTCCTGCACAAAGAAATATAATTAAACCAAAACATGTACTTGGGTAAAAGTGCTTTAGATTGCCAAAGAGGTCTTTTGGGGAAAGGAAGCACCACAAAACCTTTCTCTTCTCTAAGGCAGTATGAGCAGTGCTGCATTCTGTTTGAGCTGTCACACTTCTCTAGGAAGAAAGCTTCCCTCTCCTTTCATATTCATCAGTGTAAATCATAAAGGTGTCCAGGTGAAAGCAGAATCTGTCCTACAAACTAGACAGAATCAACATCTCCCTGTTTTCCATTCCTGCAGGTGCTTGGGATGAAACAGTTGTAAGTCATCATGTCAGTGACATACTGGTGTGCAGGATTTCATGAAGCAGGGTTTTGAACTGTAATTGAGAATAGAAACTGATAGTTATCCTTTTTTTTGCCCCAGCATTCTAGCTTGTATTTCTCAGAGGATGGTGACAATGAGTCTTAGGAACTGCTATTCTTCTGGACATATCTTATTACTCTAGCAATGTGTGCATTTCCTTGTTATCTTTCTCCTCCTATGCCCCTTCTGTCAACTTTATGCACTGTCTTCATGACTTTATAACCTTTTTATATTGTACCTGTGCTTTCCTCCAACCTTCCTTCCCTTTAGTGTTCTTTCATCCTTTCTTCCTTGGGAAACCCATTTTAAATTCCAAGCTGCCTGTCTCCTGATGTTTGGAGGCTTAACTCTGACATTTAGCCTTTTGGATAGAACTTCTCAGGGGTCTTTTTTAATGAAGGACAGGTAGAGGGAGGGAGACTTTAAAACAAGATTTCTCTCTCTCCTGAACATCACATCAGGTGTTAGTAGTGGATGTAATTCCTATTATCAGTTAATGACAAACAATTTGCGTTTACTCGAGTTGGTCATTCTGCCCCTGTACACTGCACTGGTTAGGCCGCACCGTGAGTACTGCGTCCAGTTCTGGGCCCCTCAGTTTAGGAAGGATGTTGACTTGCTGCAAGGTGTCCAGAGGAGGGCAACAAAGCTGGTGAGGGGTTTGGAACACAAGCCCTATGAGGAAAGGCTGAGGGAGCTGGGGTTGCTTAGCCTGGAGAAGAGGAGACTCAGGGGTGACCTTCTTGCTCTCTACAACTCCCTGAAGGGAGGTTGTAGCCAGGCAGAGGTTGGCCTCTTCTCCCAGGCAGCCAGTACCAGAACAAGAGGACACAGTCTCAGGCTGCGCCAGGGCAGGTTTAGGCTGGATGTTAGGAAGAAGTTCTACACAGAGAGAGTGATTGCCCATTGGAATGGGCTGCCTGAGGAGGTGGTGGAGTCACCTTCATTGGAGGTGTTCAGGAGGAGACTTGATGGGGTGCTTGGTGCCATGGTTTAGTTTTTGGGTGGGATGGATTGTTTGATGGGTTGGACACGATGATCTTGAAGGTCTCTTTCAACCTGGTGTATTGTATTGTATTGTAAGTTCTGCGGACTTCACAAGAGTGACATTCAGTGAATCATCAATAAGGGCATTTTTTGTCTCCATGTGAAGTCCTGAGATATTTCAACCTGAGGAGGAGCAGACCACCCAGCAGAAGTTATGCTGAAACATTGTCAGATAAGGAAGCTGCATATTCTACACTTGTCCCTTGCAAGACTGGTTTCTGGAAATGCTTTTGTTTGTGCACTTGTTTCTCCACAGTCTCTAAGAGTGCCTCCAACATTACGACAGCACGTTATTTTTCTTGTCCATTTTGCACATGCCAGCATAGTGCATGATACACAGATAAATTCTGAGGTCCAATCCTGCCATTATGTATCATAGAATCATCAAATTGTTAGTGTTGGAAGGGACCTCAAGGATCAATGAGTTCCAACCCCCCTGCCATGGGCAGGGACACCTCACACTACAGCAAGTTGCTCACAGCCACATCCAGCCTGGCTGCAAAAACCTCCAGGCAGGAGGCTTCCACCACCTCCCTGGGCAACCTGTGCCAGTCTCTCACCACCCTCATGGGGAACAACTTCTTCCTAACATCCAATCTCAATCTACCCATTTCTAGTTTTGCTCCATTCCCCCCAGTCCTATCACTCCCTGACACCCTCAAAAGTCCCTCCCCAGCTCTCTTGTTGCCCCCTTCAGATACTGAAAGGCCACAAGAAGGTCTCCTTGGAATCTTCTGTTCTCCAGACTGAACAACCCAAACTCCCTCAGTCTGTCAGAAGAAGAGAAGAGAAGAGAAGAGAAGAGAAGAGAAGAGAAGAGAAGAGAAGAGAAGAGAAGAGAAGAGAAGAGAAGAGAAGAGAAGAGAAGAGAAGAGAAGAAGAAGAGAAGAGAAGAGAAGAGAAGAGAAGAGAAGAGAAGAGAAGAGAAGAGAAGAGAAGAGAAGAGAAGAGAAGAGAAGAGAAGAGAAGAGAAGAGAAGAGAAGAGAAGAGAAGAGAAGAGAAGAGAAGAGAAGAGAAGAGAAGAGAAGAGAAGAGAAGAGAAGAGAAGAGAAGAGAAGAGAAGAGAAGAGAAGAGACCAGGCTGGAAGAGACCTTCAAGATCATTGCATCCAACCTATCATCCAACACCACCTAAACAACTAAACCATGTAACCAAGCACCCCATCAAGTCTCCTCCTGAACACCTCCAATGAAGGTGACTCCACCACCTCCACGGGCAGCCCATTCCAATGGGCAATCACTCTCTCTGTATAGAACTTCTTCCTAACCTCCAGCCTAAACGTGCCCTGGTGCAGCCTAAGACTGTGTCCTCTTGTTCTGGTACTGGCTGCCTGGGAGAAGAGACCAGCCTCTGCCTGGCTACAACCTCCCTTCAGGGAGTTGTAGAGAGCAAGAAGGTCACCCCTCAGTCTCCTCTTCTCCAGGCTAAGCAACCCCAGCTCCCTCAGCCTCTCCTCATAGGGCTTGTGTTCCAAGCCCCTCACCAACTTCGTTGCCCTTCTCTGGACACCTTCCAGCAAGTCAACCTCCTTCCTAAACTGAGGGGCCCAGAACTGGACACAGGACTCAAGGTGCGGCCTAACCAGTGCAGTGTACAGGGGCACAATGACCTCCCTGCTCCTGCTGGCCACACTGTTCCTGATGCAGGCCAGGATGCCATTGGCCCTCTTGGCTGCCTAGGCACACTGAAGGCTCATGTTCAGCCTACCATCAACCAGTACCCCCAGGTCCCTCTCTGCCTGGCCGCTCTCCAGCCACTCTGACCCCAGCCTGTAGCACTGCCTGGGGTTGCTGTGGCCAATGTGCAGAACCTGGCACTTGGATGTGTTCAATCTCCTGCCCTTGGACTCTGCCCATCTGTCCAGCCTGGCAAGGTCCTTCTGCAAAGCCTCTCTACCCTCCAGCAGATCAACTCCTGCCCCCATCTTGGTGTCATCTGCAAATTTACTGCTGATGGACTCAATGCCCTCATCCAGATCATCAGTAAAGATATTGAACAGGATGGAGCCCAGCACTGATCCCTCAGGGACACCACCAGTGCCTGGCCGCCAGCTGGCTGTGGCACCATTCACCACCACTCTCTGGGCTCCGCCCTCCAGCCAGTTCCTAACCCAGCTCAGAGTGCTGCTGTCCAAGCCAGGGGCTGATAGCTTGGCCAGGAGTTTGCTGTGGGGGACAGTATCACAGTATTACCAAGGTTGGAAGAGACCTCGAAGAGCATCGAGTCCAACCTGTAACCACAAACCTCACGACTAGACCATGGCACCAAGTGCCACATCCAGTCCCCTCCTGAACACCTCCAGGGACGGTGACTCAACCACCACCCCGGGCAGCACATTCCAATGGCGAATCACTCTCTCGGTGAAGAACTTTCTCCTCACCTCCAGCCTAAACTTCCCCTGTTGCAGCTTGAGACTGTGTCCTCTTGTTCTGGTGCAGGTTTCTAGGGAGATGAGGCCAACCCCTTCCTGGCTCCAACCACCTTGTAGAGAGCAATGAGGTCGCCCCTGAGCCTCCTCGTCTCCAGGCTAAGCAACCCCAGCTCCCTCAGCCTCTCCTCACAGGGCTGTGCTCCAGACCCCTCCCCAGCCTTGTTGCCCTTCTCTGGACACATTCAAGTGTCTCAATGTCCTTCACAAATTGAGGGGCCTAGAACTGAACACAGGACTCAAGGTGTGGCCTAACCAAAGCAGAGTACAGGGGCACAATGACCTCCCTGCTCCTGCTGGCCACACTATTCCTAATGCAGGCCAGGATGCAGTTGCCCTTCTTGGCCCCCTGGGCTCACTACTGGCTCATGTTCAGGCGGCTGTCGATCAGCACCCCCAGGTCCCTCTCTGTTTGGCAGCTCTCCAGCCACTCCGACCCCAGCCTGTAGCTCTGCATGGGGTTGCTGTGGCCAAAGTGCAGTACCCGGCACTTGGACTTGTTGAATGCCATCCTGTTGGACTCTGCCCATCTGTCCAGTCGGTCAAGGTCCCTCTGCAGAGCCCTTCCACCCTCTAACTGACCAACATCTGCTCCCAACTTGGTGTCATCTGCAAATTTGCTGATGACTGTCTCAATGCCCTCATCCACATCATCAATGAAGACATTGAAGAGGATGGGGCCCAGCACTGATCCCTGGGGGATGCCACTGGTGACTGGCCTCCAGCTGGAGTTGGCACCATTGACCACCACTCTCGGGGCCCGGCCCTCCAGCCAGTTCCCAACCCAGCGCAGAGTGTTGCTGTCCAAGCCACGAGCTGACAGCTTGGCCAGCAGTTTGATGTGGGGGACGGTGTCAAAGGCCTTGCTGAAGTCCAGGTAGACTACATCTACCAGGCATGGGAGAGGAGCTCCAGCCCTCTATTCATCCTCATGGCTCTCCTCTGGACACGCTCCTTATAAACACTCCTGTTGTTTCCTGTAGGACTTTTCCTTACACTGCAGCTTGTTAAGTGTCTGCATTTGCTTGGAAACCCCACCCTTCAGAGGGCTGCATTCAAATAAAGGTAACACCAAAAATGCTGAAGAAGCCAGCAGCTGATTTCTGTTGCTATAGGCAGTGTGTAAACACCTTGTGCTGCCTTTCAGGATGCCTGACTATATCCATAGTGTGAATGAGAGAAGCACCCTCCATTAGTGTGATCCAGCTCCCAGGAGGGATTATGGCTAGCTCTCTACTGTCTTTAATGGGAAATAGGATCAGGATGTCAGTGCTTTGAAAAAAGAAAGGGTTTTGATAAAAAAAAAAGATATGGTATTCCTTTTCCAAAGCCTGACACAATAGGGAAAACACATCCCCTGAGCCTGCATGTGCCTTCTGCAAACATTCTTCTTGCTGTTTAGCCTCATAATAACTGAGCTTCTGTTTAATTTCAAATACATATTCACTTTCCAGATGATGCAGGGAAGAAGAGTGCATTTACTGTGCTTTTGGCAGGCTTGCAGGGATTCCTTTGAGTGGGTACGAACCTGCTTTTCTTCCAGGTAATTTGAACCATCTCCACTCATTTGATTTTCACTATCACGAAAAAAAGATCCATGTAGGAGTTCCATAAAGCTGCAAATTACAGCTAAGTTCAAATCCTTAAAGGCATTTCAAGTGCACATTGTAACAGAGACTCATAGTAATCAAGTTGCAGAAAGACTCTTAGAACAGCCATCCTCCCTCTTTCTGAATTGCTGGGGAATGGGCAGATGTGGAAATTATGAGTAATGTAATTGATGATATTAGGGCTTTTAAATACCCAAGCTTTCCACAATCAAGATCTATTTGAGTTCAGAATCTAATAAGTAGTAAATACAATAGGTTTCAGTAGGATGTTTTATCAGGTTCTCTGCAGTGCTTCCTCCCACCCCACACCCCCACCCTCAGCCCTGGCTTTTATGGGCAGCATTACCATCTAATCAGTAGACAAGTTGGAAAATGTTATTGTGACACATAATCACTTTGAGCTCATCTTTTTTTCTCTTTCTTTGATGTGCAGCTACTGTCAGCTTGCTTATAAGGTGTGTTTCCAAGGGCTTTGTCTCCATTTTTTTTAAACAGGTGACACAGCCGGTACTGCTATCCCAGAGTGTGTCTTGCCAACTTATTTATTGTGTACAAAGAAAGACCAAACTCCCCCAAATCCCAGTGAATGTCCTCCAGATTTCACTTCATTTATAAAAACCTCTTTAGTAAAAATAACCACTCCAAGATTTATTCTGAACATGTGCTGAATATATTGTAGAGGTACTTTTTCAACCCCATGGAAAAGCTCTTTATAGCGAGGAGTTAATTTCCAGTTACAGAATCATAGAATGTTAAGGGCTGGAAGGGGCTCATCCAGTCTCAAGCTGTGCCAGGGGAGGTTAAGGCTGGAGATGAGGAGAAAGTTCTTCCCAGAATTGGTCCCAGTAATTGGCCATTGGAATGTGCTGCCCGGGGAGGAGTCACCATCCCTGGAGGTGTGCTAAAAGGGATTGGATGTGGCACTTGGAGCCATGGTTTAGTTAGCCATGAGGTGTTGGGTGATGGGTTGGACTTGATGATCTCTGAGGTCTTTTCCAACCTCATTGATTCTATGATTCTATGATTCAGTGCAATGCCCCTGCCAGAGCAGGATCACCTAGAGCAGATCACACAGGAACACACCCAGGCAGGTTTTGAATACCTCCAGAGAGGGAGACTCCACAACCCCCTGGGCAGCCTGTTCCAGGGCTCTGTCACCATCACACTGAAAAATTTTTTCCTGCTGTTTCCATGGAATTTCCTCTGCCTCAGCTTCCACCACTGCCCCTTGTGCTGTCATCGGGCATCACCCAGCAGAGCCTGGCTCCAGCCTCGGGGCACTCACCCTGCACAGCTTTATCAGCATGAATGAGGTCACCCTCAGCCTCCTCTTCTCCAAGCTAAGGAGCCCCGGCTTTCTCAGTTTCCCTTCATCCCTCTTCCTTTACTCTGCAGACCAGACTGAATGAATCAAAAAATCCTGCATTATGTTTCATCTACAAAAAAAAAAAAAAACAAAAAACCAAAGAAAAGAAAGAAAACATGTCAGTGAGGAGCCCAGCTCATCTTATTACCGTAGGTACAGAGCCTGACACCCTTGCTTACGTGTTAATTTATCCACACACCCACACACAAAAAGCACGTTAGTGTGAGGTGAGTAAAAAATATTTGCACCACTGGAAAAAAACAACTGCTAAATCACATTTCTCCAGATTCCCTGAAAAGCAAAACATGTTGCAGCTTTGCCTTTGATATTTCCTAGTTTGGTAGAATGAAAACAGAAGGCCTTTTTTTTTTTTTTTTTTTCCCCAAGAAAGAATATATTTTCACTGCAAAAAAAAAAAAAAAACAATTAAAAAGGGACTTTTCATTCCAAACAAGAGAATGAAAACTGAGAAAATTTGCCTAAGTATGAAAAAGTGCTGTGGGTTTTGGTGTTCTTTTTTGTTCAAAAGGGACATTTAATGTTGGGGGGGTTGATTGGTTGTTTTTTTTTTTACTACAGGATTTAAAAAGAATTAATTTATTCTTGGATATAAAAGTAGAATATTGGAGGGTTTTACAGATGTCTCCTCCTTCCTGACAGGTAGCACAATGTAGATATATTAAGAAGGGCCGGTTGGATGAGCCAGGGAATGATAGGCCTGTCAGCCTGAACTCAGTGCCAGGCAAGATTATGGAACAGGTCATCTTGAGTGCGATCACACAGCACTTACAGGATGGCCAAGGGCTCAGGCCCAGCCAGCATGGATTTAGAAAGGGCAGGTCCTGCCTGACCAACCTGATCCCCTTCCATACCCAGGTGACTGCCTGGTGGATGTGGGGAGGCCTGTGGATGTGGTCTACCTGGAATTCAGCAAGGTCTTTGATATCATCCCTCACAGCAAACTGCTGGCCAAGCTGGCAGCCCATGGCTTGGACAGGATCACACTGCGTTGGGTTAGGAAATGGCTGGAGCCCAGAGAGTGGTGGTGAATGGTGCCACATCCAGCTGGCGGCCAGGCAATAGTGGTGTGCCCCAAGGATCATTGCTGGGCCCCATGCTCTTTAACATCTTTACTGATGATCTGGATGACGGCATTGAGTCCATCAGCAGTAAATGGGCGGACGACACCAAGCTGGGGGCAGGAGTTGATCTGCTGGAGGGCAGAGAGGCTTTGCAGAGGGACCTCGACAGGCTGGACAGATGGGCAGAGTCCAATGGCATGAGATTTAACACATCCAAGTGCCGGGTTCTGCACATTGGCCACAGCAACCTCAGGCAGTGCTACAGGCTGGGGTCAGAGTGGCTGGAGAGCGGCCAGGCAGAGAGGGACCTGGGGGTACTGGTTGATGGTAGGCTGAACATGAGCCTTCAGTGTGCCCAGGCAGCCAAGAAGGCCAATGGCATCCTGGCCTGCATCAGGAAGAGTGTGGCCAGCAGGAGCAGGGAGGTCATTGTGCCGCTGTACACTGCACTGGTTAGGCCACACCTTGAGTCCTGTGTCCAGTTCTGGGCCCCTCAGTTTAGGAAGGATGTTGACTTGCTGGAAGGTGTCCAGAGAAGGGCAACAAAGTTGGTGAGGGGCTTGGAACACAAGCCCTATGAGGAGAGGTTGAGGGAGCTGGGGTTGCTTAGCCTGGAGAAGAGGAGACTCAGGGGTGACCTTCTTGCTCTCTACAACTCCCTGAAGGGAGGTTGTAGCCAGGCAGAGGTTGGCCTCTTCTCCCAGGCAGCCAGCACCAGAACAAGAGGACACAGTCTCAAGCTGCGCCAGGGCAGGGTTAGGCTGGATGTTAGGAAGAAGTTCTATACAGAGAGAGTGATTGCCCATTGGAATGGGCTGCCCGTGGAGGTGGTGGAGTCACCTTCATTGGAGGTGTTCAGGAGGAGACTTGATGGGGTGCTTGGTGCCATGGTTTATTTGTTTAGGTGGGTTGGATTGGTTGGTCTCTTCCAACCTGGTTTATTGTATTGTATTGTATTGCCTAAATACCTGTAAATATTGTAAATATTGTGTATTTTGTACACCTTCATTGCATTCCATTGGAGATTGTAGTTTTGCTTGTAAATACAGCTTCATTTGCTTCCATCTGGGCTGGTCTGGCAAATTGAACGTTGGGACGAATCTTCAACCCACCACACCTGTCCAAAATAGAGTCTGGATGAGCCCCATTGACATAGTACAATGCCATTAGTAAAAGACAGCTCCTGCCCAGCTCTAGCAGTTTGCAGGTCGACTGCTGATCTGCACAGATTGCTCCACGCACCGCTGCAGTCTGCTCCTATCCAGCCGTTTAGACAGACTTCTAATGACTTCTCCAAATTTTGAAGCATTTTGGAAAAAAAAGGAACAAACCAGAACCTGTTAGGTGTCTTCACATTCCAAACCTAGAAGCTGTTAATCTTTCTCAGAAAAAGATGATAGGTTCAGGGAGTGAAAATCCAGGGTGCTGGTCCTTGCTTAGCACTCGGGCTCAGAATTCCTTTCTGGAAAAATGCTGTAGGACAGGAACATGCTCCAGCCACTGCCTTGATGGGCAGCTGGGAGGAGAGCAGAAGCACAGAAGCACAGATTGTCCACCTGCACACATTTGCAGCGGGGAGATGGGGGGAGCTCTCTGTCAACCAACCTGCTGCGTTGGGCTAAAAAAACTGTTTAGTCAACACCATTCTGTTTCTATAACCTTTGTTTCTGATGAGTCAGCACATTTTGTGGGGAAGGGAGAGGGGGAAAAAAAAATAAGAGGCTCTGTTGTAACATTTCTAACCCATTCCACTATCAATTGCAAAATTATGGCTATTGCTATAAATGGTTTATGTGGGAAATAACCAGGAGAGGCAGGCCAAATTGAATATACTTTGTATTAGGGAAAGCACTCGGCATCGTTTTAAGTCTCCCAGAGCACACACAATTTGTCTGGGTTCCCTTGTTGTATCAGCCCTGCAATTTAGGCCCACCTTTGAAGCCTGCCAGACTGGGAGGTATGATACTAATGCATGCATTGATTATGAATGCCTGGGTTAAGTGAACAATTATTAACTAGTGAATGAGATAGTTAAAGAACGCCTGAGTTTGCTGTTCCTGGCATTTCCCAGTGACAAGAATGAAAGCAAGCTGAAGAATCTTTTGGATGCAGGATTGTTTTTCCATGGATGAGGAATTACAGATTGGCTTTTTAACTTCAGCTTTTCCAAACAGTTTTTCAGTTATTTAATTTACTCTACATGGAGTCTATTGATTATTCAAGTTGGCAGTCAATTTTATAGGGCACCCCGCTGTTTCTTTGCTTAATGTAGTCAATGATTGTAATTGCTTGATCAGTGCAGCCCATGAAATAGGTTTTGTGTCTTTTTTACAATGCATTGATGGCTTTATCTGATGCAGTCTTGGCAGGGTCTAGGTTTTACAGCACGATCCTGAACTCCCAGAGGTCTCTAGATTAATGGCTATGGCTTTCTGTTGGAGCTGCTGATACTGCTCTCCAGAATGCATTCACACATCTGGCATGCCACACTTGGCAGTTGTGCCAGCTTTTTTGTTGCGCAGTTACAGAATATCTCACCAGTGCCTAGTTAACTGTTTTCACTAAGGGAATGAGATAAAAAGCCATCCACAGAGCTGCTGGCACGAGCTCTGTGTCATTGCAATCACAAATTTTTAATTTTTCTATTACACTTTTCAGGAGGCCAATTGATGTCTAGGAACAACAAAACACGCCCGGGATTTGCTGCGTGAACTCTTGCTTCGGTTCTGCAGAGAAAAGCACCGACCACAACCCCAAAACCCAAGCAGATCCCAAGCTCATTGTGATTTCCTCTAAATGTCCTGTTAAAGCTTTTGTATGCCCAAAGGAAAAAAAAAAAAAAAAAAAGGAAAAAAAGGGAAAAAAATAGGAATAAGCTTTCTGTTGTAGTGTCAGTAAATAAACTGATTGAAATTACTTCCCTCTGCCTCGAGTTCTTTATGAGCAGAAAGAAAAGAAATACAGGTGGGAAGAGCAGCAAGACAGATCTCATCACCTTGTGTGGTGGGTTGAAATTTCTCCCCTACCCCCCCAACATTAACTTTGCCAGACCAGCTCAGTTGGAAGCAAACGGAAGCTGGATTGACAGGCAAAACTACAACCTACAATGGAATGCAATGAAGATGTACGAAACATACAGGAGTTACAGGTAGTTACAGTTAACAAACAACACAAGGACCCCCTGGTCAAAGACCAGGAGAGCTGTCCTTCTGCACCCCCACCCCTGTCCAAAAAGGAGAAAGGAGCAGAGAGAAAGTAGTTGTTAGACTTCACCAAAACAATACAGCCAAGGCCAGGCAGAAGTAGATTAGTAATCCCTTTAGAGCACAAAGTGAGCAGAGAAGAGAAGCCCCAAGAATGTTATAGAATAGAATAGAATGTTATAGAATAGAATGTTATAGAATAGAATGTTATAGAATAGAATAATAGAATAGAATAGAATAGAATAGAATAGAATAGAATAGAATAGAATAGAATAGAATAGAATAGAATGGAATGGAATGGAATGGAATGGAATGGAATGGAATGGAATGGAATGGAATGGAATGGAATGGAATGGAATTAACCAGGTTTGGGTACAAGCAAGTCTTACAGCAGATATCTTTCCAATGGAATCATTTAGAATTACCTTTGGTTTTCCTTTTCACGCCCAATAGTGATTTATTTACATTTTTCTACTTTCCTGCTCAAAATCTGTAACAAAATTTTAAAGGCATAGCCTAGAACTACCTTGCTAGGAGTGAAGTGATTCCTTTGTCTTCCATTGGTTCGTGTTAAATTACTTAAGCTTCATTTAGCTCTGTTTGAAAGTCAGTGTTTCATATTTGGTAGCATTTGAATGGTATTATTAGGTATGTAAAATGCAGTCCTAATAAGCAGGCCAAGAAAACATAATGAAATATGCAACACAGGTGCATAAATGCATGGACAATATAATTATATAGCACACATACACCATTTACAGTGCCTAAGGTGATATCCTGCCAAAAATGTAGAAGTGTGATAGATTTTGGACCAGCTGTGGTATGAGCTGATTTCCTCAGCTGAGCTTGACATAGAAGCTGGACGTGTGCAACCCCTATATTAATTCTTTTCTCTCCAGGTAGTAAACTGTAAATGCATAATGCATCTTTGTGTAGTAAAGGTCTACTGAGAAGACATCTGGGATTTGATATTTAAAATTCCAAGCCTGTCTTTCCACTGCAATATCAGTTATGTTGGGCAATAACAAGGGAATCATGTGTATCTATATGCAATATTAATAATCCACAAACCCATGTGTTAACAATAAATAGCCTTAATAAAATCTGTCAGAAGAAAAAAAATGGCAAGAATAACACAGCAAACACTTCCAGCGCTGTCATTATCTTGACACATCACTGCTGCAATATCTTGTGATTTCAGCTGACCTTAGTGCAGTGAAATCCAGTTATGTTCCACAGGCCCACCCCAAAAGCTTCTAAGCACAGAAGTAACTGCTCATGTAATCTGTTCCATGGAACTCCATGACACTGTTATCAGTGTCAAGGCTTTAAACAGATGGCTTCGCTCCTTCAAATACTACAACTGCTTCCTTGCGTGCTCTTTTCCATCCCGAAAAACTGTGCTACTTTTAATTCAATACTATCTTGACTCCTTGGCTTGAAGGATTAAGGATCCTCAATACTGACAATGTAAACAGCTCACAGGAGTGAAGAGCCAAACATCAGCATTCAAAATGTCACCAGCAGACTATCGAAAGTCGCTGCATCATTTCCCTCCAGACTTGGGAAAAAGAGAAAAGAGGCCATCACCCTTTCCATGTTTCTAGCTTTTCTGAGCATGTGTGGTGGCTTGAAATTTACATAGATAAAAAGCTGCATTCTGCATAGAAGTTCATCGCATCTCAGCCCGATTCTGTGCACTGTTTATTTACCTGCTACACACACTATTCACTCCTGTGGCTGGAACGATGTGTTTTTTTACTCTTGATGGAACAACAAATAATGGTTACATAACTTCTATGAGAAAAGGTGAGCCAATCAAGAGGAATCTGATAAATACAGATGGAGAAAAAAGGGGGAAGTACACCACTGTAAACTCGTATTTATACTGCACCTTTCAGAGTGGTACTTTCTGCCGTTTTTTTTCCCCATGCTCTATTTTGCCCATGACGATAAAATGGGAAGTGTAAAAACAATACTGGAATAGGCTTCCCAGGGATGTGTTTGAGGCCCTGTCCCTGGAGACATTCAAGAGTAGGCTAGATGTGGCCCTGGGTGGTCTGACTTAGTTGGAGATGTCCTTGCTGCCTGCAGAGAGGTTGGACAAGATGACTTGTGAGGGTCCCTTCCACCCCAGTGCAGTCTGTATGGATGTGTCAAAGCAGGATGACAAACACTGACAGCTGAAAACATTAAAAAATGGTTTTCTCCCTTAAAATTCAGTTGCAAAACCACTCTATTTCAAATCTTTCCCCTAATCTCTCTAGATAAGTGCTGTTGTTAATATTGCTAGGCACTGCTCTGATAAACACAGGGTAGCCTGCTACACCTGGGTGGAAAGCACTGTAGCTATTGCAGGCTTACTTTTCTATCTTCACTCAGACAATGATCACTTTGCTCCTAAAGTAAGCAGAATCCAGAGCATGGCAGGAATCAAAACTCTGTTTATATGCAGAGTCTGCCTAGGAGGTATCTGTGGATGTGGATAGCAGGTTCATTGCTGTTCCACAAAACACAATGGACATTTGCTACAGCTTTTGAAGGAGGCAAAACTTCACCTGTACTACTTTGCTGGGGACAATGTTGTTGAATTATGCTGGAGCACTGAACTGACCTGGAATTTTGTAAACCCTGTACAAAATACTATGCCCCACTCACCATCCCTTTCACATTCAAAGTTAATTCTGAGCATGACATCTGGCTCTTTCAACATCACCAGTCTGCATGTGAAAGCCATTCCTAGAAAACAAAAGGTAAATGTCCCTCTCTCTCTTTTTTTCAGCTATTTGTGACATTCCAGAGACTTGTGGCCAAGTCACCACATGTAGAAATTGCATTGACCATTAAAGTCTGAGACCTAGCCTTAGCTTTTTATTGTCAGCCTTGGGTGGCAGCTGCTTGGTGTCACTTGTGACCTGTACATTCAAAGATTCATAGGATGATTTGGGTTGGAAATGAACTTGAATATCACCTAGTTCCAACCTCCTGCCATGGACAGGGACACCTTTCACTACACCACAGTGCATAAGGCCTCATCCAGCCTGGCCTTGAACACCTCCAGGGAGGGTGCATCCATGACCTCCCTGGGCAACCTGTTCCAGTGTGTCACCACCCTCACTGCAAAGAATTTCTTAGAGTCATGGAATCATAGAATCAACAAGGTTGGAAAAGACCTCAAAGATCATCAAGTCCAACCTGTCACCCAAGACCTCATGACTACCAGACCATGGCACCAAGGAAAAGCATGAACCAATCCCCTCTTGAACACCCCCAGGGATGCTGACTCCACCACCTCCCTGGGCAGCACATTCCAATGGCTAACAATTCTCTCTGTGAAGAACTTTCTACTCACCTCGAGCTTAAACTTCCCCTGACACAGCTTGAGACTGTGTCCTCTCACTCTGGTGCTGGTTGCCTGCGAGAAGAGACCAAAATGTCCACAACATCTCAGGACATCAGACGTCTCAGGAAAGGAATGTCCTAGCTGTTTATTTGCTTAAGGAAGCTTGGAATTGTTTTGCTAATTTTTGGTTTTGGTATCACTAAGAACATAGCTAAGAAATATATAAATTCCCCTCTTTGCAAAATAATCTTCTGAAGTAAAATATTCCTATCAGCATACTCCATATGCTGTAAATAATAATCATCACTGGTTCTCAATTTATGGGTTTTGTTTGGAGTGCTAAACCTGGGTCTTTTTAGATATTGCTCCAAGACACAAAATCAGTAACTTGAATGTAGTCAGCTTTTGGTGTCCATTACAGTTTATTTCACAGGCATGCAGGCGGCCCACAACGTACAAGCATGTTGATGTCTTCCCTGGGACAGGTCCCACTTGCAGTAAAACCAGCAGGAGGGGACTTTGGTCACTGACTTTAAAGTGTCACATTTTAAAAGACCAAGAGATATCAGACTAAAAATCAATTGTTTTGATCAAGAGCAAGGCCTTTTATTCCACTTTTTGTTCTGCATGTAAAAAGAGGCACAGAACAGGACGTGGTTCTGTCTTGAAGCCAGACTAACAAACTGAATTTTTGAGACTCTGATACAGAAGTCATTTCCACCAAAAGGTGACAAAAGAGTTGCCTACTGTCTTTGTCTGTGGCCTCAAGGTGAGCCTTGCTGGATTTCCAAGCCCAGACTTGAGGTGTAATTCTGACCTGCCCTGGGGTCTGACCAAGAACTACTCTGCTAAGTCAAAGGACAAGAGCGAGGCTGAAAGGAAAAGCCCTCATCTTCCAGTCTAAGTCTTGTGTAGGTCTTCACACATTTTTTTTCCCTGCTTCTATATATTTAACTGAAGACTAAACAGAGTTGAGCTGATTGTTGGAGAGGGCTGCTCAGTTTTCGTGCTTTGGAGTGGGACACAGCCAAGAAAAGAAGATCCGTTGGCCTTTCATAGTTTTGTACCCTAACACCCACGTACTGAGTTCCCCTCATCAGGGCAAAGGAACTACAGATTCTGTTTGTTAGGAAGCTGAGGGGGAATGATTCACTGATTCTTGTCCCAAGTGTTACTTTTGTAAGTGTAAATATTGTATTTCAGCACTTCAGAGCTCGAAAATAATCTTTATTCTTGAAATATTTATACATAAAGAGCATTACTGCAACAGGAGTGCTTGATTACTTGGATTGGGTTGCATGATTGTGACAGACTTATTTTTAGTCGTTGAGCTGAATGGTAACAGGAGACAGAGATTTTTAAAAAGTAAATAACAGGGATAGATGCATTGCTGGTGTATGCTAACTGTTGAACAGCTCTTGTGTTTCTGCATATGGGAGATGGCATCACTTTGGTTTCAAATTTCTGGTGCATCTTGAATTTACTTGTCTTTGGAGCCATGTATACTGTGATGCACAAAGTCGCTGTGCATGGACACTGAATTCCTCTGCCATGTAAAGGTAGAGCAGATTCAATGACTTTGAAGACTCAGTAGAATAAGCTTGATCTTAGAAAGAAGTTCTTCACAGAAAGAGATTGCCCTTTGGAATGGGCTGCTCAGGGAGGTGGTGGGGTTGATGGCCCTGGAGGTGTTTAAGAAAAGCCTGGATGAGGCACTTTGTGCCATGGTCTAGTTGATTAGATAGGGTTGGGTGATTGGTTGGACTTGATGATCTTGGAGGTCTCTTCCAACCTGGTTGATTCTATGACTCTGTAATAAGTAAAGAAGGTGGCAAAGCAAAGAGACTCCTCTGCTCTGTTTGCTGATGCATGCTGGAAGAGGGAACCAGGGCAGCGTTTAGAGCACAGCAATATTCGCCCCCTTCCTATCCGACCACATAGCGTGGTTACCAATCCAGGTAATTACTTTACTGGCATGCTTAGGAGTTCTTCCATCTGAGCTGCTTCCTGCAGGTACATTTCCATCAATCAGGCTTGTCCTTGAAGGCTTAATGATATAGGATTGCTGGGCATTTATGAGATGTGCACATGCCATTATCAGACAAGTTATCTAAACTGTTGCTTTTAGTCAGATCATTCCAGATTGATCCATCTTTCTAACAATGCTTCAGCTGTTAATTGAATATGGGCAGTAATGTTTTCCATGTTTCTTAAATTATTTTACTCTTCTGAAACAGGTTCCTTTAGTGGGTATTTATTTATTCAACCACAATGATGCATACACTTACTGGCTGCAGCCATATGAGCTCTAAAAAACTGTCTCTGCTGAAAGCACAGCCCTGCTCTGAAAGGAGCCTGCAAGAGCTGCACAGTACAGATAGAAGTCTCCTGCCCAAGTGATTTTCCTACCCTGTGTGTTTGGTTTACAAGTGTGGGGTGCCAGTCTTTGTTCCCACTTACCCATCATCATCCGGTGCCACAAAGGTTTCTCAAGCTAAATTGCTTCATTTAAACCTGCACTGCCCCACTGTCTCCAGAGAAGGTCCTCAATGACACCTGTGCAAAGCCATGGGCTTGACTGGGCTTAGGCAGGTGGGAGGGAGGAGAAGTAGTAGTGATCCTTTAGGAAAAGCATGAACTACCAATCCCCCAGCCTGGGTGGCAAGAGAAAGCAGCAGAAATGTCTTTTTCTGTCACTTGTGCGAGCAGATTGTTCCAAGTTCACAGAAGGAATAAATCTGCTTTCCCTTCTCTGGAGAAGAACATCATGTATTTTCAGGAAATCAGGATACCTCCCATGCACCACCATCCTGTGGCTTTGGGGAAGGGTGTCAGTGATGGGGCACCCGTGCTCTGGTGACACCAGGGCCTTCCCTCCAGATTTTGTTTTGAACAAACAGGTACAGGCACTGGGAAGGCACACGGAGCAGCCAAGCAAATCTCTTCTTTTGTGTTTGTTTAGTTTTGAAAGGTTTGCCTGAAGGTTCATTGGCGCTCCTACTGCAGACAGTTCGTGCCTGGGCTTCCTTGCAGGGGAAAAAAAAAGAGGGGGTGGGGGGTGAGAGGGAGGGGATTTTCCAGGCATGTCAATATGTCCTTGGCTACAGAGATCTCTCTCACACGAGAGACAGTTACAGTTTCTCCCACTTCACAAACAGTTGCTCCTTATGTATGCACACTGGCGCAGCTTCACCCTGTGCTGGTGTTTAACCGGAGATGTTTACGATAGTTACACTCTTACCAATTTCTTTGGTGTACTCTCACCTTGTCAATACTGACACACAGTTCTCCAGCAAGAGGTTTATCTGATTTTTCTCTATCTGTAGGTGGTGCTTTCTCCCCCCCCCGTTTTACAGCCACACTGACTTTGTCTGCCTGTCCATCACCGGTAATTTTGGACTCGTTGGCCAAGGGTGAACCAAGATAGCAAGAAACCGAAGCAACCACCATGTGTTTTCTGAAACTTGATGGCTGGAGAAGGACAGAGACTTGGACAGGAGCCCTGCAGAGAGGAAAGGCTGTGGAGTGAGCCCAGCCCACATCCCTTCTGCCTGGCCACATGCCTGTGCGCTCAGTGCCAGGGAGAGGTGACAGCACATGGCATAGGCTCAGCCCTGGGGAAAGGCAGGGTGACATCAGGGCATCCTAGGTTGTGCAGGGCCACTGGAAAATGCATGAAGGAAAAGGCTTACTATAATGTAGGGCAAAAGTGGTTGAATTCTGGCCATGACACTTCAGGGTATCCACTTAGTTTTCTCCGCTACTACTATACAGTGCTTTGCTTTTCGTGTGATGGGAACAAGCAGCTTGTTGACCTGCAAAGAATGGCTGCTTCTCAGCACAGCTGCCACCCTCCCACTGGCACCCATGCATGAGACCCCACAGTGGGCACCCAGTGAAGCCCACCCTGCTCTGCAGCCTGGGGTCAGCCCCACAGAGACCTCATGGAAGAGACCTTGAGGTGTTTAACACCTCAGACTGCAGCTGTGTGCCTTGCTGGGCTGTGGGCCCCTGTCAAAGTGTGTCTGTGGAGGCTGCAGCCCCTTTTCTATTTCAAGAGCAGCAGTGGGGCTCTGTGCTGTCTCCAGCACAGACATCAGCCTGCATCTCAGCTGCTCCTAGCCTCCTTAAAGCTCATACACAAGGCTCACAGAAGCAGAGATGAACATTGCACACTCATGAATAAGTGTAATTGAAATTCTGTTCAGGGCTATTTGGGGAAGAGGGGGGGGAAAATGCCAGTGTAATTAAAATGCACAGGGGAAAGAGAAGTAGCCTATACAGACACATTATGTTATGCAGCACCCAACCAGACAAAGGTCTTTGTCTATAAAAAGCTCAAATATATCTGAGATAATTGCTGTTCATTGATTGTGCCTCTGAAGTGGAGTCATTCTGGCATATTCCACCTTGAGGCTCTCTTATACATTTCTTTGAAAGGGAAAAATTCAAAAGTTCAAATAAAGACACAAGTTCAGTCAAATATGTGGCAGTAAAAGCTTGATTTACAGCATTAAGGTTACTTTCAGCTGACCTAGCCCTGAGTGGTGCTGGGCAGTTTTGTCTGATCTTGTGTTAATGCTGTTAGCCTGTGTTTACTAAATGATTTAGCACTGAAATGTTGGGAGTTGCCAAATATTTGTCTTCTGTCCTTTATGAATATTTGAACAGCTCTTTCTCCAGCTCACTCTGAATGCAGAAGAGGGTGTTAAGAGTAGCGTGCTCCAGTAGCATTACTTTGTGGAGGCTACAGGCCAACAACATTCTTGCATCAGTGACACCTTTGGCCTACCAAAAGTAGGAACACGAAAAAATGTGCTTGAATCCTGCTTCTTATACCCTACAGAAATACAGATTCGAAAGCCAAGAGTTCTTTAATTAGTCCAGAGTTGTTTTCCCTCTCTCCCTCTCTCTCATTCTAAATATAATAGCACTAAATAACCCTTAAACAAACCGGTTTTATGCTGAAGAGAACACCCCAAGAGGATGGGAACCTGAGGTCAAACCCAAACCCCACCTCAGATGTGTGAGGTGAACCGGAGCATCTTCTTCAACTGTCAACCCAGCACCAAAGGGTAAGCACTAAACCATGTCCCTTGAGCACCACAGGCTGCTTAAACACCCCCAGGGATGGTGACTCCAGCACTGCCCTGGGCAGGCCATGTCAATGTGTGAGAACCCTTTCAGTGAAGAAGTATGCCACGAAAGAATCTGTACTCTAGAAGTGGCTTTCAATTTTTGTCTGTAGCCTGCATCACTACACAACCAGGTTTCCTTTTGGCACTCACCATTTAGGCTTGCAGACCCTGGTGTAAACAGGCACCCCGAAGCAGAACTCATTTTCGCTTTTAAATGTTATTGCATAAGGACACAGAGATATTACACCAGATTCCCTTGCAGCCAGAAATAGTCGTTTGCAATTTATTTACTTATTTATTTATTTATCTATTTTTGCACAGAGGTACAAAGCTGAGATTAATTTCCCTGAAAAAAAAAAAAATATATTTGACCCATAAAGTGGATGCTTTTAAATGTCAGCCTTGCTAGAGGAGCGGCAACTTTTCACCTTCTCTGACTTAATCTCATGCATCACGGATAGGAAGTAATAAACTTTTAGTGTGAAAGGACCCATCCCTATTTTGATAGAGCTGCTGGATTTAATAGATCAGGGCTTGATTAGAATATATCTAGCTGTTGCTTCTAGGTCAGGGTGTAGAATGCTTGATGTTTATTTTTTTCTTACGTCCTAATACAAGGATAAATTCATTTTGCCTGAACTTACTGGTAATCATTTACATTTAGCATGTCTGGAAGAAGCCAAGAGTAATGAAAGGAGATACCTTCTCATTCATGATTTGTTTTTTAAATAGTCCTCATTTCTTTCTTCCCATTTTTTTTCCCCCTCATTCCCTCCACATGCTGATATTGCATGCATGGCTTGCTCTCAGCTTGCTATGAAACAAGCTGGGGCAAGCCTTGTAATATGATTCAAATTGTAAATCTCATGTCTTGCATCCCCCAAACACCTCATCGTATATGCAGTCTGGAACCTTCATTCCAGTACCAATTAGACTAATATATCCACCCAGCTCCGACTGGGGGTGATGGATCGGCTGGTGAGGGAAATGGAGGCGATTTTCTCAGCTCCTCTGCATTCCCATAGGCATGCAGCATTTGACAGATTGGGCAGAACTGCCACGAAAGAGTCTGACACAGATGGTGTAATTAGAAAATGCGAAGTGCGAGTGTGAAATTTATCTTTGATCAGCACCTCCTTGCCAGATTGTCATCTATGTTAATATGATGATGGCTTCTTGGAGATGGATAGAAGAAAACAGCAGCCTTGAGGAAGAAATGGAGATAGTTCACAACATAGAGAAGATATTTTGCTTAACTCTGAAACTCGATCGATTCCAACACGAGTAAAAAGGTGATTTAATGTCCTTAATTCGTAGGAAAACAAATTGAATCTAAATCTGATACCTGACTTTGTTAGGCCCCTAATCAATATGGTAAAATCTTAGCTTTTGTTGGAAGAAGGCAGAGATTAATTTTTTATGAACAGTCAAATAAAAAGTAAATAAAAGAATCAATCTATAGCTATAGACACACTTGAAGCTACTCTATCACTCTTTGTAGAGACCTAATGTAATCTAAACATACAAGAAAACATCATTGCAGAGTTGCCTGGATGGGTTTAATGAGTTAGAAGAGATTTTTGCTCACTAAGCTGTGTATTTTCAATGTCATCCTCTCTGGTAGATCATAGAGTCTATTAAGTTTCGCTATGGAGAGCAGAGGCCTTTAACTGTTTCTTCCCCCTTTATTCCAAAGGAAGATTTTAACTGGCAATTTGTTTCTTTGTTTTCTTTTAAAAATGAATAAATATTCTTTGCCTGAACAAACCATTTTGGTCATTTATCTGGTATCTCCAGCTTTCCCGGTAACCTGACGTGCAAGGCCCTGCAGCAGAAAGGGTTGTGTCTTCTAGGCGCGTGTGAATCAAATGCTGCTCTTCAGAGCAGAGATTTGGCCTGCGTGAGAGAGGTCTCATTTTCCACAGGCAGAAACCGAGGCATGAAGCAGCTGGGTGCAACCCCTTCAAGGTCACAGGGACACCACTGCTGGCAGGGTCCCTTGTCTGCTAGCTCGGTGCCCGCTCCACACCACACCTTGCAGCCTGTGCGCTCCCGCGCCTGGGTGGCTCAGAAGGGTTTCAGCTTACAAACCGCTCTGCCATAGTTCATTTTGCTAAAAACCGCTCCAACATTCACATGAACGGTGCTAATTTTCAGGAAGGTAAATTAGCATAATTAATGACCAGCCAAATTTGGGGGTAATACAGTATGTAATTAACATTAGAGAGTTCTGTTGTACCACCTGCCCCCACATTTCATTGTTGCGGTGTACGAACTGTACAGGAGGCTATTTTCCCCTTTGCTGCACTGAGCAGAAAGCAGCTTTCTTCATCAGAATAAGCCATTAGCTGTAATGGCATGTAGGTGTAATGGAATGTGCTCGAAACATCTGTGCTGAGAGCAGGGGAGAAATTGCTGCATGCAGTCCTAGGCCTTTGGGGAGCTTGATTAAGGATTGCTTCAGAGAACTTGAGATCTGGCTTGGGATGCAAAAAAGAGAAGAAAGGAAAATAACACTAATAGATTTACGGATGTACTGCAGGGAGAACAAAGGATTTTTAATTTTTTTTACTTCCCTTTATTGCTCTTATATTGCATCTGTTCTCTGTTGGGCTTTCACTTATTGAATTGATCTGGGGGAAAAAAAAAAAAAAAAAAATGTAGCTCCAAATGCAGTTTAGCAGAAGACATCCGTGCTGTATAAACAGGAAAATAGCTTGGAGGTTGGCTTTTTCTTCCCACCCCCACCCCCCCCCACTTTGTTTGCTAATGAAGACCTCATTGAAACCACAAATATTTCTAACAATAAATATCGATTGCACACACTGTTTTCCAGTGATATGTCCTCTATCTAAAAATCATCTAAAGACACACATTGCAGCAACCCCTGCACATAAAGACAGTTCTTGCCTTGTGTTATTTGCATATCTGGAGTATTCCTCTGCTCCTTCTTGTGCTGATTTTGTTTGGGTTTGGTTGGCTGGTTTGGGTTAGTTTGCTTTTTTTTTTTTTCCTCCTCCAAGACTTCTTTTAAACTGCATTTCTGATTATTTTATTCTTTTTTGTTTTTTCCTTCAGCTCCATTTGTTTGCACACACTTGTAATAACCAATGGAATATAAACTCTCAGTACACAACAAGAGTAATTGCAGAACCGCTGGGCTATGTCAGTCCTGGCTACTGACCCATCAAACTGTGACGAATCTGAAATGCAGGTTGCAGGATCTCGGGCAAGGTGAGAGGGAGGAGAGAATGCAATGTCGTAAAAGATGGCTCTGATGCCATAGGAAAAGGAGAGCTGAACGTTGGGGAAAAAATCCATATTGCAGAAATGGGAATTAATGTAGAGCCTGGGACAGGTGTGGGTGCACTGCACAGAAAATGAGAAACAAACAGGCAAATATTGGGCGGCTTAATGATTAAGTAAATCTTACGCTTTCTAATTATAAATGACAACAGAGCACTGTGCTCACGGATATCCATCTTCCTTATGAAATAAAAAGCTTTCTGAGCTGGTGCCAAAAATGCCTTGCAATGAAGTTTAAAATATGTAGGGAGGCAAAAATGCAATAAAAATGCAAAAAGCTAATAATATTCTGGTGACTGGCATTGTTTACAATGTAGAGCACCTGCTGTTTGCAGGGAAAAAAAAAAAAAAGCAAGGGATGGGGGAGGAGGAGGAGGGAGAGAGAGAAAGAAAAAGTGAAATCATCAAACTGTTCTTAAATGGAAAATCTGGGCTGTCTGCCAATTACACAATGTGTTTCAGGTGCACTTTAAATAGGAACAATAAAAGGTACAGGGGAAAGAATCTGAAATGTTAAATCTCAGATACATGAGAATATTATTTGATGATGTTACTTTGAAAGGAAATCCTGGGCACCTTCCAAGTTTCTTCAGCGTAGAAATAGGTTTAAAATGTCTTGCCTCTGTGAAAAAGAAAAAGAAAAAAACAAAGGCTGCAAAAATCTAATTGTCCCTTTAAATTTCTTTTTTTATTGAATTAACCCCAAAAAGGAGAAGAGCCAAAAAGATCCAGGAAACTCATCAGGGACTTCCCTTGTACCAGGCTGTTCTACATAGGAGATACTTGGGGGCTATGGTGAAATAACAGCACCAAATTCTATGATACGATAATAGGAAGCTAAGCCCTCCCCGGAGTTACAATTTTGGGTTCCAGGAGGCCAGTGGTGAGGGGCTGGTTCACTAAAGTCAGGGTAGGAGTCTGATACTCGTTTGAGAGGAAAACTCATGTTGTCCCAGCACCTTGTTCTGTATCCCAGGGGGAAATGATGGCTAAGGCCATGTTATGCACTGGAACTGAAGCGAGGAAAATTGGCATTGACTGGTTAAAGACCAGACTTGCCTGCATCTGCCTGGTGGCTGTAAAACTTCCATCACAAACAAGAGTTTTCTTGTAAGCCTAGTGACCAGAGGTGGGGTGAAAATTGATCCCTTCACCCATACAATTAGAAGCACAATGGGATGTTTTTTAGGTATGTGCTGCTTTTCTTTGGGAAAAATTCTTTATGTGCTTGATTTTGATACAAATTGCAACAGTGGATGAGACTCCTTAATCATACTTAGAAACCACTTGCCTGGGTACTCTTTCTGCCTCTGTCAGTGCAGATAAATAGTTGGAGTGGTGGCTCCTCCTCTGGCCTCAAGCCCTGCACAGCGCAGCTCAGCTTGCAATGCTCATGGCTCACTCTCCTCTTGCCTAAGACAAGGTGGGCCTGGACCCATTAGCCTGTGGAATCAGCAGCTGCTGACCCGTGCGTCCAGGGAGTGCTGCTGGGCAAGGGCCAAGTTCCAGAGATGGTGGTAAGGGTTAAGCAGTATGGATCTCATGGAGCAGTGCTTAAACATGTCCTAAGCCTGTTTAGTTTACTAGTATAGATGTAGCCTTGGAGACCAGAGACCAGATGCTGTGCATCTGCTGCACTCCCTGTAAGATCAGCCCTGATTATTTCCCCACCCTATATCTACAGGGAAGGCCTGTAATAAAGCAGTAATCACTTTCCTCCCATCCTCACCTGAACCATAAGCCAGATCTTCATTTCAGTAACCCTTGGATAAATCAATAATCTTTTTCTGTGGCTGAAATCAGACATGCAATCTTTGCTTCGCTGTTTCTTTTGGGTCTGATCCTGCCGGGTTTCTCTGTCATTAGCAGAAACAGGATCCTATCTATTATCAAGGGCAGTTTGTTTTGCATTTGATGCTGGCAATTATCAAGCTATCTGAACAATGTTTGTGAGAGGCCATCTCTTTTAATAGAAAGAATAACTGGGGACACCCTTGGTGCTATCATTGTGCCAGAATATCGAATACCAGCCACTGCATGACATCCCTTCCCCATAATTGTTTCTATTTTCGCTCCTCTGCTTAAACTAACAGTAGTTCCTAATGAAGAGGAAAGAAAATAGGTATCACATTTTTCTTCCACCTTGATGGTGTATTTTTGGAGCTCATATGGCAAAGCAAAATGGATAAAGTTAAAGCAATACCAGAAAACAGCTGCAGGGCTGAAGCAAGAGCTGGGCTAAGTAGGACTCTGGCTGCTATTGCCACTGCACGGATATTCTGGTCTCCTGGCACAGATCTGAGTACCAGAAATGGAGCCTGCAGGTCTGTTGTGATGGTGGAAGAGGGAGACCATCTGAAAGGAGTCCAAGGAAACACCAGAGTTAGAACACAGAGTGGATGGAAGAAAAGGATCAACTCATCAGGATTTATTTTCCTCCAAATCTAGGGTGGTCATTATCAAGGTTGAATACTGGTGAATCCAGCACAGGTTGACAACATGGTCCTGGACAATCTGTTCTAGGTGATCCTACTTGAGCAGGGGTGCTGGGCCATGGGACCTCTGGAGGTCCCTTCCAAACTCAACTCTCCTGTGACTGATTCTGTGACTCTGACTCTCTAACAACACCCATTAAAAGGGATTTGAATAATCTTTAAGTATTTTAAACTACTACAAAATGGGAGAAAAAAAGGAGGAGTTTGATGTATGTAACTCTCCTCCAATGCATGGAAGTGAAGATTCTCGCCTCTATGGCCCCTCTCTTAGGTGGGAATGGTTTTACTCCTTCTCCTCTTCTCCTTCTCCTCTTCTCCTCTCCTCCAGTATGTCCAACAATATTCAAATGGTGTAAAAATACAGCTGCAAATCATGGGTGATGCTGAATCCATTGAGTCAGCAGCCAGACTCTGTGACTTCACTGGGACTCAAGTTTTTGGGTTTTGTTGAATGAATTTGATGTTACAGTATCACAGTATCACAGTATAACCAAGGTTGGAAGAGACCTTGAAGATCATCAAGTCCAACCTGTCACCACAGACCTCATGACTAGACCATGGCACCAAGTGCCACATCTAGTCTCCTCTTTGAACACCTCCAGGGACGGTGACTCCACCACCTCCCCGGGCAGCCCATTCCAATGACGAATGACTCGCTCAGTGAAGAACTTTTTCCTCACCTCGAGTCTAAACCTCCCCTGGCATAGCTTTAGACTGTGTCCCCTTGTTCTGGTGCTGGTTGCTAGAGAGAAGAGACCAACCCCTTCCTGTCTACAACCACCTTTCAGGTAGTTGTAGAGGGCAATGAGGTCTCCCTTGAGCCTCCTCTTCTCCAGGCTAAACAATCCCAGCTCCCTCAGCCTCTCCTCATAGGGCTTGTGCTCAAGGCCTCTCACCAGCCTTGTTTGATTCTTGCCTTTAGGTAGTCACAAGAAGGTATGCAGGAAGCCCTTCCTAGGATCACTCCTACACTGATGTGCTGTGGAACTGCTCTGAAAACAAAATTCTTACAGCCAACTCTGAAGTTTGTTAGAATTGACTCCAGCAGCACAGTGAAGGATATCATAGTATCATAGTATCAGTCAGGGTTGGAAGGGACCACAAGGATCATCTAGTTCCAACCCCCCTGCCATGGGCAGGGACACCCTACACTAGATCAGGCTGGCCAGAGCCTCATCCAGCCTGGGCTTAAACACCTCTAGGGATGGGGCCTCAACCACCTCCCTGGACAACCCATTCCAGGGCTTCACCACTCTCGTGGGGAAGAACTTCCTCCTCCCCTCCAGCCTGAATCTCCCCACCTCCAGCTTCATTCCATTCCCCCTAGTCCTATCACTCCCTGAGATCCTGAGAAGTCCCTCCCCAGCCTTCCTGTAGCCCCCTTCAGATACTGGAAGGCCACAATGAGGTCACCTCGGAGCCTTCTCTTCTCCAGACTGAACAGCCCCAACTCCTTCAGTCTGTCCTGATAGGAGAGGTGCTCCAGCCCTCTGATCATCCTCGTGGCCCTTCTCTGGACACCTTCCAGCATCTCCACATCCCTCTTGTAATAGGGGCATAACTCTTCCTATGCTTTCTTTTAAATACCTGGTAGCTTTCTACAATCCAAATCTTATTCTCTATTAACTCCTCTGGAACAATTTGAGTACAATTAGCTACAAGAATCGCAGAATCATTAAGATTGGAAAAGACCTTTAAAACCATCAAGTCCAGTCATAACCCAGCTACCATGACCACCAAACTATATCCACAGCTGCACACTTCTTGAACACTTCCAGAGATGGTGATTCTACCACCACCCTGGGCAGCCTGTTCCAGCACCTCACCACTCTCTCACTGAAGAAGTTTTTCCTAAACCTCACCTGGCATAACTTAAGCCCATTTCCTCTTCTTCTATCATAAGTTATGTGGGAGAGGAGACCTACACCAGCCTCACTCCAACCTCCTTTCAGGTAGCTGTAGAGAGCAATAAGATCTCCCCTCAGCCTTCTCTTCTCCAGACTAAACAAACCCAGCTCCTTCAGATGCTCCTCACGTGATGCCCTCCAAACCCCTCTCCAGCCTCATTGCTCTTCTCTGGACAGGCTCCAGGACAACACTGTCTTTCCTATATTGTGGTGTCCAGAACTGAACACAGCACTGAAGCTGTGGCCCTGCCAGGGCTGAGTACATGACACAATCCTCCTTAGTTATAACACCCAAACTCTTCTTCCTGAGATAAGGAACAGGAAAATGGGACAGTCAGTTTGAGCCCAAACTGATGAAATTTTTTGTCCTAGGGATTTTAGGTTTCAGATCTGCTTAGCTTAGAGGAAGCAATACCCAATAGCACCAAGCAAGCAAAAGACAGCTCAAGAAAAGAGTGATACATACTGGCTAGCAAAGAATGCTGTGTTGAAAAAATCCAGAGGCAAGCTGCAGATCATCCATACTGGATGACCACTGGGGCATGAAACACTGATGTCACTATTCCAGGCTATCTAAATACAGCATGGAAATAAACACAATATTCCTGTACTGTAAGTTTGTTAAAAACCTGTCTTGTTTTTATAGCTGGACTCAGAGAGAGATCTAAATTGCTTGGTTAATTTCTAAAGGCTTGGATTTCTTCTCTTCCAATTAAACCTAAGTATCTTGCTGTTATAAAGAGAGAAGGGAGCTGGGAAAAACATAAAGTGCACTTTGCCTGTCCTTCTGGTGCTTCAGGTGAATTTGTTCCTTTATTGATTTAGCCAAAAAGAAAGTAGTTTAACCAGTTCATTGCTCCTGAAACACAGCTGGAGCTTGTTACCATCCAGAAAAGCATGGAGGAAATCTAGAAAGTCCCCTGAGGACTTAAACTCTCTGCTTGTCCTTGAACAATCAGTTACATACCTCTGAGTAACTGATCACCCGGAGTGGAAGCTTTGCAAAAGCCACTTGATGGCTTAGCTCTATTTCCATTACAAGAACACAATTCTGACTTCCTGCTGCTTCAGGCTGCTGCAAGGGGACTGTGAGAACTGAGTATTCCCTCACTTCAGCTGCTGCTTCTCTTCTTACAGAGTAATACTGGCTTCCACAAAAGAAAAATAAGCAACAGAGAACCAACAGTTGAAGCTCACAGTGCCAATTTCAACTAAGCCAAGGGAGCCTTGTACAGTGTGACGCAGCAACACTGAGACCATGTCTTCCCGGATACTGCAGCAAGCCCTAAGTGCTTTAGCTTCAGGTTCAGAACAGGTAAGACTGCGGTAGTTGTAGGCTGCACCTTGAAAGTTTTCCACAGATCTTGAACAGAAAGTAGTAGAAAGTACATAAATTACTATTGGGTGTGAAAAAGGAAAATAATGATAAAGACTAAATAATCCCATTAGACAGATAAGAGACATAAAGGTTACATCTGTAAACTAACTTGCTCTCTCTTTTGCTTCCTTTGCTCTAGCAGATACTGGCTCTGGCTTCTGCTGGCTTTGCTGGCCTTGGCTGCATCGCTTTGTTGTGGCTAAGTAATAACCAAAAACTCTCTGCTCTTCTCTCTCCTCTATCATGTACAAGGGAAAGGGAGCAGGGAGGGAGAAGCTACTAGTAGCCCCCCCGGTTTGTCCAGGGGGATTCTTGTGCTGTTTATAAATACCTGTAAATGTTACATATTTTGTACATATTCATTGCTTTTCATATGTTAGATTGTAGTTTTGCTTGTAAACACATCTTTATTTGCTTCCACTGAGCTGCTCTGGCAATTTTATGTTGGGGGCTATTTTCAGCCCACCACAAAGACCAAGGACAATGCCTAGAGAACTACTGGGAGATTGTGGTGATGGTACCTCTCTGTAACCACTGAATGACTTCCTGTCATCTTTCCTCACCCTTCATCACAAATCTTCAAGAAAGCTGAAAGTTGTTGCTAATTTTAAAATTCACAGCCTTCAAAGGAAGGTGTGTGCTTTGTCACAGAGAATCACCAAGGTTGGAAGAGATCTCAAAGATCATCAAGTGCAACCTGTGACCCAAGACCTCATGACTAGACCATGGCACCAAGTGCCACATCCAATCCCCTCTTGAACCCCTCCAGGGATGGTGACTCCACCACCTCCCTGGGCAGCACATTACAATAGCTAACAACTCTCTCAGTGAAGAACTTTCTCCTCACCTCGAGCCTAAACTTCCCCTGGCACAGCTTGAGACTGTGTCCTCTTGTTCTGGTGCTGCTTGCCTGGGAGAAGAGACCAACCCCTTCCTGGCTACAACTACCCTTCTGGTCATGTGTCCTTAGGAGCACCTGAAGGGGGCATTTACATTCTTGAAACAGCTGAAGCAAAAATATTGTCAGGTGGATGTGGATAGTATTAGCGCTATTTAATTCAGTGATTTGCAGAGAAGGGCAACGAAGTTGGTGAGAGGTTTGGAACACAAGCCCTATGAGGAGAGGCTGAGGGAGCTGGGGTTGCTTAGCCTGGAGAAGAGGAGACTCAGGGGTGACCTTCTTGCTGTCTACAACTCCCTGCAGGGAGGTTGTAGCCAGGCAGAGGTTGGTCTCTTCTCCCAGGCAGCCAGCACCAGAACAAGAGGACACAGTCTCAGGCTGCACCAGGGGAGGTTTAGGCTGGAGGTTAGGAAGAAGTTCTACGCAGAGAGAGTGATTGCCCATTGGAATAGCTGCGTGTGGAGGTGGTGGAGTCACTATCATTGGAGATGTTCAGGAGGAGACTTGATGGGGTGCTTGGTGCCATGGTTTAGTTGTTTAGGTGGGTTGGATTGGTTGATGGGTTGGACGCAATGATCTTGAAGGTCTCTTCCAATCTGGTTTATTCTGTTCTGTTCTGTTCTGTTCTGTTCTGTTCTAGTCTATTCTAGTCTAGTCTAGTCTAGTCTATTCTAGTCTAGTCTAGTCTAGTCTAAGTCTATAATTGATAGAGTTTTAGGGCCAGTGGACAAACTCTTATCCAACCAGGCAACTGTTCAGCTGTAGGGCCACCATGGTATCTGGTATAACAGAATATGCATCAAACTGGCCACTGGGAATGGCAGAAGTGGTCCTAAACCAACCTGTGCTGAGTTTTTGTCACTGTGTTTGCCTGCTTGCATTGATGTAGAACATAACATTTCACCAGATGCTTCTTGTAAGTCCATGCTTTCCAAAGGGCCCTTTCTGGAAAGCTATCCGTTCTTTTCAGAATCTCAAGTAGCAGAAAATTCATTCATTTCTTGGTGCCTGATTTCAAAGGTTAATTATTCTTACTGTTCAGTATGGTATCTTCCTAGATCTTTGTTCTTTAATTTATTTAACACCTCTGTTCAAGCAACCTCCTGCCCTTACTTAAACACTCTGATCAAATCATTGCTTACACTTTGCTTTGGGAAGCTTCCCAGACTGAACTTCTCCGCAACCAGCACCTCCCTCCAGCAGATCCAAATTACCTCGTGGCTCTTCCGTGTTTTAAAACATGACTTGACAAAAGATATAGTACTGAAAAGACAAGAGATCCAAATTACCCAGTGGCTCCTTGGTGTTTTAAAACATGAGTTGACAAGAGATATAGTACTGCAAAGACAGTCTTTACGATGCCACACCTGCTATCCCATAGTATTTATGTCCATGGATTTTGTTCACTTGCTGCACCCTGAACACATGCTCAGCCGGTTTTGCATGGTGACTCTCTCCTTCCTTTCACAGATCTGCTGGTATTGTTCTTTTATGCTCCTGGGTTTTTTTTTCAGGTGTGGGAAAGCAACCTCTCTTCCCCTGGCTCCCTGGTCCATGCTAGGCTCCTGCTGTCGTTGGAGTGTCCAGGGTCAGATGGCAAGACGTTGCAGGTGGAAGGCCTTTACCTCTGTGGTCTGATTTGTACCCCAGACTGACAGATCTTGAGCTTAACCTGCAAGGCCCTTGCACTCTTCTTGAGCTTTTGCCTGAGGGTTGCTGCAGGCAGCAGCTGTATCTCAGTATATCTGTGAATCTATTAATGTGGTTCCATCCGTGTTATACAGATTCTGTCACCATCTCCACACAGCTCAAGCCCAACCTCTTTGTGGTGCTGGCTTGGTTGTTGCACTGGAGCTCCTGGCCTGGCCAGAGCTTCGGGGTGTGCATCCACCCATGTGCAAAGGTGATAAATACCACTTGCAACTGGGAGGTAGTCACAGTGGGGGAGGAAGAAAAAAAAATCTCATCATGCATGTTGATGCATAGCATTTTATGGCACAGCTTGTCACATTTTACTGCTTATAAATGAACATCCTCACCACATCAGATCAACAAAACAAGATATATTTACTTTCCCCTATCCTGCGTACATAACCCTCTGGCTAAAATATGCACTCATCCCTTAAAATACACTGCAAAATACATCTGATATCCTTCAGAAGTGCTTCTTTGAAAGTCTGATTTTTGACAGCAGCTTGTTTTGCTGATGTAAACATATTAGTAGCAAGAACATAAAAAGTTTATTGATTTTAGTTCTTAAGGTGGGTTCAAAACTACATAAAAGCTCTATTTTGTGCCCTAGGTGAGTAAATCAGCACTGTTTCTACTTTGCAGCCAGTGAATCATACTTTATATATATATATTTAGATATACTTCATGTTAAACTCTTCCTGCAAACATAGGAATAGGAACAAAGCTTAGTAGTGGAGAGAACACACAAATTACTTCCAGCCTTTTAGAGGCATAGCAGAAGCTTCAAACACTGGAATATAGATGACTAAGACAGACAGAAAACCCTACTTCCAATGAATAAATAAATAATCCCAAGATTAGAATCAGAATCTACAGAGCTGTCAGGGTTGGAAGGGATCTCAAGGACCATCCAGTTCCAACCCCCTGCCATGGGCAGGGACACCTCACTCTACATCAGATTGCTCACAGCCACATCCAGCCTGGCCCTCAAAACCTCCAGGGATGAGGCCGCCACCACCTCCCTGGGCAACCTGTGCCAGTGTCTCAGCACCCTCATGGAGAAAACTTCTTCCTAACATCCAATCTCAATCTACCCATTTCTAGTTTTGCTCCATTCCCCCCAGTCCTATCACTACATGATACTCTAATAAGTCCCTCCCCAGCTTTCTTCAGATCCTGGAAGGCCACAATTAGGTCTCCTTGGAGCCTTCTTCTCTCCAGACTGAACCACCTCAACCCTCTCTGTCTCTGCAGCTGAGGAGCTCCTGCCCTCTGATCATCTTCATGGCCCTTCTCTGGACACATTTCAGCACCTCCAGATCCTTCTTGTAATAGGGGCTCCAGAACTGGACACAGTGCTCGAGGTGGGGTCTCACCAGAGTGGAGCAAAGGTTAACTAGTAGTTAATTAGCATAACACTAGATAATATTCTTTGCAGCATCACAGGATGAGACAATTGCTTATTCATGTTACTCCTGAAGGAAGACAAACCTATGTCATGCTTGTATTTTAAACTGGGGACAAACACACAGGGGCACACATGTGTGCACACGCAGTCATGCTCACACATCTGTGCATATTTTTAACACATCCAAGTGCCGGGTTCTGCACATTGGCCACAGCAACCCCAGGCAGTGCTAAAGGCTGGGGTCAGAGTGGCTGGAGAGTGGCCAGGCATAGAGGGACCTGGGGGTGCTGGTTGATGGTAGGCTGAACATGAGCCTGCAGTGTGCCCAGGCAACCAAGAAGGCCAATGGCATCCTGGCCTGCATCAGGAACAGTGTGGCCAGCAGGAGCAGGGAAGTCATTCTGCCCCTATACACTGCACTGGTTAGGCCACACCTTGAGTCCTGTGTCCAGTTCTGGGCCCCTCAGTTTAGGAAGGATGTTGACTTGCTGGAAGGTGTCCAGAGAAGGGCAACGAAGTTGGTGAGGGGTTTGGAACACAAGCCCTATGAGGAGAGGTTAAGGGAGCTGGGGTTGCTTAGCCTGGAGAAGAGGAGACTGAGGGGTGACCTTCTTGCTCTCTACAACTCCCTGAAGGGAGGTTGTAGACAGGCAGAGGTTGGTCTCTTCTGCCAGGCAGCCACCACCAGAACAAGAGGACACAGTCTCAGGCTGTGCCAGGGCAGGTTTAGGCTGGATGTTAGGAAGAAGTTCTATACAGAGAGAGTGATTGCCCATTGGAATGGGCTGCCTGGGGATGTGGTGGAGTCACCTGCATTGGAGGTGTTCAGGAGGAGACTTGATGGGGTGCTTGGTGCCATGGTTTAGTTGTTTAGGTGGTGTTGGATGATAGGTTGGACGCGATTATCTTGAAGGTCTCTTCCAACCTGGTCTATTCTATTCTATGCTATGCTATGCTATGCTATGCTATGCTATATCTATATCTATATCTATATCTATATCTATATCTATATCTATCTGGATATATTTAGCTGCTTCTACAAACAACCCCCCACAAAAAAATCTGAATCTCCAGCCCTTGCCTTCCCCCTGCTATCAAGGGTCTATTCGTTAGTCCACTGAATACCCATTTGTCATGGTCTTTACAGTACCATGAAGTTATGATTAATATTATGGCTCATGTACAGCGGGTTGAAAGACCACATTCATTTTCAAAGTCACGTTGCATTGATTAGAATTCACTGCAGGTTATTCAAATAACGATCCTCTCTTTTCCCAGGAGAATCTCCGTCTGATTTTTCTTTATCCTCATTAAAGATCCCAGGTGCAGACAAAGCTTTAGATACTTCTAATTTGCATTATCCTTGGGAAGGAGGTAATTCACATGCCTTCAGTATCTAGCACTTGTTTTTGTAGTTTGCTCCTTCCTATCTGTCTATTTAAATAAATCAAGAAATTTAGCCTTTATAAACCCTCTGACAATAGAAAATGCCAAATTTTATTATGCTTAGTAATGAGCTCATGTATTCAAAAACCTCAGTTGTAATTCAGAGGAAGTTGGGGTTTGGGGGTTTTATTTCTTTGCTCCTCAGCGTGTTTTACTGAAAATGCAATCTCTGCTCACCCTCTCACTGATGGGAGATGGTGATTCTTTAAAATCAAGATATGCATTTGATATCAGCCTCTCACTGATGTGAGGATATCCCTCAGCAAACAGCCTGCGAGTAATCATTGGCAGGATTTAATGGTCTTTTTTTTTTTCCCTTTCCTTTTGGCTGGTCATGTCTAGAGCAGTGAAAGTGCACAGCACCAAAAATTGTCTGGTGGAACTTAACAGTTCCATTAAACACAGCACTCGCATGGATTTCACATCTGGTTTCTGAGGCATAAGTTTGTGTGGGCCCTCTGTTTTGCAACAAAATAATCTGTCTTGGACTATTTTTATCACAAGCCTTTGTGTAATGAGTTTAGCCTGAAGCAGACTGACAGCATTGTTGACATTTCATTGAGTTTCCATCCTCAAGAGAGAGGAAATTTTAGCTAATTAAATAATGTTATAGTGTCTTAGAAACTACAAAGGCAATGGGAAACCACACAGCAGTCATACTGTATTTGTTAAGATCACTTGTGTATTCCTGAGGTTTTATTATGCAGAAGTCATTCTTCTAACAGTCTTTAAAGCAAGTCATACATTAAATAAGCTTTTCATAGCTCAACCTTGATAATAACATTTGTAAACCGCTTCATGTATTCATGAAACGAAGCCAACTGTGGGGAAAGTTATTTAGGAAATACTGAAACAATTTATTAGTTTTCACCATTTCATCAAAAATGGCCAGACAGCATTGCCCAAGTGTGCTGAGGGCAGAGAGGCAGCAAGGACTTTGCTGTGTTCTTTTGTGGCTACCTAGGGAGAAAAGCTGCTCCTCCATGCCAAGAGCACAAGGGAAGGGGCAGGGGAGAGATGAGGCCAGACTGGCTTATTGAAAAGTTGGTAGTGGGGTGCAGGCCCCTTTGGGGTGACAGGGAGTGACTCTGGGGAATGCTCAGGGGGTGGAACAAGTGGTCTTCTCTCTTCCCCTGAACCATGTGCTCAGATGTTTGTCTCAGCAGAGGCAGGAGATGCTGTCTTGAGGTGTCCCTTCCAGCACCACAAGCAGTTTCTGTAGGTAATCAGCTGCTGGGCAAAGAGCAGCTGCCTCAGATTAGACCAAAATGAAGGACAAACAGTATTCATCATGTGAGATGCAAGAGACAAGCCGAGGTGCCTTCCCCAGCTTCCCCTCACCCTTTGACTCCAGCTGTCCCCAAGAACTGGAGTCAGCCCTGGCATCCTGGTGTCTTGTGGCAGTGTTGTGGTGGCACCAGCAGAAGTGCAGGGCACCAGCAGAAGCGCAGGCACCAGCAGAAGCACAGCAGGGAGTGCAGGGTTTCACTGTGGACTTGAGTAAGCAGGTAACCCACTGCCAGAAAATACCTTCCCCTCACCCAAAGCTCCTGCCTGTCAGAGGAAGGAGAGAAAAGGGGTAAAACTGCTGCCAAGCTCAGAACTTAGATCTGATTTAGCCAGGCGTGCTCAGACACCGTGGTGAGAAAACTGCAGCAAATGTGAACAGTTCAGCCTAATCAGGACAGCAGGACAAATAGGTCTCCTCAGCTCCATCCAAGTGCTTGGCACAGCAGGCAGGTGCCCAGACACTAGTTCAGCTTTGCCATTTCTACAGAAAATTAAATAAATTAATTGCACTCTTCTTTATGTGCAGGAGAGTGAGTCCTTTGTTCCAAACAGCTTCGCTTCGGGGGTGTGGAGCACCCCACAACTTCACCCCCTTGCTTTGCTGGGCACTCAGCATCTGGTGATTACCTTGGAGAGCGTTATACGGATGGGTGTTCAAGAAGCGTGCTTGGCTAATAACACTGCCTGCCACATCAGGAGCATAAGAATACATTTCTTTATTAATTACTTAATCTCTGGTTTAAGACGTCAGTGTTTCCCTGATATGAGACCCTTTATATATCTTGTTTCATGACTTGAAATGGTTCATGGCATTACAGACTAAAGCACAACACAGAGCAAATGCAGCTGCTGAAGAAGGGGATGGTTTTCTTCACATTTTCCTTTCAGGCACAGGGTGCTGTTTGCTGGTAATTTAAACTGGTGGCCACCACAATGTGTCCTTCTAAAGTTCTCCGTTCGTGATAAGGACGTTTCACATTTGCATAACATCTTTTCATCCTGGAAGAGCAAAGCACTTTAAAAAATTAATTTAACATTATAATCTCCCAGCAGTGGTGATTCACCCACTGTGCTGCCAGAGCACAGCTACTCAGGAATTGTCCCTGCAAATCAGGGACAGCCAGCATTAAACTCCTCTGGGACTCTAAAGGGCTGCTGAGCTCCCCGGTGAGGAGCGCGTGGATGTGTCTGTGCGTGGGGGGGTGCGTGCTTAGGAAGGATCCCCACATTGCCATCTCCCTCTGGGTGGACCTCGGGTCTTTTCCTGCATGTGGCAGCAAGCTGAGGCTTTCAAGATGCACAGAGGCAGAGGAGAGCCCAGGAACACACTGTGAGCCCCCTAAAATCTTTATTCTCCCATTAAGCCTCAGGGAGCCTGAAAGATTTTATTAGCCTTAATTGCGTTTTGCCTGGGATCATGAGGTCGGCGGGCTCGGCGAGCTTTTGTTTTTCAAAATCTAACTTGCTTGCCAGGAGAGTTTTCCCAAGCTCTCATTTTATTGTGGTTTCCAGCGGGGATCTTGTTTCAAGGGATATGATCAAAGTAAAGGACATTTCTTCTGGGACTTATTTTACATAGATTAGATCTCATTATGCAACTTGCTCTTTAGTCTATATTCTTTTTATAAGCTTCTGGCTATATGAATGAATTTTACATAGTAAAGTGTGAATTTATTATAATGAAAACACTTTCTGAGTGAAAGGGAGGCAAAATACAGCACAGTGTAATACATTTAAGCTTCCTTATCAGCAACACATTTCAACACTGCAGCAGTTTAATCTTATCTCAAACAAGGTTGCTGCGCGCTAATTTCCATGCAAATTTTTAGCTGCCTTTATTTTAATTTTTTTAAATATATATATATATATATATTTGCTGGAATTGTATTAAATTTAATGTTTCTTTCCTAGATAGGTTTTTTTTAAGCTTTCTTTCACAGGCATGCTTGGTTGTTCCTAAGGTTTTAAGATCTGCACTCGATTAAGTCGTTACAACTTGACACCATTGGCGTTCCACTGAGGTGGGAATTTGTGATAATGTCCAGCAGTTCCTTCTGAGTGCAAAATGCCCTGGATTAGTCCTGTTGGACAACCTTTAACAAGACTGAAAACTGAAGAAATTAAAGTGAACATGGAATAGATCTTAGCATAGACAGGAATAACTTTCCAGTGTTGTTAAGCTTCAGGGACTAAGGAGAAGTGGGAACCTTTGTTGAAAGCCTCATACTCCGAGCATACAAACAAGAGCAAGTCTCTGAATGTTGTCCTCCTGTATTGTACATCTAGCTACACTTCAACCTAACCTGAGCTTTGGCTCAATGGATGAAAAGCATATACATGCTTACCCAATGCTCAGGTAAATAACTATGGTCTTGGCTGAATTTCTTCAAGTGAGTAAGCAGGTATGTATTTATTATCTCCCAATTTCACCTGATTTGAAGCTAAAATTGTCAACTGGGTGAGAATTTAATTGACAAATGGAAGTGTTGTGTGGAATGTGTCCAGAGAAGGGCCACAAGGGTGAGCAGAGGACTGGAGCTGCTCTGCTATGAGGACAGACTGAGAGAGTTGGGGCTGTTCAGTCTGGAGAAGAGAAGGCTCTGAGGAGACCTTCTTGTGGCCTTCCAGTATCTGAAGGAGGCTACAAGAAACCTGGGGAGAGACTTTTGAGGGTGTCAGGGAGCGATAGGACTGGGGGAAATGGAACAAAACTAGAAATGGGTAGATTGAGATTGGATGTTAGGAAGAAGTTGTTCCTCATGAGGGTGGAGAGACACTGGCACAGGTTGCCCAGGGAGGTGGTGGAAGCCTCATGCCTGGAGGCTGGATGTGGCTGTGAGCAACCTGCTGTAGTGTGAGGTGTCCCTGCCCATGGCAGGGGTGTTGGAACTGGCTGATCCTTGAGGTCCCTTCCAACCCTGACAATTCTGATTCTATGATTTGGTTGGTGGTTTTACGGTACCCTCACTTTTCAACCTGTCAAGGCATTTCTTTGACAAGATTTTTCAGGGCAGGCAATGATCCCCAAAATAGATTCAGTCATTCAGATTCCTTCTCTATTATATTGCATAAGTGAAAAGAATAATAAAATAATTCCTTCCCACCTACCTTTTTTTCATTTTTTTTTTTTTTTTTTAAGGACAAAATCTAGGTGAAATTGCTTCTGTCAAAACACTAAAATTAGGCATTGACCTTAAAGGAGCATAAACAGTCTCAGAACCTTCATAAAAGGACAGGTGCACCTGAAAGACCTACTTCATTTTAGACTGAAATACGGAAGGGAACTTAGAGCAGAACACCTAGAGGGTTTGCACTCCCATCCATGCTGTAGTCAAGAAGCTTCATGCATGGGGATTGGGATCTTCACAAGTATCCAGCCTCCACCTCCCTCTGAATCCACTGAATTCAGGGCATGATGTAGCCACTGTGGACACTTCCAAAACCCATAGTGCCTCTTGTAGGGACTGCTGACTCATAGCCAATATCCCAACCTGAGCTCTACTCATTGTATGCATTGTGCATCTACTACTTTCTGCCCCAAATCTGGTGAACCCTGGTACAAAACCCATTGAAAAGCTTGTGAACAAAGGGGTTAAATTCATACCAACACACTTAATTGCAATCTTACTTACATCCCGTGAGCAGCTATTATATGTTTTTCCCAGGTTATGATTCACAGCTTATGCATCTTCAGTTGATCATAGCATGAGGCAGAGGCTCAGGAAAGGAATGTTTTTCAGCTAAATGGTTAATTAAGACTTGGAGATTTTTTAAATGGCTTTTTTTTTCCCCCCTCTGATCAATGCAAGTCAAATTCTCGGTGCAAGTGGTTGAATCATCTTCAGAACTCTGCTCATAATTAAACCACGAGGAGGCTGTTGTGATTAAATGTGGGAAGCTGAAAATACGTGAACCATAACAAAGGATCAGAATTCACTTCAAGCTTTGCATAAAATGCAGTTTCAGATTTTATTCTTTTTTTCTTTAATTTTAGTATTAAAAAAGCTGTCATCCTTTGCCTTCCCCCTTTTTCTTTTAGACAGAATTTCTCCCAAATTCAGTTACATTTCCTATGATTAACAACAAATCTTGCAGAGGTAACTGCTGTCTTGCTTTCCTAATTGGGAGAAACTCCCCATGTCCTTTGTCCAAACAATAATCTTATTTTAACATATTTTTTTTCTTTTATTAAAAATACAGATCTTTAATGGCTACTCTTAGGCCTCAACAATTACACTTACTGCATTGATGAGTAATTATTCCCCAAGTGAATTCCTCACAGCTGTAGAATCCACACGCGGTGCCGGCTGCCTACAATAAATTGCTAAAATCTATATTCTTTATTGTGTTCTAATTCTTTATTGCTATAATAATTTCTCTTTCTGTCTTTCTAATTAGACTATATAGCTTTTGCAGAATAGCTTTTGCACAGGATATTTGTTTTGGGGTTTTTTTTTCCTGTTCATGTAATTTAATCTCGAATACTTGTAATTACCACACATGCGTAGCTAAAAAGGACAGGATTCGCTTGTCTCGCCTTGGCAAAACTCTCTTTTTTAAAGCAATGACTAGTAAATGCAGGATGGTGTGGACAACTGGCGGAACTAATGTCTATTTTTTAAACCAAATATATCCCAGAACTGGTCAATACTAAACTCTCACAGCTAGACCAACCTTTCTAGCTTTGTAAAATTCAAAGCTGGAGACTTGGTTGCACCAGGACTGAAATGGGACTATAGCATCTCCAAAGCATCTGTACAGGACTTTGGTGTTCACCCTTCCTCTGCTAACAGCAACACCAAAGAAAGAAGGTTGGAAGATATCTCTTGTATATTCACAGCCAGAAGAGAAAAGATTGTTGTAGTGGGTTGAGGCAGCCCCCTCCCCACCATGGGCAAAATAACGACTCTGACAAACGGATTGCAAAAGTGATGGAAAAGTTTAAATAGAAAAGGTGAATGTGCACAAAAGAACCAGAAACAGTGACAGAAGAAACCCCAGAACAGAGCCGGATACACCCCATCCCCACCTGAGGGTGGGCCCAAGACCCCAGGGCTCGTTCTTCCCCCCACTGCTAGGCTAGTCTCAGCTGGCCAGGCCTGAGACCGCCCATCCCCCTGGCCTTGGGCTTAGCCAGGCCGGGAGACGTCTCCCCCAGTTCCCGGGTGCTGGCGAGGGAAGAAAGAGCAAGAGGCGGACCCCACGCGAGATCTTATAGCGGTGCAGGGGGGTGGTAGGAGATACCTGGTTTCCTGTGTCCACCCACTGGGCTGGACTGCTGGACACAGGAAGCACTCCATGCAGCAGGGGCACCCAGCCCAAATCACCACAAATGTCTTCATCCTGACTTCCCAACCCAGCCGGAGGGACTTGCACGATCTCTGATAACTTGTAAGCAGTAAAGCCCAGAACCAGGCACTCTCTTGCTGGCCTAAAGGTCCCCACCCGGTGGCTTTCAGTTGGATTATTAGCTGCATGAGGAGTAGACAGGAAGGGGAATATCTTAGACATTATAAAAAGCTGCAGAGAGAGGGAGATGTCTAAAATATCATCTACATTTAGTACTTTATTTCAGGTACTTTATTTCAGTCCATTTTTGTGTACCTAAGACTCAAATTCATGACCCAGAATCTCAAAGGTGCCACAGTCATTCTTTAGAGGGAACACAGACTTTGTAGAAATGACTGCCAAAGAAGGTCTGCAGAAGGGCAGCTTGAGGAGCTAGTGACCTGGGTATGATGTCCTCTTTTTGCTGTTTATACCTCCATTGCAGAACATCCCTTTTTGTTGAAGCCGAACCACTGAATAGAAAGGGCTGAACATTTCTGACTCCAAAAAAGGGCCACAGAGGACAGGCTGTGACTGTGTAAGAGTGTCTACCTCCACAAAGGTAGATGCTTCAGCAGCCTGAGAGATGGGAAACTTTGATGAATTGCTCATGTGCTTCCGAAGTTTCATCTTGACACTAATTAAGTGTCCTAACTCCTCCCTCTGGCATGGCTTTTGGTACTTTCATCCACTGTGGTCAGATCATTTAATTGCAACTTACTGAATCCAGTCCTGTGTTTTGCACTTCAGGAAAACAGCCACTGATATTAATGGGAGTTTTGCCTGTATGATCCCACCTGTGATGGGGCAGCAGTCTCTGCGTCCTGGTGACAGCATCTCCCATTCACCACCACCTTCTAACAGCTGAGGGACGTGCAGCTACCGTGCAGACAGCTTTCCTTAGTCTAGGTTCAGGAAGAGACTCTCTCCAAGCTAAATTAGTGAGGCTTGTTCATTGTATTTTAAGCATAATGGGCAACATAGCTAGAAGGAAATCACTGCATTTTTTTTTTTCCACTAAGTGGGAAAGAAAAGGAAATAGCATTCCAGAGAGTGCTAGAATGGGAACAAGTTCACCACATGAATACAGTGGCTAGAAGATTTTAACGAATAAATGACATTTCCATCTGCTAAAAGAACAAAGCACACAAGCAGTATTTACCTACAGATCAGAGCATAGCATGAAATCTTCCTTTGTAGGAATCCTGCCACAGTGACCTCATTTTGCAGGAAATCTTTAATTACGTTGAGGGCTGCTTTACCTTTGGTAATGAGAGCCAGATCTTTTTCCAGTTGAGCCAGTCACAAACCTTCTGGGTTTTTTTTCTGCCATCAGGAAGAGCAAGTCTCTAATCCATATCACAAACATGCATCCTCATTTAGCTGAGTCTAGATGTAAAACTGGTTACTGTCACACTGAGTGCTCATGGTCAAGGTTCAAGTAATGGCTAATGCTCTAAGTGAGGCTACACATAAGTGCATTTGGTTCCAAATGCATTGTCCTAGCTGGTGAACACAAAACAGCTCCCTAGCCATTTAATTATCTGAGATTATAATGATCCTAACTTTGAATAGGATTTTCTGCCACACCTTCTGGTTTCTGAAAGGCAATACCCTGAAGCACAACCAAATGTGTCCTCTTTGCCTTATATATATATATATATATAGAGAGAGAGAGAGAGAGAGAGAGAGTTAATTCATTTTTCACAGGATTGTTAAAATATTTTATATCTTCTGTTTCTTCACAATGCTGGTTTATAGATAGTTTTCCTTTTGGAAGCATTAAACATATGAAAATAGGGTGCACACACATGAGGGGATGCTTACTCATGCAAATAATCCAATTGAACTCGGTGAACTTCCTGAAGACATCATTACTCATGCAAGTAAGTGATTACAGGACTGTGTCACACAATGAACAGTGTGGGCCTGATTATCTTCTCACCTACACTGATTTTACATCATTACAGTTCCACTGGCTGTAATGGAATTACTCTCCCTGATGTAAGGAAATTGTGATTCATACACTCGGTTAAAAAACTTACCTTGAGGATAATAATGACCACGAGATGAATCATTTAGGTACCATGCAACAGAAGCAGATCTGTAAGTGCATGTCTGCTAAGATCTTGCCATTATCCAAGCCCATTGCTGAGCCTGATCCCTGTCTGACTGGGCTTAGTTTTACATGCAGCGCTCACTCTTAATTCTTCCTGACCCTGGAGATCAGATTTGCTTAAAGTCCCAGGAGAAAGGTGAGGCAAATATTGCTGCATTCACCTTGTGCATGGCATCACACAAGCATAAATGGGATTAATTTAAAATATTTTCAGATGATTTAAAATACATGTGTTCTGCAAACACTCACAGGTGGCCAAGACCAAAGATCCTGTGGAGAATTATCAACCCAATCATGGGAAATGCGCAGAATTAGTACACAAGCCCCTCTTTAGACAGTGAAAGTATCCTAAAGAACAGCAGTTAAGTGTTACAAGCCACCAGAGAGTTTATTGGCATCAGTTTTCCTCAGTAAGCATGTCCATGGAAAGAGTTTTTCTCCTTTCTTCCAGGCAGTTTTATATACCAAGGAGAATGGGCATTTCCCAAACCCCGTGCAGGGCTGATTCTGATTCTGCATTCACTTCTCAGAATTCGCCAATTTAATAACTTAAAAATACAGCCTCACATATTTGACAAATAACAAACAACAACAAAACCTCTCTGATTCTCCAGCATGATTGCTTTGATGAATCGAGCCCTTTTAGTCCATTTAACATGAAATAACAGACTTGCGTTGATGGGGCTTTTGTTCTTGATAGTAGGAGAACCTGTTACTGAAAAATTAGCTGCTCACCCTTAAGCAATCACCAACATTCTAGTTCCTGAATATAAAAGTGAAGAAAGAGCAGATGGAAACAAACAAAAATTGTATTAATAATACATAACAAAGTGATGCCTACAAATGATATTTCAATGGGGGGTGGGGGTGTAGGGGGGGGGAAATAGGAAAACTACAGTTTTCATTGGGTCTTAATGTATGTATCCCTCTAATGCTTCCATCTCCAAGCAGTTCTGTTTTATTGACACAACAACACAAATTGCAGAAGTAAATTGAATCACAGGCTCAGAATGTAAAAATCAATGAGAAATAATTTTGTAGCACTAAAGTGAACAGTGTAATGCTAGGTATTCATTTAATTAACCATGAGCCTTTCCACATAATGCACAATCATTGCCAGCTTTTCAGCTCATGGTTATTCCAGGAATAATGGGTTTGGGATTCATCTTTAGAAAACCTGCATTAATATTTGAAAGCATTTAAATCCATTAGTGGGTCATCTGAACACTGCAGGTCACTTTTACATTGCTAATTGAAACAATAGTAATGGATTATAATCTACTGTCTAATAATGCCTGGAGTGTTTTACCGCTTTTATATCTGAAGATTCCAGGAAATATGTAAATTTGTTGCTGAACTGTTATACAATATGGAAATTTAAACTGCAGACAAGAAACTATTTCTTTTTATAAACTAAAATAATAGCAATAATAGGCAATAACAGCAAAATATAATAACAGCAATAACAGAATAATAACAATAACACTAAAATAACAATATAACAACACTAAAATAATAATAACACTAAAATAGTAATAATAATAATAATAGTAATAATAATAATAATAATAATAATAATAATAATAATAACAACAATAATAACCCATGCAGCATTAATAAGCTTAGGAGTTGCACTGTATTTTGATGTCAGGACAAATTCCTTTCTATAGACCTTCCAGTGTTCATTGCTTCTGTGCTGTAGGCTCAACATCTGGCATTCACGTTTCCAACATTGCCATTAGGAGAAAGTGAATATCATTAAACCAGTGAGTAAACAATCATGTCATTGTTTCCATATGCAAGCTATACATTGACTCAGCCTGCTGTGTTCTGACAGCACTCTGTTTTGTTCTGTGGGCTCTTTTTTCCTCCCCTCCACGAATTGCTGTGATCACTTTGGTTTTCATGGGATTTTCTGTATTACATCAACATTTCTCCTGAGTTCTATATGGAAGTATGAATTTAGGGTGGGATAGGTTTTGTTTTACTCTTTTTTTTTTTTTCCTGTGGGTTTTTTCTTCCCCTGTGTTTTTTTCCTGTTTTTTTTTTTTTTTCTTTTTATGTTGGTTTTTTTTCTCTCTCTTTTTTCTCTCTTTTTTTCTCTTTTTTTCCCTCTCTTTTTTCTTTTTTTTTTTAATTTTTTTTTTCTTTTTCCCCCCCTCTCTTTTTTTCTTTTTTTTTTAATCCTTTTTCTCTTTTTCTCTCTTTTCTTTCTTTTCTTTTAAATTTTTCCTTCTTTTTTAATTTTTCCCTTTTTTTTAATTTTCCCCTTTTTTAATTCCCCCTTTCTTTTCTTCTTATTTTTTTCTTCTTTTCACATTTTTTTGTTTTTTAATTAAAAGGCACCGAAAGGCAAAGTTGCTTCACGAATCTGGCAGATAATTGAATAGAACACAAATTGATACTTAAACCCTCATTTTCGTTTTTAATTAAACAGGCATCTTGCACATTTACCTGCATCTTCATAGGCTTAATTACAGTCTGATTGGGCAAAAAGATCCAGAGAAGAGCATCTCATTACATCGAGGTAGGCTGTGCTGGCAGGAGTGTGTGGCATGTGCATAAGAGGAGGCATGTGTGTAAGTGAACATGTTTAAATAATTTACTTGGTTAATAAAATATGGATAGCATGTTTGAGGGGAAAATTGTAGATCATTACATCACCTTTGCTCTCCTCAGTGGGAGGGGTGTGGGGGGGGGAAATCAGTCTGTAATTTGGTTGATGGGAGAGAATAAAAAACACATATATAGAGAGAGTGTGTAACATTTTAGCACAAACCCATTAAACTGGAAACAATCTGATGTTCATCAAGGTAAACAAACTTCTCACTTCCCAGTGACATGTGTGTTGCCCTAACACATACTAATTTGTTTGGAAAATAATGGGTTTTGAGGGTGAATAACCCCCACCGCTTTTACCACTAATCCCACAGTGGCTTGGATTTGGTCCTCTAAGAGCACATCCAAACCTCTCTTCTTGGCTTTGTTCTACAAGCAGGAAGGGGGCTGCAGGCAGGATCTTATTCTGTAGGTTCTGGTTTGAGGAGGTGGCATTGTTGCAAGAAAGCTCCAATAATTTAATGAGTATGTTTTTTAAATGACAGCTATTGATCAGAGTTTTCAGTGGCTGTCAGAGGCAGAATCTCCCCTGTTCAGTACCCCTCTTGACATGCAAGAAGGACAGCACAGGGTGTTTCAGCCTACCTGACTGGTAACTGCTCTGTGATGGAGTCCACCAGGTAGGGCTAGCAGAGCCAGCTGGGGTCTCAGGAGACAGAAAACCTCCTTCAACCCCAGCAAGAAATAACGCATGAGGGCACACATCAGTGCTGTGGAGTGAGAGCCCTTCTGTGGTTTGGGAGGTCTGCTGAAGCCATGGTAGTGTGGCTGCAGCAAGACAGCGACTAGCCCACCAGGATAAAAAGAATATCACCTCTGGTTTGCAGCGCTATGCAGGCAATTAATTAAAACATTCTCCACTGGTCAATGATAAAGATATTTAAAAAGCAGTTGTTACCTGCATCTCAAAAAGATGCAGATCAGGAGTGCTTTGATTAAGTAGCAGAAGATGCTCATGGGAAGTTAGGCTCAGCTCTAGCTGGCTGTATTGTAGAGTGATATTGAGAAACACCTGCTCTGAGCCACAAAGAGAGAGGGCTCTGGATATTACCTAGTCACAGAAGATGCCAGATTCTCAAAATACAATCACAGGCCACCCTTTGTCAGTCCACTTGTGCCTCTGCACCCACAGGGGTCTAGGGAACTTGTACTGTCTCATTGCCTAGAACATATCTTCCCTAAGCCCACCTTGGGTTTCTGCAGCCTAAACCCCAGAACCTGGAATACAGTCACTGTGAGTAACGTGGGGAGATGCTCTAAGCTAAGAACAACTAGATTTCCCCTTGAGTTCCAATACATCATGTAAGACAAAGCCCGGATCATACAAGTAGCAGGAATTGTGTGGTAGTAGTGGTTGATAGAAGGCTTCCAGGCGGTATGAAAAGCTAACCCTGAGCACCAGCCCTGTGTGCTGCAGAATGAGCTGCCAGTGAGTGGAGTGTTTTCAGACTGTTCTCAAATTTGTGCTTGGTTGAGGTTTTATTTAACACTGGAAACCCTAAACAGATGACTGTTCTGGATAATATGGTTTGTGCTGTTGGCAAGCATGCAAAAGAGCACTTATTAAACAAACAGTTTTATTGTTTTTAAAAGCCTTAAGAAGGCCTTTTATCCTCTTTTTTTTTTTCTTTCTTTTTTTTCCCCCTTTTTTTTTTTTTTTTGGAAAGGATTAAGAATTGTAATTTCATGGCACAGAAATGGTGCTGTACTTTAACAAGGGCTTTTTCTCTTAAAAACAAGTGTTCTCCACTGACTGGATAACTAGAACCTTTCTCCTCATCTTACCTATCACAGGTTCAAATGTAGATGCAGCCATGTACTAGATCTTAGACCAGATCTTAGGAAGTTCTTCAGCACCAGGATGGTGAGACTCTGAGGTAGGCTGCCCAGAATGGTTGTGGATTCCCCCTCCCTGGAGGTGTCTAAAGCCAGATTGGATGAGCCCTTGGGCAACCAAGTCTAGTTGAGAGACGTCCCAGCCCATGGTGGGTTGGTTGGAGTAGATGACCTCTAAGGTCCCCTCCAACCTAAGCCATTCTATGATTCTATGAACCACCATGTTCAGCCAGCTGGCCTTGAGAAAAAGAAAGGATTTTTCATCCAGACAGGTGTCTGCATCAAAAGGACAGCCACTGTTGTCAATATTGGCAGAGGGGTGACGAGCAAATTGCAGAGGGGACTCTCTTCTTTCTACCCTTTTCCACAGGCTGCAATGGAAGTTATTGAGACAAACAGTGCTTGCAAACACTGCAGTCCTTTCTCTGGCAAAATTCCCCTCTGAACTAAGTTTTGCTTGAGTGATGACAGTGTTTGTCGCATAATAAGGTCTTTAATTTGCTGCAATGTCAATAAGGCACCTTGTCAAGGATATTACACTTAATTAAACAATAAATAAACCAGACCCACCCTACTCCAATCAGATCACATTTGCCCGGCTGCCCAGGTTTGGAGGCTGGCAGCATTCAGTGGCTAACTGAGGTGACTCTGAAGCGATGCAGGGAGCCAGGGCTTGCCAGGCTGTAACCTCGAGAGGGTGCCAGTGACGGTGTTGGCAAGACCTGTGCCCTGCCTCTGGAGACAGGGAGAAACGGATAGCTGAGGCTAAACAGAGCCGCAACAGCATCACATAGAGTCTCAAGGGGAGGTTGTCCCTGTTGAGATGTTTTCCCTTGGTAAAATTAGCAACTTGAGCTTCAGTGGTGCAATGTGTTGGCCAAAATCTCAAGAAACCCTGGAACCAATTTGTTCCATCTGGAAATTAGTTTCAGCTTTTATTGCTTTCAATTTTTCTTCCAGAGCAGATTCAGTTTCCAAAGGGAGGTCTCTGGTCCTTTGTCCTCCAGGGTGGTTTGGGTGGTGGGGTTTTGTTTTGTATTTCCAACGTGTATTAATTAACAAGTTTTGGCAAATCAGAAGGATAGAGAAGGGGAGAAAGGAACAGCTTGCTGTTCTTCTTGCCATTAATTTTCTATACAATAAAATGTTTCCAGGGAAGCTCCTTTGCTGGTACATCTCAAACAGCAGCATCTGACACCAGATCCTGACGCTAAGCTAAATCATTTCTCCTATGAAGCAGGTATTTTGACCTGTTCTTTATAGCAGTCATTTAGCGAGGCTGCAGCTAAGCCTTTCATTTAAGCTCTTGTCGTTAACAGACTAAAGGGAAAGGTGGACAGGAGCGGAGAGGTACCCAATGTCTGTTAAAAAACAACCTGTGTGTATTCATTGCCAAAGCAGTTAAATATTCCTAAATCATATCTGAACATCTGCTTCTGGTTTAGTGCTTTGATTTAAATTATTTTAAATGTGCTTCTACCTGAAAATGATTTCTTTTAAAAGGTGAAGGCTGGTGGTGATTTTCTCACTAAGAATGACAGCACTTCATCAGGGAAGCAGTCCTGGCTCTCAGGAAATTCACCATCTGCTTACTTCTCCACTTTTTAAAGAACAGAAAATCTGAAAACCAAGCAGTAACAAGAAAAGAAAAAAGAAAAAGAAACTCCAACCCACAAGTGAACAATCCTAATGGCTTTCACATGCAATGTGTTTCTCTGCACAGTTCACCAATTTTCACAGCAACTCATTCTTCTAAACTGGTAACCCTGGGTAATCTGCTGAGAGTTTTACACCCAGAGATGCAGCCTGGTTTTGATGAATGCTGACAAATGAAGCACAAAAATTATGAATGAAGTCTGCCATCCTGGGCTAACTCGCTTGTAACTCAGAAGCAGTCATTAACAAAGATTTTTGAGTGCAAGATGGAGGGAAAATGGAGCACAAGAGTGGAAGTCATCTCTAAGATGATGAAATCCAGTCCCTTATACAATCAATCGTGTAAGTGACGTAATTGTATCAATGTCCGTCTGAATGCAAGAGAAGATTTCACTGTTCCTTATTCCAGAGTCTCACTCCTTATCAACCTCTAACCTGTTATCCACTTCTAATTTCCAAATATATTTATTCCTTGGCACTCTATTTAGCTCTCAACAACATCCTCTAGCTGAAACCATTTTTCCTATGTCCTGTCCTTCTTTCCGCACCTCCAGGAGTGATCGTAGTCCTCTTCCCCTAATCCACCTTGTGTGCTAGATTGTAAGAAAGCAGAAAAACCTTGTTTCAACTGATTTGACGGGCTTTCCATTTCCACTCATCTTACTATTGCCCTTTCTCTGCATCTTTCCAGCCTGAATTCAGGTCCCATTCATGCAGGTGATCGAATGGTTACATGGATCTCACTGATGTTTCTTATGGAGGTACTTGCCCTTTTGTGGTAGTTTCAGGCTGTGCCTAAAAGGGGCCAGGGAAGGGGGCAAGGAGCTGGGGAAGCTATTACTAACTCTGCTGGCTTGTCCAGGGGGTTCTTGTGCTGTTTATCAATTGTAAATACATGTAAATATATGTACATATTGTACATTTGTACATATTCATTGCATTTCATTGTCGATTGTACTTTTGCTTGTACAGACAGCTTAATTTGCTTCCAACTGGGCTGGGCTGGCAATTTAATGATGGGGGGAATTTTCAACCCACCACGCCTTTCCATATCTCTCCTGAACACAGCAAATCTGAGAAGTTCTTCCTATCTGCCTTGGCCAAAGTCAGTGATGCCAGAGGGATAACCTACATCACAGGCTTGTACATTTAAGTGAGAATAGGTCACTCCTGGGGGCTAATAATCTTCTGATGGCTTCAATGAATCTGCATGTGTACACTGCATGCTCACTGCAAACCCCAGTGATTCCAGAACAACTGATCTGCAGTCTCTGTTTCTGCAGGAACATAACTTGTGCCTCTCATGCTCCTCTTCACAATAGCTGGGGTTATCATGCTGTAAAGCAGGTTGTCAGCTGTTACCTGCACAAGTCTGCTACTTCACACTTGCTCTGATACAGAGAAATTCATCCTAAATGTTTGCAAAAATCACAGAATCACAGAATTGTCAGGGTGGGAAGGGACTTCAAAGATCATCCAGTTCCAAATGCCCTGCCATGGGCAGGGACACCTCACTCTACATCAGGTTGCTCAGAGTTACATCCAGCCTGGCCTTAAAAACCTCTAGGGATGAGGCCTCCACCACCTCCCTGGGCAACCTGTGCTAGTGTCTCACCACCCTTGTGGTGAAGAATTTCTTCCTAACATCCAACCTGAATCTACCTACTTCTAGTTTTGTTCCACTCCCCACTGTCCTATCATTACCTGACGCCCTAAAAAGTCCCTCCCTGGCTTTCTTGTAGGCCCTCTTCAGAAACTGGAAGGCTACAGACTGAATAGCCCCAACTGCTATGGTGAGCTGCAACTAACCATGTGTCTGAAACCTCTGAACAAGAAGCAGATGTCAACACATGTCCCCTGTAAATAAGTCGTTCTAGCTCTCCAAACCTAGTTCTCCTCAAACCAAATTTGATAAAGTGAGCTAAAAATAAGGACATTAATTAAAGAAAGAAAAGCAAGCTGCCATTCAGCTGCAATCCTCTAATCTCTGCTAAAATGGGTATTATAGCAACATGAAAAAGGAAACATACGATGGCAGTATTAAGACCAGAGGCCATTAGTAAAGAGAGTCACTGCCAAAGCTCACATTCAGAGATATTTCTGTGCTAATGGACATAACATTCATTAGCACACCCAGGCTCATTCTGGCTCCTGTTAGTGGAACACTGCTTTATGCCTCTGAAAGTTGCCTTTCCTGTTTTCTCCATCACTAAACTGAAAGCTATTTGACAGCTTCTGGCACCTCTATTAAATTGTGGGAAACGTGGAGACTGTTAACTTTTGAACCATGGGACTAAAAACATTCTTGCACATTCTGGAGCTGAAACAGGTTGTGCACGAGGCAGCATCTTCTGACAGGGCTCAGAGAGGCTGCAGAAGGGTGTGGGGAGACTGGGAGGCTGGGTCCTTTGCCTCAGATTTTAATTTTGTTGTTGTCATTACAGATCAAAAGGCTGTGATCACCTTTCTGTTTGCTCCTTCCCTAGTAAACAACCTCGACGTGAGGTCATTAAATATTGAAGAGCCCTGATATCTATTAATGTTATCGGACACATGAAATACGCCTGATGGATTTATTCTGCTGTAAAGGAGCCATATCCCAGCGTCCCTCCTGGGACCGTGCTCCAGCTGTTTAAACTATAATTCCATCACTAGGAGGAATGGTTGAGGCTGACCTCCACGAAATGTACTCATTGTTGCTCAGCCTGTGAATTGTAAATGAAACCTTTTGTAATAATGTTAAAATATGCATGCAGAGGAATGAAAGCCTCGGAGGTCAGCGGCAGAGCCTCGCAGTGGGGTCGCTGTCGGCTCGGAGCAGCTGGTGGCTGCACTCCAACAAAAATGATACCCAGAGGTTGCTTACGGGGCTGGCCGTGTGCACGACCGGCCTTCACAGATCTACCCCTGTGTCTCTGGGATTCTCAGTCTGGTTTTCATTGTCTTCAGCATTGCTCGTTTGGAGTGCCTTGCTCTTTTTGGAAGAGTGAAGTGTCTGGTTACCTTGTCCCCTTGTTCGGTGCCAGAGAGATCTTTATTGCCCTGTGTGGGATCATTAAAACATTAGACCACATTTTAAGCCTTAGTTTTCCACATATTGATTTTGTGTCTTCTTTCTCGTTATTTATGACATGAACACTGTATACATGGCCATGGAAGAAGGAGACTATGCATAAATTCCGGCTAGTAAAACCAATGGAGTCTGGGGCAGCCTTTCAGTCTGGAAGCTGAGGGAGGAAAAATTAGTCAATACCAGGAGCAACCTTGAAAGCTTATAAAGGGTTAAACAGTCCCCTTGGTGGAGCTACGATCAGGAGGTCTCTTCACTCTGGTTTCATGCAGTTGAGGAGACGTGTCACACTGTGCAGTAAAACCTTTCCACTGTCCCTGGTATTCTGTTTTCATGGCACAGCCTTTTATTTCTGTGGGTTTTTTTTTTTTCATTTTTTTACATTTAACATGCTCTGAAAGTCTCCAAACACCTGAAGCATTTTTAAAGCCTTACAAAAACTGAATGCCAAAAAAAAAATCTCAGATAAGGTTTAATACAGAATGATAAGTGGCAGCTTCTCTGCTGGACTTAACTTTAGTAAGCCAATGCCACATCTTCAGTGTTATCAGGCAATTGAATTGTATGGCTCAAAAGCAGGGCAAAGGCTTCACCTTGATATTGCCTAGGCAAGGGTCTCACCGCCTGAGCACGTTAGTTGTCATGTACTTTAAAATCTTCACATCAGCTCAGATATCCCAGTGAAACCACTGGGTCTGCAGGCTTTGGGTAAAGATTTTCTACACTCAGAGGTAAGGGCTAAGTACGGGAGAGAAGCTTTGAAAGATTCTCCCCCGCTGCTCCACTCTGCTGAGACCCCACCTGGAGTACTGCATCCAGTTCTGGAGCCTCTATTACAAGAAGGATCTGGAGGTGCTAGAAGGTGTCCAGAGAAGCGCCATGAGGATGAGCAGAGGGCTGGAGCTGCTCTCCTATGGAGATAGATTGAGAGAGTTGGGGTTGTTCAGTCTGGAGAAGAGAAGGCTTTGAGGAGACTTTATTGTGGCCTTCCAGTATCTGAAGGGACCTATAAGAAAGCTGGGGAGGGACTTTTGAGGGTGTCAGGGAGTGATAGGAGTGGGGGATGGAGCAAAACTAGAAATGGGTAGATTCAGATTGGATGTTAGGAAGAAATTCTTCCCCATGAGGGTGGTGACAGACTGGCACAGGTTCCCCAGGGAGGTGGTGGAAGCCTCATGCCTGGAGGTGTTTGCAGCCAGGCTGGATGTGGCTGTGAGCAACCTGATGTAGTGTGAGGTGCCCCTGCCCATGGCAGGGGGTTGGAACTAGATGTTCCCTTGAGGTCACTTCCAACCCTGACAGTTCTATGATTCTGTGATTCACTGCCTCAGACTATTTACTGTTGAAGAACTGAAAGAAGGAATTTGGGATAACAACACCTGATATGACACCTGGTTTCTATTTTAACTCCACACCTGTCTGTAGACTACAAGAAGAGAAAAACAAGACAAAAATAAAGAAAAAAAAGATTCTCCACTGTTTGGATAGATTTTACTGCAGTAAATGTAGAAAATCAGTAACTTAGACCCATTATTGCTTTCTTTAAATGGTTGCAGCTAACCCACTGCTTCAACAGAAATAGCAGACAGTTCACAGGCTCACAGGATGTCAGGGGTTGGGAGGGATCCAAAGAGATCATGGAGTCCAACCCCCCTGACAGAGCAGGACCATGCAATCTAGCTCAGGTCACACAGGAACACATCCAGACAGGCCATGAAAGTCTCCAGAGAAGGAGACTCCACAACCTCTCTGGGCAGCCTGTTCCAGAGCTCTGTGACCCTCACAGTAAAGAAGTTCCCCCTCGTGTTGAGGTGGAACCTCCTGTGCTGCAGCTGACATCCATTGCTCCTTGTCCTATCCCAGGAAGCAAGTCAGCAGAGCCTGTCCCCTCCCTCCTGACCCCCAGCCCTCAGATATTTATAAACATTTATTAAATCCCCTCTAAATCTTCTTTTCTCCAGACTAAGAAGCCCCAGGTCCCTCAGCCACTCCTCACATCAGGCAGCTCTCTCAGCACTCTTGGGTGCATCTCATCATGGCCCACGGACTTGTGAATATTCAGTTTGTGTAACTGATCCTTAGCCCAGTCTTCACTGACCAGTGGGGAGCATTCCCTCCCCCAGGCTTCCTCTTCTTCATCCAGGGTCTGGAGTGCATAGGGCAGTTCAGTCTTAGGTGTAAAGACTGAAGCAAAGAAGGCATTCAGCAACTCTGCCTTCTCTGCATCCTCAGCTACCAGGGCTGCCTCATTATTCAGCATTGGGCCCACACCTTCCCTACTCTTCCTTTTCCTACTGATAGATTTGAAGAAGCTCTTCTTGTTCTCTTTTTCTTCCTTTGCCAGTTTCAGTTTCAAGAGGGCTTTGGCCTTCCTTGTTGCCTTCCTACATGCCCTGCCAACTTCTCTATAGTTCTCCCAAGTGACAATTCTCTTCTTCCACAAATTGTTTCTTTCTTCCCTGAGATTTCCTTCAGGAGCTCCTTGCTCAGCCATGCATCTAGGGCTCAGCTATATTATTCATATAGGAGACATTAGAAAACGTTGGTCTCATCGGGTGCTGACCAAAACAGACATAGAAGGAAAGATGAGGCGAGCAGCTCATCTTTAAGCATGGGCTTTGTTGTCCAGAGAGATAATGCTGCTGTACAATCTCCCAGATGGGTTTCAAAAGGCCATGTGTTCAAGCTGCTAAGAAGACACACAGAGACTCTTCATAGCAATGCAGAGGAGCCCATCCAGACAGTGAATGTTAGGATCTGCTTTGTTTAGGATCTCTTTGTGCTGTGTCTGTGCCCGTTGTGCAGTGTCCACCCTCCAACCTCTGCCTGTGAGCAATACCACAAAGAGCCTACAAACATGGACAGCATGCCAGGACAGAGCACGGACAGCACTGGGACAGCCCCATAAGAGCAGGCACTAATACCTTCGGAGTCTGTTGCTGACGTCAGCCGGAAAGGAAGGAAGCTGGAACCTAGCAGAACCCTCTTCATCCTTGCAGGCTTCACACTAAAAGAAACAACAGGGAGGGGGTATGGATTTTCTCTTGGATATTCTTCAAGCCAAACATCTGAAAAGGGAAGCTTTACAAAAGCAAAAGAATCAGTTATTAGCCCTCTGTTTAGCTTCACCCTCTCCCAGATGTTTTTTTCCCTAGGGAATCCTAGCAGACAGACCACAGATCATCACAGCTGGCATCTGAACAGCACTGTGCAGCTAATAATGATTCACAACCACTGCACCCAATCTCGCTGGCATTTACCTCCATTAGGACAGAGTACAAATGTGCTGGCAATTAGAAAGGAAGGAAGAATGTAACAGAAATGCTGTTTCTTTTTAAACAAGTAAGTGTAATTTTTCATGTCGACTTGGGACTGTGCCCACAAGTAATTTGCTTTTGTCAAATAGAACATGAAAACCACGCACCCAGTCCTGCAAATGATTACTCATGAGTGTAGTCTCTGCTAGCACAAATGCTGGCACCGGAGTCAATAGCAGTCTGGTGTGGGTAAGGATTACTCGTATGAGGAAGGGCTTTCAAGATTGGCCCCGAGAGATGTGTGTGAATACTCCTTCAGGGGACATAAGCTTCAGGGAGCTCAAAATAGGTTAATTCCATGCCTGATTCATTCCATGGACCATTTAACGAGAGCCTCTGGAATAGTGCAGTCAGTAATGAACTGCCAAGAACTAAAAGTAATCACTGCTGCAATTATTAAAATTTACACTTTAATTCTGTTACCTTTGCAGCGGATATGGGTCTTGAATTAAGTGGCCCAGAAATCCAAGGACTTCTCACAAACAGTTCTGCAACCCTTTCAAAACCACAGTGCTTGTACTTGCTTATTGCCAGAGCTGCCGCTGCACAAAAGTGCTGTTACAGTTGTTTGTTTTCTCACGTTTTTAAGGTCAAGGAAATGCAAGAAAAGGCTGCTCTGACAGAGGTAATTCTGGGGTGACAGATCATGTAGAGACTTTGTTTTCCTGAAAGTAATGGATCTGATCATTCCTCCTGACCTGAGAACAACCTCACCTTTTTCCTCAGGGAAGTGCAATGCACTGCCGTAGCACTTGTATGTTCTTACTGTGTGCCTGAGCCATGTAAGGTGTGGACACATCCTCCTTGGGCAGTCCTGTATTTGCCTTGACCGTCAGGAAAACCTGAAGCAGCTTCCTTCTGCAAAGTGCTGAGCTTTCTGGCCCTGGTCCAGCAAAGCACTTGAGTACAGGCTTAACTTTGAGCACATGCATCTCATTGGAGCTGATGAGACTACTCATTAGATGCTTTCAGATCGGCTGAATCTGATGGGCTTCACCGTAGGACACTTTAAAATCCAAAGGAAAAAAACACAGGCTCTGCTTGTAGCTTTAGAAACGGGTCTACTGTCAAAACAGCAGCAAAGGGGGGAGCTGGTGACTGCTGTCAAGTGTAGGCCATCACCTCAACTTCAGTTCTTACAAAACGCTGGAATAAATAACACTCTTTCTGCAGTGTAGGGAGAAAGCAGAAGTACAAGTCTGTGCACCTTCGTCAGGAACAGCTGATTCTCAGTAGCTCTGTAGGAAATGCTCTGGGAATGGCACTGGCTTATAAACAGAATGTGAGTCAACAGTGTTCAACTGCTGCAGAAAGAGCAAACATGTCTGACTGAGTTTTATAAATAAGAGTATTATATAGGGAGACAGCTGAAGTGATCTTTCCTTTTCCCTTGCCACTGGAAAAGGCTCTGCTGGTGCAGCATGGCTGCTTTGGGGCATCTTGGCATAAGAGTTTAGCCCAATTGGAGAGCATAAAAAGCAGAATGATGAAAACTATAAAACCTTTGGGGGAAAAAAGTGACCTAGAAGGAAAGGCTGAAAAGATTTTAGTTAGTGCTGTGGGAGGGAGTTTGAGGGAAGTTCTGGTACTCGAGTATGGGACAGAGGGAGCTAGAGCAAGAATTTAAATAGCAACACAGAAGATTCAGATTAGACATTAGAAAGAATTTTCCAGTGGCAAAACTAGAGGATAAGTCTGAGAAGATGATGGCACCCTGTAATCAGATGGCTTTTAGGGCAGGTTAGAGAAATACCTGCCAAGGATGCTCTAAGTAGAGCTGCTCCTGGCTTGGGACTGAATGTGCGACAGAGCAAGCTTTGAGGTTCCTTAATGCATTTGATATGTTTGCTTCTGTGTCTGTATCTCATTCTCAGGGTGCCACACATGCAGCTTTTTAAAGGACAAGGATCTGAGGCCCCAGACCAATAAACCACTCAAATATTAATATCTTCATTGATGATCTGGATGAGGGGATTGAGACAGTCATCAGCAAATTTGCAGATGACACCAAGTTGGCAGCAGATGTTGGTCAGTTAGAGGGCTGAAGGGCTCTGCAGAGGGACCTCAACCCACTGGACAGATGGGCAGAGTCCAACGGGATGACATTCAACAAGTCCAAGTGCCGGGTGCTGCACTTTGGCCACAACAGCCCCATGCAGAGCTACAGGCTGGGGTCAGAGTGGCTGAGAGCTCCCAAACAGAGAGGGACCTGGGGGTGCTGATAGACGGCCGCCTGAACATGAGCCAGCAGTGTGCCCAGGTGGCCAAGAAGGCCAATGGCATCCTGGCCTTCATTAGTAATAGCGTGGCCAGCAGGAGTAGGGAGGTCATTGTGCCCCTGTACTCTGCACTGGTTAGGCCACACCTTGAGTCCTGTGTCCAGTTCTGGGCTCCTCAGTTTAGAAATGACATTGAGACACTTGAATGTGTCCAGAGAAGGGCAACAAGGCTGGGGAGGGGTCTGGAGCACAGCCCTGTGAGGAGAGGCTGAGGGAGCTGGGGTTGTTTAGCCTGGAGAAGAGGAGGCTCGGGGAGACCTCATTGCTCTCTACAACTACCTGAAAGGTGGTTGTAGCCAGGAAGAGGTTGGCCTCGTCTCTCTAGCAACCAGCACCAGAGGACACAGTCTCAAGCTGCGCCAGGGGAAGTTTAGGCTGGAGGTGAGGAGGAAGTTCTTCACTGAGAGAGTCATTCGCCATTGGAATGTGCTGCCCAGGGAGGTGGTGGAGACACCATCCCTGGAGGTGTTCAAGAGGGGATTGGATGTGGCACTTGGTGCCATGGTCTAGTCATGAGGTCTGTGGTGACAGGTTGGACTCGATGATCTTTGAGGTCTCTTCCAACCTTGGTGATTCTGTGATACTGTGATACATCTGGGTCGCAGACCAGCTTTGGCCAAAGAAAAGAAAAAAAAAGGCTGGAAAACCTTTCCCATTCTTCAAAGACAAGATGATAAAGACTGAAGCATCCACAAAACTTGTGACAGGTTGGCTGAGGAGTTGGAACTGGTATTTCTAGAGACAGGGCACAAAAATGGGTGTATGTTTCTGCCGTCGTGCACAAGTCCCTGCTGCAGGGTGGACTTCCCTTTGGATCCTGGCTGAAGGGCAGCTCCCTTCAGAAGGGACATGATGCTTGTGGGGTTTGCTGTTGTCCTGTTTTTCCTTCTTGGATGACAGGAGTTCTGTCCACAGACTCCAGCCATTCTCAGGTGACTCTATTAATAAAACACAACTCAAAAAGTTATTAAAAGGATAAGAGAAAACAAAACCTATTGACATCTGTGAGCATGTGGGCCTTAGATAAAAGTTGTCCAATCATTTGAGGGGATTCCAGACCAGACTCTCAACAGCATAAGATCTTCATTCTTGGTGTAGGTAGGATGAGTGTTCTTCCATCATTAGATATTTTTATCCCAGTTGGTAAGGTGGTGAAAAGATACCTGTTTTTCCTCTCACTGTCTTGCTCTGGGTCAAGATTCTTCAGACATGAATCATTTTCAGGTGCTTTAGTGGGTGCCATATTCCTAACCAGATGGTTTTATTGTCCTGGGGTTTTTTAATTATTTTTATCTGTTTGTGCTGGATTTTACTCTGTGGGGGTTTTATTTGTATTCATACCTCCTCTATTTCATACATTCAATATGTCTATTGACTACAGATACAGAACAAGTGCCTTATTGCTGACACAAATCCTTATTTACTCGTGAGGCTTTATGAGGCGAGTGCCCTGCAGTACCTTCTCTATGAAAACAAATAGTTCAAGGGGTTCTGTTTTGTTCTTTTTCTATTGCTGTAAGACAGGATTTAAACACCTTGTGACTTTCTCCTGACTGACATAGGAAATGCAATATCTTTAATACACAAACTTAATGGGAAAAGACTGTCCTTTTCCCTGTCAGAAGCTGGGCTCCAGCTTGCTTATTTGGACAAGCATGTTCTATTTTTGCAAGATTTATTGTGGAGGCTGTGTTCTGTATACTCAGTAGATTTCAGCAGGTGTGCATCTTCAGAGTGTATTTCAGGCAGTGTTTTCGTTGTTAATATTAAAAGACGCCTATATGGTAAATATGGAAACCAGAAACAACATCATGGTACTAACATACAGCAGACAACAAGCACAGGCAGGCATTATGTCTCCATTTATTGCTTACCTACTGAATCTACCTCCCAATAAACTGTTCTGTGCATGGCATTATGCTTCCAAGACTGGGAGTATTATTCTCAGTGGGGTTTGTTGTGTGCAAGTAAGGTGATGTAGAGGGCTCAATCCAGTTGGGCTGCTGAAGTGCAGTATGCAGGCTGGTCTTCATATTGCTAATTTGTTAAGGCTGTTAGGAACAAGTTCTTTGCCATGAGGCCAACGAAACACTGGAGCAGGCTACCCAGGAAGAAGGTTGGGGCCCCATCACTGGAGACATTCAAGGTGACGCATGACAGGGCTGTGGGCAACCTGATCTAGTTGAGGATGTCCCTGCTGACTATGACTACAGAGGGGGTTGGCCTGGGTGACCTTTGGAGGTCCCTTCCAACCCAAACCATTCTGTGATTCTGTGAACTCAGAGACCAGGGCTGTTTGATTTTGGATTTCTGATGGGACATTACCTGGTAGAAAGTGGCATTAATGAGCTAGGTCCTAAACTACGTGACATGAAATTTAGGGAAGTGATGGTGCCCCTGTACTTGGCCCTGGGGAAGGCCACAGCTTAAATTCTGAGTTGAGTTCTGGGCATCACAGAGTAGGAAAGACAGTGAGGCGCTGGAGCCTATCCAGAGAAGAGCAATGAGGCTGGTGAGGGGTTTGGAGGGCATCATACAAGGAGCAGCTGAGGAAGCTGGGGTTGTTTAGCCTGGAGAAGAGAAGGCTGAGGAGAGAGCTCATTGCTTTCTACAGCTACCTGAAAGGAGGCTGGAGTGAGGCTGGTGTAGGTCTCTTCTCTCACATAACTTGTGATAGAACAAGAGGAAATGGGCTTAAGTTGTGCCAGGGGAGCTTTAGATTGGACATTAGGAAGAACTTCTTCACTGAGGGAGTGGTGAGACATTGGAACAGGCTGCCCAGGGAGGTGGTAGAGTCACCATCCCTGGAAGCGTTCAAGAAGTGTGTAAGTGTGGTGCTTCAGAACACAGTTCAGTGGTCAGGGTATCATAGTATCATAGTATCAGTCAGGGTTGGAAGGGACCACAAGGATCACCTAGTTCCAACCCCCTGCCATAGGCAGGGACACCCCACACTAGAGCAGGCTGGACAGAGCCTCATCCAGCCTGCTCTTAAACACCTCCAGGGACAGGGCCTCAACCACCTCCCTGGACAACCCATTCCAGGGCTTCACCACTCTCATGGGGAAGAACTTCCTCCTCACCTCCAACCTGAATCTCCCCACCTCCAGCTTCATTCCATTCCCCCTAGTCCTATCACTACATGATAACCTGAGAAGTCCCTCCCCAGCCTTCTTGTAGTAGTTGGTAGTTGGGTAGTTGGGTTGCAGTTAGACTTGAAGGTTTCTTTCCAGCCCTAGTGATTCTATGATTCTAAAATCTTCAGCTGACATGAAAATGAAGAAACCAAAGTGTTGCAGTTGACTGGGCATAAAACAAAAAAGCTAATTTTTCTCACATTGATTCCAGGAAAAATTTACATTTGAAAAATCAGTCCTTTAGCTGGAGAAGAGATGTTGACAGTCTAATAGAATAGAATAGAATAAACCAGGTTGTAAGAGACCTTTAAGATCATCGCGTCCAACCTATCATCCAACACCACCTAATCAACTAAACCATGCAACCAAGCACCCCATCAAGTCTCCTCCTGAGCATCGCAGAGGGACCTCGACAGGCTGGACAGATGGGCAGAGTCCAATGGCATGAGATTTAACACATCCAAGTGCCGAGTTCTGCACATTGGCCACAACAACCCCAGGCAGTGCTACAGGCTGGGGTCAGAGTGGCTGGAGAGTGGCCAGGCAGAGAGGGACCTGGGGGTACTGGTTGATTGTAGGCTGAACATGAGCCTGCAGTGTGCCCAGGCAGCCAAGAAGGCCAATGGCATCCTGGCTTGCATCAGGAACAGTGTGGCCAGCAGGAGCAGGGAGGTCATTCTGCCCCTGTACACTGCACTGGTTAGGCCACACCTTGAGTCCTGTGTCCAGTTCTGGGCCCCTCAGTTTAGGAGGGATGTTGACTTGCTGGAACGTGTCCAGAGAAGGGCAACAAAGCTGGTGAGGGGTTTGGAACACAAGCCCTCTGAGGAAAGGCTGAGGGAGCTGGGGTTGCTTAGCCTGGAGAAGAGGAGACTGAGGGGTGACCTTATTGCTCTCTACAACTACCTGCATGGAGGTTGTAGCCAGGCAGAGGTTGGCCTCTTCTCCCAGGCAGCCACCACCAGAACAAGAGGACACAGTATCAGGCTGTGCCAGGGCAGGTTTAAGCTGGATGTTAGGAAGAAGTTCTACACGGAGAGAGTGATTGCCCATTGGAATCGGCTACCCGTGGAGGTGGTGGAGTCACCTTCACTGGAGGTGTTCAGGAGAAGACTTGATGGGCTGCTTGGCTGTATGGTCTAGTTGTTGGGTGGGTTGGACTGTTTGATGGGTTGGACGCGATGATCTTGAAGGTCTCTTCCAACCTGGTGCATTGTATTGTATTATTGTATTGTATCTCCAGTGATGGTGACTCCACCACCTCCCTGGGCAGCCCATTCTAATGGGCAATCACTCTCTCTGTGTAAAACTTCCTCCTAACCTCCAGCCTAAACCTCCCCTGGTGCAGCCTGAGACTGTGTCCTGCTGTTCTGGTGCTGGTTTTGTGGGAGAAGAGACCAACCCCCACCTGGCTACAAACTCCCTGCAGGTAGTTGTAGAGAGCAAGAAGGTCTCCCTGAGCCTCCTCTCCTCCAGGCTAAGCAACCCCAGCTCCCTCAGCCTCTCCTCATAGGGCTTGTGTTCCAAACCCCTCACCAACTTTGTTGCCCTTCTCTGGACACGCTCCAGCAAGTCAACATCCTTCCTAAACTGAGGGGCCCAGATGTTTTAATGTTTTAATTCTTTACATTGTGTGTCACAGGGAATTATTTTAATTGTTGCTTCCTCAGAAAATCTCTCTAGCAGTGCACACCTTTCTGTGAAACAGATTTGATGTTATTGTGAGCCTAAGGTTTTCACTTTGCATGAGAATTCAGGAGCTTTACTAGCTGTGACATGAACTTGTGAGAATGAAGTTATAAAGCACAGCTCCTAATCGCTTCACCCACATTAATTTCAAGTTATGTTCTGGTTCTTAACATTCAAAACTTGAAATTCATCCTGTCAGTTCCAAGATTAAGCAATCAACAAGGAAACAGAAAGCACACAGCCTGCGAAAGCGACAAATTAAATCTAGATCTCAGATTTGAAGTATTGGGTGTTCCCAGAGTTTCTAGCAGTTCATAAGGAAGAATAATTCATAAAGCAATCTATAAATAATGCAAATCCTGAATCCATTTGAGATTGTCTTGGTTGACATACAAACATTTAATGATCACAAGTGGTGGTGCTGTGAAAAATGTATTGTGCTTCTGTATCTATATAATCTGGCTGCCCTACAAGTTGTTCCTTGCCCTCCCCCTGGCCTCTGGCTTCCTGATGCTGCATTCTGCACTGCTATAATACTGCTGTTGGAATTGTGCCCTTTATAGCAAGACTGACCCTGACCAGCAATTACAATCTGGTTGTTAACAATTCAGCCCCTAATATTTATAATTGTGGCAAAGATGCTATCTTAAATACATATAAAATAACTTGGGAAATGCTGCTCCCTTAAAACCTGATCAAGCAAGCTAGTCACTTTGTACCTGCACATAAAGCTCCTGAGGGTTAATATTTCCAGCCACTTTCAAAGCTTCACTCCAACTTACTGTCTGTGCACCTCATTCCTAAATAAAATAAGTTTCAGAATTACACTAAGCATCTGATTTTACATTAACCACATCCAATTACTGCCTAAGTCAAGACTGAGTCTGCTAGCTCACTCTCAGGCCCTGAATGATTTGTCCCAGATCCAATTTTCAGCTAAAAAGAATAAAAGAAGAGCCCAGGATATGGATCTTCTGGGTGCTGCCAGTTTGGATGGAAGGAGCTGATAACAAGTCAAATCCATAAAAGGACACCAAAGGGGAAGCCAAAGACCTGGGGCTCCCAAGGTGGGAAGGACTGCAGACATCAGCAGTGCATTTTATCACTGGCGAGGAGATGCTGTTAGCTGAACGTTGTCAGACAAGTGACAAAGGGAGTCTGCTCATGAGGGTACATGGGCGAACAAAGGACAAAGATGAGTAAGGGATTTTGTTCTGGAGACAGATTTTTTAGGGTGAATTGGTCATAACCCACCTCTTTAATGTCTTTGGGAACTCGCTCAGCTAATGCTGCGCCCAACAGAAATCAGAGCTGCTTTAGGAGCACCACTGTGAGCTGTATGGGGCTGCTGCCCGCTCCTGCAGTGCCACCTCTCACAGGCACCTCATGGCCCCAGCTGTGCTTCCTGACACAATGCCGCAGGTGGAGGTGCCCCGAGGTCTGCCCACCACAGCCTGGGTGAGCCCTCGGGCTCCAGGCTCCACCCTGGCTCAGGAAGGCGAAGCCCCTGGCTGAGCAATTGGCTGGCAGTGAAAATCAGCTGCCTTTTTTTTTTTTTTTCCCCAAGTGACAAATACTCTTGTCTTCTCCAGTGCCACGTGATGAGACAGTAGTAAGCAACTGTGCTTCAGACCAGATGAAGGCACAACCATTCATGATTTTCCATTTTTTGTCACATTAATTTGGGGGGTGGGGAGGAGGGGAAGTAGGGCAGAGAAAAGGCTTTGAATCCAGACAGACATGTGTGCTTTAAATTATGTTTTGTGAATTGAAGCAAGGCAGATGCTTCCAACAAGCACACATTTTGCTACTGTTTGCAAAGCAGACACACACTGGCACATGGTTGTAGGACGTGAATTATACTTCTGTGCTTCTGATTTGTAACCACACCTGTATACCCTTAGAAATGCTAATAGAAAAAATATGAATTTAGACACAAAAGGGAATCTAATAAGAGGAACATTTGAATGGGTAAGGAAATGTCTATCCCCCCACATACTCCCCCAGTCATTAGGACTGGAGGAACATGCTTATAGTAATTAGGTAAGATTGATTTAGAGGCCGAACACCACCCACAATTTGTGTAGTCTGGGGTCAGGCAGGCAGCTGCAGAAACCGCTCAGCTAATTATGAGAATTCACTGTTCGTTAATAGAATCTCTCTCCACAAACAGCAGCTGTGTGTTTGCTCACGCAGATTATTAATTCTGGCCTTGCCTCAGCTGCAAGTTTCTGCTGCGTCGAAAGGAATCCTCTGATAGAAGTGTCAGTTATCACCCAAGCAATGCCAGGGGAGGCAGGGAAAGCAGAAAGAACGGAGACTGTCTTCTGATCACAGGTGGAGAAAGAGTCTATTTTATTATTATTATTTTTCACTTTTTTCCAGATACTTTCTTTTTCTGCCTCTTACTCCCAAACAATTAAATGCCAATTTTGGAACTCATTAATCTGTAGGCAACCTGGCGAGATCTAATTTATACCTGTCAGGAGCAATGGGCAGCAGCTAATAGGAAAATAATTGCGATATAAGGGCTGCTTTCTCACTTGGTAGCGTGCTTGCTTTTAGTGGCAAGCAGCTGATTCTGCAGCATCAGACCATTACAAAAGGTGTTGTCTTCATCAGGCCTACAGCTAGGTGACATGCTCAAGAGAAAAAAAAGAAAAAGCATGTTTGTATTTTCCTTTAACAAAGAACCAGCAGAACTTCAGAAACGTGGTCTGTGATCGTTTGCAGACATCAACTTCAGTGTCTTAGCAAATGAGAAAATGAGGTCAGCTTTCTACCATATCTCACTGTGTAGACAGATATAAAATATGCATATAAATCATTAAGATCTGAGCAAATCTTGGCTCAGACAAAGTGAATGCTGGAGCTCATACATGTGCTGTTAAAGGCAGCGATGCTTCCTAGGGTCTGAAATTTGATAACCGTAGCGAATGTTAAAGCTTTTTCAGAGAACTGCCTTTCCTCTTGCACCAGTGTCAGGGGATGGACTCTCTGGTGCTCAGGTAGGGGAGCATCCTGCAAAATTCAAAAGCATTCCCAGGAATGTTGACATATCTGTGAACAGAAGGTTCCTGTTGTGAAAGAGAAAACATCCATATTGTGCATTTGGATGGAGATGTGTGGGAGGTATGCAAAATACACCCATCTGCACAAGTAAAGGGGAGCAAGAGCCCCATCTTTACCTTACACTGCCTTGTGCAGTAGGTACAGGTCATGCTGGCTTTAGACCGTTGGTCTAGGCCAGGACGTTGACATTTGTCTTTACAATGTTGAGGAGCACAGCTTAATGGTGAGTGAGCATCAGGGTGGGGAAACATGATCTGTGAATCTCTGAGCACCTCTCCTCTTGAACACAGGCTGAAAGAATTGGGGCTGTTCAGCTTGGAGTGGATGTACAGCTTTGAGGAGACCTTAGAGCTGCATTTCAATATCTAAGAGGACCTACAGGAAGGCTGGGGAAGGGCTGTTCAGAAAGGCCTGTGGGGATAGGCCAAGGGGCAATGGTTTGAAACTGAAGCAGGGAGGATTTAGGTTGGACATCAGGAAGAAGTGGTGAAATACTGGAACAGACTGCTCAGGGATGTGGTTGAGGTCCCATCCCTGGAGACATTCAAGCTCAGACTGCATGTGGCCCAGGGCAGCCTGCTCTAGCTGGAGGTGTCGCTGGTGAGTGCAGGGGGTTGTACAAGAGGACCTTTGAGGCTCCCTTCCAACCCAATGCAATCTGTGAATCTGAACTGATGTAATGATGTACTAAGGGCTGCATTCTTGTAATACATATATCATACTGCTGCCCATTGTAAAATTAAACTGTTGGGCTGGTGGTAGGCAAATCAAATCCAGTTAATCTCCAGCCTATCTCTATATTTCAACACTGCAACAAAGTTGCCCCAAATACGAACTTGGTCTGACAGTTTTTCCACTTTAGATGTTGATACTCATGAGATTGAACACATCCAAGTGCCTGGTTGTGCACATTGGCCACAGCAACCCCAGGCAGTGCTAAAGGCTGGGGTCAGAGTTGCTGGAGAGTGGCCAGGCAGAGAGGGACCTGGGGGTACTGGTTGATGGTAGGCTGAACATGAGCCAGCAGTGTGCCCAGGCATCCAAGAGGGCCAATGGCATCCTGGCCTGCATCAGGAACAGTGTGGCCAGCAGGAGCAGGGAGGTCATTGTGCCCCTGTACACTGCACTGGTTAGGCCACACCCTGAGTCCTGTGTCCAGTTCTGAGCCCCTCAGTTCAGGAAGGATGTTGAGTTGCTGGAAGGTGTCCAGAGAAGGGCAACGAAGTTGGTGAGGGGTTTGGAACACAAGCCCTGTGAGGAGAGGTTAAGGGAGCTGGGGTTGCTTAGCCTGGAGAAGAGGAGACTGAGGGGTGACCTTCTTGCTCTCTACAACTACCTGAAGGGAGGTTGTGGACGGGTGGAGTTTGGTTTCTTCTCCCAGGCAACCAGCACCAGAACAAGAGTCTCAAGCTGCACCAGGGGAGGTTTAGGCTGGAGGTTAGGAAGAAGTTCTACACAGAGAGAGAGATTGCCCATTGGAATGGACTGCCCGGGGAGGTGGTGGAGTCACCATCACTGGAGGTGTTCAGGAGGAGACTTGATGGGGTGCTTGGTGCCATGGGTTAGTTGTTTAGGTGGGTTGGATTGGTTGATAGGTTGGACGCGATGATCTTGAAGGTCTCTTCCAACCTGGTTTATTGTATTGTATTGTATTGTACTCAAAGAGGACAGCATGGGTCAATGGACAGTGATAATATTATATAAAGCTCTCCTTAAATATGCTTTTGGGGAGAAAAAGGGGGGAAAAAAGTCTTTTTCCTGCAAAAGTGAAATTGAAAAAAATCATCTGTGGAAACAGTTTGCGTTTTGTCGTTGCTGATTTTTTCTTCTCACTGCAATTAATATTTCAATATTTGATTTTTGATAATCCCACATAGTTTGTGTGAAAGCAGGCAGAAATGTTCATGTTCTTATTTTCATGAAGGAAAGCATCATTTTGTGGCTAGCTTTTTCTTCCTGAGTCCTAAATTTGTAATCTTTCAAATACAAATGCAGCCTGAATTGGCAGCTGAATTATTCCAACTTCCACTCAAACCCCTAATGTAAGTATTTCATTTTAAGTCTTGCAGTTGCATGCAGGCAATTGCACAAGCAAATGCCAAATCTCTCCAGACATCTTGAGCATCTGTACAAATCTGGTCCTTATTAGCAAAGGCCTGTTAACAGAGAAGACTACAATAACTTTTTTTACTAGTAATGACCTTGTCCTATTATTCAGCTTGTACCAGCTTGCGTGTTTAAACCATTCTTTCTTGCCTTCTAAAGGAAAAGATACTGATACCCCATTAATAGCAATGAGGCATCAATACTATGGAAGACAAACCCTAATTAATTTTCAGCAGCACTTATGCACATCAATGTGATTACTGTTGGTAAGGATTCAGGGATCAGTAATGACCACTCTGAACTTGTGAAAGTAATTTGTTTGAGTAAAAGAAGAGCTGTGATAGATTTAAATGCATTTTCCATTACTGAATGTTTGTCATTCATGCTACGCATCCCAGAAGACCTTAAAAGATTTGCTGTGGAAGCTGTCTGTACAGTAAAAGGTCATAAAATCATTCAGTATTTTTTGGTTTGAGTTCTTAACACCTGTAGTGATAGGATGAGGGACAGTGGTTTGAAATTGCAGAGTAGATTGAGACTGGATGTCAGAAACAAGTTCTTTACCGTGAGGGTGGTGGAACACTGGAACAGGTTGCCCAGAGAGATCCCTTCCCTGTTGATACTCAAGGTCAGGCTGGACAAGGCTCTAAGCAACCTGATCTAGTGGAGGATGTCCCTGCTTACTGCAGGGTGTTGGACTGGATGACCTTTGGAGGTCCCTTCTAACCCAAACCATTCTCTGATTCTCCAGCCACAAACTGCTACTGAGTAAAGACAGCTGAGTCGAGACAGCTGAGTCTGCCTATATTGGTCATATACAGCTCAGTGTCCAGGGCCGGTTTCATTTAATGACATGGGAATCTAAACTCTCACGTGGTTGCCTTCAGGCTCAGACACTGATCCCACTTCATGGGACACCCTCACATTACACAACTAGCTGAACAAGCCAGCTCAGCCAAAAGGATGGATCTCCAGAGATGGGTCCACACTGTAGCTCTTTCATACATCACTTTTCTTTTTCAGACTTTCTTTTCCACCCCAGCGTTCACTGGCGAACTTGTGGTTTCAAGCAAAAAACTCCTACCCCAGGGACAAGACAGGCTGGGAGATGGGATCTATTGGTGGGTGAAGCACCCCCTTCCAAACTTCACTTTCCTGCAAACACAAATGTTGTCTAATTTTGCCAGGAGACATCTGCAGTCAGAGACCACAGTGCATCTCTGATGTCTCAGTTGCTGGCATGGTCCCCAGTCTGATTTTGGTCCAAGCCAGTGAGGACTCAGTCCAAGCCAGTGGGGACTTGTCCCCACAGACTCTGATAGCAATGTATGCCTTGTGGGCAAAGTATGCATTTCTGACATCTAGCTCTCTGTCTTCCAGGGCATGGACTTGCAGTGATTTGCAGGATAGCCTAGTTTCCCTCCCTGAGCATTCCTTCTCCTTGCTCTCCGCAGAGTTTTCCATGCTGCTCTCCATATTTCTCCATTAATGTCCACCTTGCTAATGAATTCAACAACACCTTGCTTCCCTACACATGGTCAAACAGCATTTTGTAGCAGTTTTAAGCAGATTTTGAAGCAAGTCCTTACAGTCATAGCAGGGCAGAGAGAGAGCAGCCCTAAGCTGTTCTGGGAAGGGTGCAGGTAGCCAAGAGTTCCTCTTTCAGCTCGTATATCTGTGATTTAAAAGTAGAAAGTTTAATGACTACTTTTTCTACAGCCCTGAAATGTTCCAACAGCATATTCACTAAGGTTTGTCATCTTCACTCCCGCTTAGATGGCCAGGGATTTGAAATGGCTGCTACTGCACGACTTGCAGGGGTTGTGCCAACTCCCAAACACTGAAGTATCTGTCTGTGCAGTACTTACTATTTATCACCAATACAGGGCTTAAAATGTACCTGAGCTATTTTTCCCAATAGGAACTTACATAAACAAGTCCAAGGAGGTATCATATTTTAAATTGTTATATATATATATATGTATATGAATACTGCTGAATTGCGATGCTCTGGTTTTCCTATCATATCAATGAGTTTAGCAAGTGCTCAAAACAGAAAAGTTCCCAGCAAAGCTCAGCCTTTCTGTCATTAACATGTTATGCAGTTTCAAAATAATTCATTCCTGCTGGAAAGACACTGTGAAATAGAAGCTGTGTTTATCACTGCACCGAGCAAGCCTCAAGTTCTATTGCAGGGCTGTGGTAACTTCGTCAGACTAACTCCTTCCCTTAGTCTCACTTACCCTCGCAAGTAGTTTTACTTAGTGAGGGGTTTCTACCACCAACATTTGTTGTTTGTGCATCAGGTTGCCAAGCCCTCGATACAATGGGAATAATTTTGAGATTATAATGGTATCCCCTGAAATAAATTATTTAATATATTTATTGAAAAAGGAAGTAAAGGAACTCTTCTGGGTAATTGGTGTGCAGTAAGGCACAGCACCAGTTGTATATTCATTTTTCTCCAATGCATGCAATTATCCACTCAGCCTGTATCCATTAATATTATTTTTCTTCCTAAGCTGGAAGCATATAAAGCCATTAGAAAATAATCCAAAGAATTCTATTTGCTGAATAAATTTTAATTTGCATGGCACCAGGAATTTTTTATTAATGGGAAATAAATTATTGCAATCTTATGGAAGGCGACAAGTTAATAGCTTTGTGAAAAGTAATGGAGAGAAAATGATCTTGAAAAGGTCAGGTCTCCTGTCACAATGTCTTTATGCACAATTAAAACAAGTCAAGAAAGTGGCTGTATAATCAGGACCATGAATATGCATTATATCCTAATGAGAGTGTGAAGATGGAGATGGGCTAGTGCTAAAGTCATGGTGAGGTGGTGACATAAAAATGGTAATTTGTGATGTAGTATTTAACTACGTGCTTCTGTTTCCTTTGGGGGAATTAACTCATTGCTACCTGGCTATGCATTATTTTACCTTTACCAGCACACTAAGCGACAAGAGACTCTCTCTGCAGGAGCACATACACGCAGAGGATGTGATTTACCCTCATTTAGAGACTTACCCAGTAGTTATGACTGCAAATCACAAAACAACTCCCTGACATCACTGCAAGAAAAACTCCAGAATGGTTGATGCTGTTGTTGCCTTTTTAATTGTAGCATTTAAAAGGCATTTTCACATCACGTAGTAGGTTTGAAATACCACAGCTCAACCTTTCTAGAAGGAGTTTATGTCCTAAGATGCTCCTGTGCCAGGGAGGCATCCGCTTGAAGGTAGAGCTAGTGTAATTTGTAGGTTTAGACTGGACATATTGACCACAATATTGACATATTGCCCGTATTGTTATTGAGTCATGGCAACTATTCTACACTGTAATTGAAAATCAGTATGAGCATTCTGATTCAGTGGTCATTTCAAGGTTTAGACTGAAAAAAATGTTTCCCAGCAAGAGTGGTCAGGCACTGGCATGTGCTGCCCAGGGAGGGGGGAGTCACCGACCCTGGACCTATTTAAAGGTTGTTTGGATGAGGTGCTTGGGGCTACAGTTCAGGGGTGAACCTTGTAGAGCAGGGCTCTGGGTTGGGCTTGGTGATCCTGAGGGTCTTTTCCAACCAGAATGTTTCTTTGTGTGATTCTGTGTGTAACTGTGCATCTGTGCATGGAGGAAGATGTTCTGCCCTTCCACGTGCATGTTTTGCGACGCTCCACTCTACTCCCTCTCAAAAAAGAAGGGTTGAGACTCTGCAAAAGCAGATAGAAGAGGAGGGTCATGCCTTTGTTTGGGACTACACCCCAGCTTCTCTTAGGAAACCTGTTTTGAAATATGCCTGGCTAGAAATAAGCATCTCTGAGAAGAAATTAACTTACCTTCTTAAGCACTGAATTTCCTCCTGCTAATGGCTGTTTCAGTGGTCCCAGTGCTGTTAATGGGTGTTATTGAGTCATGGCAACTATTCTACATTGTAATTGAAAATCAGTATGAGCATTCTGATTCAGTGGTCATTTAATAAAAGATAATGGTCACTGAACAATGATTCTGATTAGCAAATGGCAATTTAAAGGTTTATAGCACCTCTCACAGCACAGCTTATTTGGGTATGCTATTAGAAGTTACTCCCTAAGAGCTTGGTTTATGTTCAAAAATAGGAATAACTAGGGGGAGAAGCAGATGCAGCTGGCATCCTATAATGCTCTGTTTGGGTGGCAGAGTTGAATTCAGTCCTTGCTGATTAGATTTCCGTAGATGTGCATTCAGGCTGTGGCTGCTCCCATATACTGGCTTACTAGCTCTGTACTTGTTTGTGCCTCGTTTCTTTGCCCATCATACTGTAGGTTTCTTAACTATACAGTCATTGGATATCATTAACTAGGACAGGATTTTGTGGGTTTCTGCTAAAATGCTTGTCAGGAGTGGTTTTTCATGCTTTCAGCAGAAAATAGGCTGCATATACAATTTACATTTTCCTGCCCTCTCTGGTTACCAGGGATCTCTGGTCCCAGGTTCTGGGGACTGCTCAGTGACAGCCAGTAGTGATAGGACAAGTGGCAATGGCTTCAAACTAGAGAAGAGCAGATTTATTCTGGATGTTAGGAGCAAGTTCTGCACCATGAAGGTAGTGAAGCAATGGAACAGGTTGCTCGGGGGGGCAGTTGAGGCCCCGTGCTTGGAGATATTAAAGGTGAGGCTCAACACGGTTCTGAGCAACCTGATCTAGTGGAGGATGTCCCTGCTAGACTAGATGAATTTGGAGGTCACTTCCAACCCAGACCACTCTATGATTCCATAATTCTTTAGCTCTGAGCAGGCTTCACCATCTCCCTGTTTCTGGCTCTCCCACCAGTAAGAAACCAGTTAGGATGTCCTTTATCTGGAACAACAACTTTCAGCCTAATTGTGGCCAGAGCGGATGCACTACAGCACCCATGATTACCTCCTACTACAAACATGAGCTTCTTTTCTGGGATCAGACATGGCAGCGTTTGTGGGTATTTAAAAAGCCAAAGCAGCAGGTTCAGGGCTGTAAAGAAAGTACCTGTAGGACTGTAGGGGTTTTGTCACTGCAGGCTCTCAGCAGGCATTTCACCATCCATATAGCTGTGTATTTATTTTTGATGTTGCCCCATAACTATGTGGTTAGCCACAGTGACTCTGGCCTCAGCCCATGGCATGATCTGGTTGCAGTATTCAGGCTTGGAGGTTTCCAAGCAGTAGCAGATGTGCTGTGAGGATGGAGGGCAAAGCTCCCACTGACGGAAACATGACTTCAGGAAATTAGTAAAAGTGAAGTGCATGAACTTGGAGAATCAGTGGGGTTTACCTGACTCAGCACTTGTCCAGCGCTCTGCAAAATTATCTGAGGCTGGTCTCCAGCCTCAGAAGGGCTTTCCACAGTGTGTCTCTTCATGGTATTATTTAGTTGCATTTTCCTTGAGAAGGAGAATTTTCAAGTTATTGATTCCAACCATCTTACCCAGGTGTGGAAGTAGGGCTGTCACAGTCAGAGTTTTATTAACTTGAACAAATTCTGGACCCAGATTGGTGTAGATAAAGGCACACAGACACCATGGGTGGCTCAGAATCCCATGCACGCAAACATCCTGCTCCTAGCTTGGCACTGGCAAACAAACAGAAGTGCCTCCATCTCTCTTTCTAGATAGGCCCCTTCTATATTGCTCTTTGGCTTCAGCTTGGTTTGCTGGTGTGCTTCAGGAGGCAGACAGGGAGGAATGGCTGCTTATGCTGCCAGCCCTTTCCTCCCTCTGTCAGGGCAGGGCAAAGCACTCATTGGGTCCCAGTCACATTATCCCAGTTTGGAAACAAAGTCAGTACCCTGGGATTTCCTGGCCAGGTTTTCTAAACATCAACCAATCACTACAGCAATGGGCTCAAGCTTGCTTGGAGACGTCTCCACCATATGATGTGGCATGTTGCAATGCTGATGAAGGTCAGCTGCATTTCTCATCCTCTACTGACTTTGTACATTTGGTTTATGTGCTGTTGAAACACTCGGATGGTATTTCCAGGTACCTCAGTCTTACTGCAGGGAAACAGAAGTCTCACCAAGTAATGGAGGTGGGGAGAAATCATCTGCATTATTCACACTGCTGGTTTTGAAATCAACTCTGATGGCTCAGGGTGGGGAGGGGGAATCCAAATGTTTAAATGGGTAGTTAAATAGTTCAGGGAAAACTTTCAGTTTTGGCACAGTTCTAGTAGGGAAAAAAAAAAAAAGGATAATATTAGAATGCCACAAAACAAACTTTATTTCTTTGTCATTATGATGGCTGTCCCATAGATTAAATCTCATTTTGAATTCTAGCCACCCTAACTAGAAAGACAGAAAGAATCCAGAGGTGGCCAGTGAATATCTCTAGGTTGGTGGAGAAGTTTCTGTAAGTAAGTATGGTTTGTTGTTGCTGCTGCTGCTATGGGTGGTAGGAACAACAGTGACATGCATAGCCCTGATGCTTAAGAACCGCAGACATGCCTCAGGACCCTGAGCTTAAGCAGCATTGTACAAACACTCATTTCTGAGTAGACTTGCACACAAAAGCTTATGAGCTAGGCATAGAAAATGAATGGATTATAAAAGCCACATATAAAATCATTTGAAGAGAGAATTGAAAAGTAAATTAAAATACCAGCTTATCAAAAATGAGGAAAGAGCTAAAAAAGTTTGAGAGATAAAACATTCAATCTAAAATGAAACGATATGATTTGTGCAATATGTGCTGGCCTTGTGAGACTTACTGCCTCGAGATATTGTTTATGTGAAGAGTTTAATAGGATTTCTAAAATTAAGATTAAACCTCTGTAAAGGTAAAAAGGAACATGTGTGCCCCTCAGATGGCTTGAAGTGGATCACAAAAGAACTTCCTATTAGAGTACCCTTCACAAAACTTCGTGCCAGCGACCACTGCCAGGAGGAACACGACTGTGAGCTGTTTCACAATGTCAACACCAATGTTTCTGTACAAATAACTGGGCCTCGTTCCCTGCTTTCTCTTTTCCTTTGCCAGCAGCCCCTCCTTGACATTCCCAGCACATCATTTTCCCCAGTGATGTGGTTAAATTCTGAGAATGTAGATGAGGAGTAGAGCGACCTGATAATAGAGAGTGGCTAGAAACCAGGAGAAGGCTGAGAGCCAGCTATCTTGAAATAGCAGCTCATCCTATCTCTGTTTCATTGAACTTCTGACATACTGCCCTGCAATTTCCACTATTTTTTCCCATCTGCTGTACTTAAGCCGTGTCTTTTCCTCCTTGATTAATGCCCTTCTTTTAGGTGTTGTTTCTAAAACTCCTCTCTTTCAAGGTGAACGTGTGCCGGTCAGGCAGTCAGAGATAACAAACCACTACAGAGAAATCTCACGAAAATATTGTTGTTAACAGGGGATCTTTTCCATAGGTTTCAGCTGTCAAGAATGATAACATCCCTCTCTAATACAAATTTAATTTTTTTTGGTGCTTTGCAATGAAGTCTGTGTTTATCCCAGACTAAAAAAAACAGCTTAGATTTTTAGCACTTGCTTAAAAAAACATGTTAATGCACTCACATTTTTTCTAGCATTGAGGTCTTGAGAAATGCCTGCTAAAAGGACACAAAACCCAGCATGCACAAGGTAAAACTGAGACTGCGTCTGTGTGTATGTAGGTGCACATGTGTCTGTGTGTATGTGTGAGAGTGTGTGACTCTGTGTATGCAAATACAATTTTCCAGTTCCTGGCTCTTTGTGAGGAACTAATTCAGTCTAATAGATGAAGTGTTTGAAATCTGAAAACAATGTTTTGATGGTCAGAGCAGCAAAAGGGGAAGGTGTTAAATATGGCTTATTAGCATTTTATGGAGAAAAAGAAATTCAGAATCCTCATGAGACCAATAGAGAGAGGGGAAAATACAGTACACATGTAAATTAACAGACAGCAATCCTTGTACCTAAGGAAATATCCGCAGGACATCTTAAATCATCTAGAATTTGGGTATACTCATTAACCCATGGGAGTTAACCATCTGGCAAGTAGAATACAATGCCCTAACTAGTGTTGTTGTGTTGTTGTTTTATAAATCAGGCTGGATCCAGCAGCACTGCTTGCCAAAAGTATAGAGTCATTAATGTCACGTCCATTGCCAGATCACAACACACAAAATTTATACCTGGCACAAATAAAGAAGTCATCCTCAAAGAATTATTACAGTGTCTGCATCGTTGGTAGGAGCTGTGATATGGTTACTTTGTGTTTAATTACATTCCTGTAAAGATTTCCCCTTTTCTAAATGTGGTAGCATGAAATTTCCCCCAGCATTAGCTTTCCCAGCCCGGCTCAGTTGGAAGCAAATGGGAGCTGGGTTTACAGGCAAAACTGCAACCTACAATGGAACGCAATGAAGATGGTCAAAATGCGCAGGAGTTACAAGATTTACAGACATTTACAATCAACAAATAACACAAGAACCCCCTGGTCAGAGACCAGGGAAGCTGTCTCTCTGCCCCCCACCCCCTGTCCAAAAGGGAGAAAGGAGCAGAGAAAGAGTAGCTGTTAGACTTCACCAAAACAATGCAGCCAAGGTCAGGCAGAAGCACATTAGTAATCCCTTCAGAGCACAAAGCGAGCAGAGAAGAGACCAGAAGAGGGAAGATTGTTTTGGTGCAACCAATCTTATAGCAGATATCTCTCCAATGAAATTGTTTATCACAGTATCACCAAGGTTGGAAGAGACCTCGAAGATCATCATGTCCAACCTGTCACCACAGACCCCATGACTAGACCATGGCACCAAGTGCCACATCCAGTCCCCTCTTGAACACCTCCAAGGACGGTGACTCCACCTCCTCCCTGGGCAGCACATTCCAATGGCGAATGACTCTCTCCATGAAGAACTTCCTCCTCACCTCCAGCCTAAACTTCCCCTGGCACAGCTTGAGACTGTGTCCTCTTGTTCTGGTGCTGGTTGCTAGGGAGAAGAGACCAACCCCTTCCTGGCTACAACCACCTTTCAGGTAGTTGTAGAGAGCAATGAGGTCTCCCCTGAGCCTCCTCTTCTCCAGGCTAAACAACCCCAGCTCCCTCAGCCTCTCCTCACAGGGCTGTGCTCAAGGCCTCTCCCCAGCCTTGTTGCCCTTCTCTGGACACCTTCAAGTGTCTCGATGTCCTCCTTAAACTGAGGGGCCCAGAAATGGACACAGGACTCAAGGTGTGGCCTAACCAGTGCAGAGTACAGGGGCACAATGACCTCCCTGCTCCTGCTCCCTGCTCCTGCTGGCCACACTATTCCTAATGCAGGCCAGGATGCCATTGGCCTTCTTGGCCACCTGGGCACACTGCTGGCTCATGTTCAGGCAGCTGTCAATCAGCACCCCCAGGTCCCTCTCTGTTTGGCAGCTCTCCGTCCACTCTGACCCCAGCCTGTAGCTCTGCATGGGGTTGCTGTGGCCAAAGTGCAGCACCTGGCTCTTGGACTTGTTGAATGCCATCCTGTTGGACTCCGCCCATCTGTCCAGTCAGTCGAGGTCTCTCTGCAGAACCCTTCTGCCCTCTAACTGATTAACACTTTAGAATTATCTCTGTTTTCTTTGTCACACCTAGTAGTGATTGATTTACATTTTTGTACTTTCCTGCTCCAGTTCTGTAACAAGGTTTTAAAGGCATCTAAAGTAATCACCACCTTTCCCGGCACACATCCACGGATTTACATCCAATATAAAGCACTCAAACATCAACCCAATGCAAAGGAAAGCCTTACAATGTCTTCCCTTTCTAGATGGTGCTTTGACTGAAAATTAATCAGGTGTTGAATACACTTAAATTGACTCAACTCATGTAAGTGTTATACTGACATGGACACAGAAAGAGGTATTGGTTCAATTTTATTTCAATTAAAATGAAGGTTGTTATTGGGACTTTGTTGTCGACAGACAGAAACAACAGGCAGACAGAAACAATAACCATGGCCCATTATGTGTATGAAACTTCGATGCATCCTCCTGAACAGGATTTGTAGACCCTTGCAAGGAGCTGAAAAACAAGGTGGGAGTGCCCTCCATACTTTTCCATGAGGCTAGTGTGAGATTGGTGGAAGGTCTGAGACCTGCTTCTAATAAAGCACCAGGTATGTGAAGTGATCATAGAATCAAAGAGTCATAGAGTCATCAAATCATAGAACGGTCTGGGTTGGAAGGGACCTCCAAAGGTCATCCAGTCCAACCCCTTCTGCAGTCAGCAAGCACATCCTCAACTAGATCAGGTTGTTCAGAGCCCTGTAAAGCCTCACCTTGAGCATCTCCAGGGTTGAGGCCTCAACCACCTCCCTGGGCAACCTGCTCCAATGTTCCACTATCCTCATGCTAAAGAACTTGTTCTTGCATCCAATCTAAATCTACTCTGCTCTAGTTTTAAACCATTGCCCCTTGTCCTGTCACTGCAGGCCTTCGTATACAATCTCTCTCCAACCTTCTTGTGGCTCCATTCAGGTACTGGAAGGCTGCTATTAGGTCTCCCTGGAGCCTCCTCTTCTCCAGGCTGAACACCCCCACCTGTCCTTGTAGCAGAGGTGCTTCAACCCCTGATCATTTTTGTGGCCCTCCTCTAAACCCACTCCATCAGGTCCATGTCCTTCCTATACTGAGGGCTCCAAACCTGGACACAGTACTCCAGGCAAGGTCTCAGCAGAGCAGAGTGAAGCAGCAGAATCACCTCTCTGGATCTGCCAGCCACAACGATGTTCCATTGTTTCCCAACATCTTGTGAGAAAAGTTCAAAGTTCAGATTTAATTTGGTTGTGTGTGTGTGCATGCACACATGGGTGTGATCAGACTCATGTCAGAGTGAGACAACCCTGAGCATGGGGAAAACACACCCACGCTTTGCTCCAGGAGGAGAAACTGGAAAGCCGTGGTGGCAGCATGGTTGTCAGTATCTTCAGCATGAGGTGAAACAAGCCCAGTAGAGCAGGGTCTGCCCCAAGCACCAGTTACTCTTCTTGTGGTTTTGCTTGTTGCCATGCCCTGTCTGATACCATGTCTACATGGTGCCACACAAAGCTCAGGACAAAATGAACTTCCTGGCCCTAAAGAGCTCAGACTCTAGAAGAGGATGCAGGAGATCAATCCAGACAGATGGGCAATGAAAATAAGGGGAAAGCATTGATCTGAATAATGCACTGTGAGCATAAGATACCAAGCACCAGAAACAAAGGGAAAAGCTGAAGACAAAAAGTGATGCTGTGAAAAAAGGAGGACTTTGTCCTGAGGGGACTGTGTGCAGGAGTCCCGAGACTGGAATGTCGTTCCTGACACTGTCTCTAGACTTGATTGGATTAAATTTATTTTTAAAGACTTATCCAATTTTCCCTTTCCCCATTTCCTTTCCCTTGTGATTTTGGCACTCTATTAATAGCCTCCCTAGTGAGATCCTAGGGCAAGAAGTGAAGGAAAATATTGAGCCAGATCCTCATTGGTATAAATTAATGTAATTCTACTGACCTCAAGTTATTCCACTGGAGTATCCCAGTGTATCTAATTATAAAGATAGGTTAACTCTAACTAAGCAGCAAATGCATCATCCACATTGGAATTTGTCCAGGATTTGCTTTTGTGACTTAAGTCACAAGTAAAGCCCCATGACATCTTCAGATAAAATTCATCTTCCAAGAAAAGAAAAAATCCCATTTTATCCAAAACCTATTTCACATACAGCAGCAATAGCTGTTGGAGCATAATGCATGGACACCTGCTCATCATTTACTGAAATAATAGATGCACCTGGAATATTGTGTCCAGTTCTGGGTTCTCCAGTTCAAGAGGGACAGAAATCTGTTGGAGAGAGTCCAATGGAGGGCTACAAGGACACTGAAGGGACTGGAGCACTGTCTGGTGAGGAGAGGCTGAGGAGAGGATGCCCTGGGGCTGCTTAGTCTGCAGAGGAGAAGAATGAGAGGGAATTTATCAATGTCTATCAATAACTGACAGCAGGGTGTCAAGAAGGGAGGGACAGGCTGTGTTCAGTTGCACCCTGGGATAGGACAAGGGGCAGTGGATATAAACTAAAGCACAGGAAGTTCCACCTCAACATGAGGAAGAATTTCTTTACTGTAAGGTTCACAGAGCACTGGAATAGACTGCCCAGAGAGGTTGTAGAGCCTCCTTCTCTGGAGGTGTTCTAGACCTGTCTGGAGGTGTTCCTGTGTGACCTGCACTAGATTCTGTGGTCCTGTTCTGGCAAGGGTGTTGGACTTGTTGATCTCTAGAGGTCCTTGGAAAGGACCCCTAACATCCTGTAAGCCTGTGACCTTGGAAAAGACTGAGAACTCTCTCTTCACGTATTGCTTTAAAGTCCCCCAATTTGCACAGTTAATGTGGAGATTGCAGGCTTCTCACAAAAGTGATAAAAAGCAAACAATTGTAAACTGTCTGATGTTGTAAAGTGTGACTTTTCATACCATGCAACTTGCTTGTTACAAAGCTATGGATTTGCTAATAGGATTGTCACTCCGAACTGCACTGACTAGAAATCTCCCTTCCCATATGTAAAAGCTGCAATGACTTCATACCACAAAGAACTCACTCACATGCTTTACCTGTTTTATGGACTCTCTTTCACCATGAGGGTGATGAGACACTGGCACAAGTTGCCCAGGGAGGTGGTAGAAGCCTCATCCCTGGAGGTTTTTAAACCAGGCTGGATGTGGCTCTGAGCAACCTGATGTAGTGTGAGGTGTCCCTGCCCATGGCAGAGGGGTTTGGAACTGAATGATCCTTGGGGTCCCTTCCAACCCTAACAATTCTAAGCTTCTCTGTAGTATTTGGCACTGAGATCTCCAAAATCTGAAACGCTCAGGTGGTCATCTAAAGAAGCACATTGGAGTTCATAATTTTTCAGAAGTATTTATCATGAGCCGTTGGGTGGAGAATTGAAAACGCTAGTGGAGTTGACCGGGCTTTTAAGATTTGTCACTAATCTTTGTGTAAAGAAGGATCTTGTAATATCAGTTGCCTGTTCTTATTGTAACCTGTGAAATGCACGTTTGAGAAGACAAACAGAAGCCATAAAATGGGAAATCACTTTTCCAGTGGGTCTATAAAATTAAAAACATTGCTGTTCTTAGGAAAACAGGTCCTAGGATTTTAATATCATAGAATATCAAATGTATTCTGCCTTGCTCAAAATAAAAGGTATGAGATTCCCCCAAGTCTTCTGATCTATCAAAATCCTCATCCAATTCCTGGAGTATTGCAATCTGGATGCTTTTGGGTGCCATCACTCTTCCTACATCACTGCATAACTGACATACCTCCCTGGACAGAAAAGATTGTATGCCTGCTCCCTCTCGGCACTGAGGAGTTGATGATCCTACAAGCTGCAGTTTCTAGAGCAAACACTGAGTATGAGCCTCAGCAGGCTGTGATGAATGCAGCAGGGCATCCTTCAGCTGGGAGTGCGGAGCACAGCACGGCTAATGGTAAAAATCAATGCCACTGGTCAAGATCATCACTTCCTCTCAGCTGTGGTTTGACTGATTCAATGGTTTTTAAGGGTTTGTTACGTCTGTGGATGAATGAGATCAGCTTGCAGCAGATACCAGCTCTGTAATCTGCACAACTAAGTGTATGCACTAAAGAGTGGCAGAAATAAATCCACCTGCAGCCCCCAAGGAACAGAGCGTGTCAAGTAAATGTACGAAGAAGGCAAAGTAAAAGGTTTCATAGAAATCTCCTTCAAACCCACCAGGGCCAAGGATTCTCCCTTGGGGTAGATTTTAAATTAGTTCATCTTCTCTGTTTTTCTCCCCTAACTGCAGGGCCATTCCAGAAACCTTCCATCTCCCATGCAGATCACTGAGAGAAGTTGAGAGAACAGAGAAATGTCTGTTCATCTGTGCATAATGCCTGGCTCTAATTTTCTATATAACTGCTCATAACATTTCTGAACTATTAAGCTTAATAAGGTCTCATGGGTCTGTATGTCTGTGAATGTTTTACCCCACAGAGCTCCACTAACTGCCATTATGACTGTAGGCTTATACGAAGAAATCGGCAACCAAACACATAACCTCCTCATCTCATCCCCCCTACTAGCACAGGCACTACCCAGTAAAAGTGATGGATATCTGCATTTTAGGGATTGTGAGTGAGTTTGCAATGGCCTGTTAAGTGGCTCCTTGAGGCGAGAAGAGGGGTCCCTAGGTCTGTTATGTTTTCCTAATCTTCTAACTCTGCTCTCAAGATCAAGCCACTTGCTGTAGCACTCATTCCTCCTAAGAATGGCAGGAAGGTGGGGCCCCAGATAAAAGTCTTTTGAGAAGCTCATCAAAAGCTGAGACAAGAGGAGAGAGGAAATTCTGGGGATGTATGAGTTTCTACATACAATGGATATGAAATTCAAGGTCCTGGACAGATACTTGATCTTTAGTTTTCGACTTCCACTGTTAAAATCTAGCTTTAAAGGTTATTAGAAGTCAAGATCTACCAAGGGCTCAGTATTTCCTCAGCAAAATAAAATACAGCTCCAACAAAATCCATCAAGAATTATGGTAGAGTTGTCTGGTAAACTGGTTTTGTGTTTGCTTTTCCAGAGTAGAACAGAATATGCAGAGGAACGATTTCTAAGAGAAATTTTCAGTTCTACCAAAACATTTCAGGTTTTCTACTTAGAAAACAAACAAACCACAACAAAAACCCCCAACTGCAGAATCATTTAGGTGCTTTGAGTCAGCCTAAATCAAAACAGCTGCCTCTGAACACATTGACATATTTGATGTGAGACTGGTTCAACATTCAGTTTTATGGCACTATGCCACTGCTGCTGCTCCTCCTCCCCTCTTGGTACCCCCTTCTACTCCTATTAAAGTAGCAGACCACTGCTGTTTTCCTTTTAGTCCCAGTGTTGGTTTGATGATAGGAGGCACAGATCATACTTGACCAGAGGGGAAGGTGTATAGCTTTGATTTTAAACAAGTGAATAAACTTCTCCTAATTTTCTAGTGAGTGTTCAAAACTGGAAAGCAGAAATTTAGCCTCTTGGCACAGTCTTAGTGAACTGTTTCAATCTCTTAGAGCAGGGAAGAGCAGTTAAGTTCAGTTACAGTAGGATAAATGAGTAGATTTAGATTCAGTCATACCAGGTAGAGACAATACAATAATACAATACACCAGGTTGAAAGAGACCTTCAAGGTCATCGCGTCCAACCTATCAACCAATCCAACCCACCTAAACAACTAACCCATGGCACCAAGCACCCCATCAAGGCTCCTCCTGAACACCTCCAATGATGGTGACTCCACCACCTCCACGGGCAGCCCATTCCAATGGGCAATCACTCTCTCTGTATAGAACTTCTTCCTATCATCCAGCATAAACCCGCCCTGGTGCAGCCTGAGACTGTGTCCTCTTGTTCTGGTGGTGGTTGCCTGGGAGAAGAGACCAACCTCTGCCTGGCTACAATCTCCCTTCAGGTAGTTTTTGTAGAGACAAAAGTGGACAAGACGCCAAGGGGCAAACCTCCAGCAGGAAGATATGTTTTGGCTTGGTTTGCTTTCCAGATAACCTCAAGTAAAAGGATGGTCTCCTTTCTTTCTTTTGGAAGATTCCAAAAGATATGTGCCAGGAATTTAGTCCAAGCTGCAAGATAATACCTGGGAAATCTCTGCATCAGATGCATCGGGAAATCTCTGCATCAGATGCATCTGAATACAGGAGACTTCGGTTTGTGATGTATCATCGCAGCCATCCTCACGTCTAACTGCATTCATCTGTGCATCTTGCTCCAGCCACCTTCACATCTCTCCTTAACACTAATCGCTGCTCTCCTTCTTGACAAACATTTGCAGCTGGTAATATCTAGTCACTGAGCAAAGACTTTTGCCAAATTCCCTTTCTTTTTTTTTTTTTCCCTTTTTTTCCCCCACACCATTCTGTTTATCTGTTCATTTAGATAGACTAAGACCATGCACATTCTCAAGCATGTAGTCTTCTGACGTGTCTGCATTGTGTGAAGAACAGCAGCATAATCCTGTTCCTGGGGTGGTCCTCTGGGGATTACATTAAAGAAATGAGAACATGCTCATTTCACAGGTTTGAACATTCACTGAAGTACTCACAGATCTTCATACACTGTAAAAAGTATGTTTGCCTAAAGTATGAGAAGACTACATTTCATCAGCCCCACAATTTCACATACAAATAGTCTGTTATCCATATTAGCAGAGTAATCTCTCACTGTCTCTAATGCCAAAATATTTTGAAGTATCATTTCCCACCTTCTTCCTTTCTGTTAAAGAGAGGTTTCTCCTTTTGAATCATCAGATCCACCTACACACGTGCCAATCAAGCGTAAGCCCTCCTCATTTCATTTATTAAAGAACTTAAACTTTCCTTCCCATTGAAAAAACTGCTCAGCATTCCAAACTGCCTCTGATTTCAGAGAAAAATTAAGTTTATTTGTACATTTCAGCGATGGGGGCTTTGCACAGAATCACAGAATATGCCTGGCTGAAAGAGACCTCCAAGATCATTCAGTCCAACCTGGGGCCCATTTGTCCGTGTCTGCACAGTATACTGACTGTGACTTTCATAACAACCCAAGCCATAACTGCCTTGCAGGTCAGGCTCCATTGAAAAGCAAAGGTAAAGCCAAGAATTCTTGGCAGCTGGAACTTTACCACTACTTAATGGGGTTTAGTTAATTTATTGGAAGGAAAAAAAGTAAAATGTTGTAGTCTGTGATATTGAATCACTGAGAGAGATCCACAAGGATTTTGTTTTCTTAGAAGTATCAGTTTAGACTCATTTGTGCATGACTCAGCAAAGATGACTGATTTGTCTGTTAATCCTGTCAACCTTTCACTGTACCAACCAGAGTACCAGCTGAGAGAGAGAGTGAGCATCTGTGTACCTCTCAGGTGCAGTTTGGAATATGCTTTATTGATTCACTTCTTCCGTGTAGCTAACAAATACATTGCCAGCTGTCCTGAAAACAAAACAAAACAAAAACTGGTTAGACCATATCACAGATTCATAGCATGATAGAGGTTGGAAGGGACCTTAAAACTCATGAAGTTCCAACATCCCTGCCATAAGCAGGGACACCTCCCACCCACCCCGGTTGCCCAAGGCCCCATCCAACTTGGCCTTGAACACCTGCAGGGAGGGGACATCCAACACCTCCCTGGGCAACCTGTTCCAGTGTCTCACCACCCTCACTGGAAAGAATTTCTTCCTAATATCAATTAGCCTTCTTTCCACTGTCATGGGACTGAAAGCAGTATCTTTCTTCAATACCTGTTTGCAGGGGAGGAGCCACAGGCAATCTTATAAGAGGACCTACTTTACTCTTCTCAAAGGCATTGATTCTTCCTGAAAGAGCCAGAAATATAAAATGCTTTGAATTAATTGTTAGCCCAGGGCTGGATGCATATTTTAATTAGAATTGACCCTGATCCAAAAATCTCTGAAGCAGTCTCAAACACTTAATATACTGTCAAAACTAGTCCAGATTTCACTCCTACAAGTGATTTCTCTCTTGATGAGGAATCCAAAAATGTTTGGATCCAGAGTCCATCTTCTTTCCTATCCTGAATAGCACATGTTTCAAAACCTTGATGGACTTGAGCATGACTTGAGCCCCAGGGTTTTGGGCAAATCATTCTTTGTATAGTTTCATTTACTATATTTTGAGGCATTTGGAACTGACACTTTGTCATTCTTTTAGGTAAAACCTGCACAGGGTATGACCTGGCACCTCCCATACTCATGTGTCATGGAATCATAGAATTGTCAGGGCTGGAAGGGACTTCAAGGATCATCTAGCTCCAAATGCCCTGCTGTGGGCAGGGACACCTCACACTAGATCAGGTCTAGACACTAGAGACTGGATACTGGTCTCATTCTCCAGTATCACCACAGACAACTAAGTGCATGGACGTCAAGAGCTGTGCCAGTAAAAAGTGTAGCAAAGAAAAATCAACGTGGTTTTGGAGAATCAGGTGTTTGGTCTGCATCATTCCTTTAAATAAACTTTAAAAGGAAAGGAAGTGTTAACATAACCATCAAACCTGACTGTCACCTAGTGATGGCTGAATTATTCTGTCACCATTCTGATCCACAGAAACCAGGAGAGAAGAAAAAGAACAACCCCCCCCTCTCATTCCTCTTACAAAGGCAAATTAGCCAGATTGGAGTCAGCCACTGAAGGAGGAGGAATATGCTTTTGCCATGTCTTCTTTGCTCCTAGGTATAGGTCCTGGCAAAGATCACATCAACAAGATCGGTCCTTCCTGGGGTGCTGTATTTTTGAGTGGTAACACAGAGGAGTTGGTATCAGGAGGGCAGTGGTCACATATGCCTAGCTAGCTCACAGGGGGAAGCATATGGCTACCATTTGTTCCCCCACCAGTGGTGTGCACACACCGCGAGCCCACAGAAGGGAGGCGATTCCGCTCAGCCAGGCTTCCGCGCAGCCCTTCCAAGACACCCACTCCTGCACGCCTCCTGGGAAGCCAGGCATAAGCTGGCCAAAACACTCCTGGGAAGAAAGGGTTCTTAATAGTGTTAAAGCCTCTCTCTCTCTCTCTCTCTTGTCCTCTACTCAGTCAAATAAGTGCTTTGTGCTATATTGCACAGATGGCTTGATGCTGCATGTGCACAAGTACAGCTGTTAGATTTGGGGTGAGCTACACAGAGCTGGCAACTCCACGTTTCAGTTGATATCTAGGAAATTAACCAGCAGGCAGATTTTCAAGGAAAGGAGAGGAAATGCTATACAATATTTAAAAAATTAGATAGATGCTTGGGTCTTTGGCACTAGATGCAAGACAATAATCTTCCTCTCTAACAGATCTCGGTGCTTGATGCAAAGATCCTATTTACTCTTTTCCTTTGGTGCATTTTGCTGACTCTGTCGCTCACACACTGCACTTGGGTGTCAGATTCTTTCGTCTGGTATTGGGGTGGCAGAAGTGCTCTCAGATAGAGGCTTTATTTCTGTCTGGCTGTAGATCAGTTCTCGGTCTCTTTAGGATTTGTGTAAGGCAGAGTAGGCTAGAAGGCATGCAAAGGTCAGCAGGAAGCAGGCTGTGCTAGCTGATGTGTGTCTTTATTCCAGCTAACCCAGGCAGGCCTCTGTGTGCTGCCCCCAGTCCTCACCTCGGCACACCCAGGTTGTGTCACCCCATTTTAGCACTGATGTGGCCACCTGCAGCCGCAGGTAACTGAGACTGTCTGGAGTGAATGAATTGTGAATTTTAGGGAGAACATGTATTAAGTCACTTGAGTGCTTCATTGCCATCCCCACAGACTCCCACAGAATCAATCTCTCCCCACCTTTTGAGAAAGAATCAGAGCTATTCAGCATGTCACAAGCCCAAGACTTGAAGGCACATGCCTCCAGCTGTTTCGGTGTGGCAGTTCATCACTACGCCACGCACTGAATTTACAGTGTGCCTGCTCTCACTTGGCCTTAGCTAACCCAGGTGGTCAGGATTCACATTCACTCTGTTGTGAAAGAGTATGCCTTTTAGCATGTTTTAGCCCACTGATAACCTGGCAATAGGTTTCACTACAGCAACAATAGTTCACCAGAGTGGGGTTTTTTTAAACACTGATGTTTTAACAGACCTTTATTATTTCATATAACTGATCTATTTATTTTTCCATCTACCTGCATACTGATTTTCTTGAAATGAGATGCTTTTTACTATATTCTTTTGTTACCTATTAACTTGCTGTAGTTAGCACATTCTTTATAGGCTGTCCTCTGTTCGTGATCCCCATCCTGCTAATTCTTATAAAGAATTTACTTCAAGTACCTGACAGTCTGCTTTTGGGGTAAAAATTCGTCAGACAGGTCTACCTTCAGAAAAGCAGCATTGAAACAGTTAATTCAAACATATATGTGGCCAAGGTTACAGCAATGCTTCTGAACTTTAGAATATCACCTCAGTAAGAAAAAACAACTGAAGGAGCATACCCGCAGGGCTGGAAATCAGTAAGCAGACATGGAGAGAAGATTGGTATCTACAGAATATAAAACAAGATTTAGTACATAAAGTGAAAGAGGTATCTGAGGTTCTCAGGGGACAGATTATCTCAGTCTTTTGAAATAACTGGTTTAAGTCTTCAGCTCAGTTCCCTCTGTAACAAAAAGCCTCCGTGTCCTCTTGAAGTTAGTCCATACAACATCACAATCTGAGTACATCTACTTCCTAGGGCCTCATCACTGTACATAAATGTAGGCACATTTTAAAGGTTGGAGTTACAGAATTAACCAGGTTGGAAAAGACCTTTGAGATCATCAAGTCCAATTTTCATACACCTTGCACAGGGTTTGGGGGGTGGGGAAATATTTTAAATGCTGTGCTTTTTAATGGGGTAATTGGAGTTGTATAATATTGGGGAAATCAGTAGGTAAATAATAAGTCATGTAGTTAAAAATTAGAATTGCACTAAAAAAACCTGACAGATAGCAATAAAGTCACAGGTTTTGCTTCCTCGTTGCCTGCAGTTTGAATGTGCATCATCATCACCCACAGATGTACGTTCCTCCCTTTCTCACTCAGCAGATGTAAAAGTTCAAAGTGACTGGTTTCTACTAAGACATAAAAAACAAAATCATTGGATTTGGCTGGCTTTGGTCCATGCCTTGGGTATCTTTGTTGCAGTGGTGACTCAGTAAAAAAGTATCACTGTGGAGAGAGCACGAAATAAATACCTAACTGGGTTCATAAATATTGTATTTGAGGGTTTCAGTCACTTGTATTTGTCAACACCTCTTGCAGGGACTGGAAGTTTCAGACCTGGTGTACAAGTGAAAGGTTTGGATTCTTTTATATCTCAAGGGGGAGGGGGTGAAGAATAAAGGGGAGAATTAAGTTTTTTAAGAGCTATGGTTTTGACTAGTTTTTTTAAGAAGGCCACAAAAAGCATGTTTCTATGTTCTTGAAGAAATGAAGGAAAATAGAGTTGCATCTCCATGGCAGTTGGAAAGTGACTCATTAGTATGTTGAAAGTAAAGCGATACACTCCGCCTTAGAAACTCATCCTCTGTGAGCATCAAACTTGGTCCTGAATCAATAAAGATGACAGGACTGTTGATAGGATGAGTGAGCTCAGGATGACATCCTTCCAACACAGAGCAAAGAGGAGACATTTGTTTTAGCTGACAGGAAGCCTCAATTAAAATAGCCTCTGTCTTTCTAACATTTGGCTCTGGGAAGTCATTAGTCACCCCCAACTTTCAAACTGACAGTCAGACAGTACCAGCTTTACTAAGGAGCAGGTAACATAGGTTGAAGTAATAAATACAGTGCAGGTATATCTACCACTGGCATCCATATGAAACCCAGCGCGAATCCAAAGATAGCAGCAATTATCAGTGGCACCAAGATCACAAGAAACATGGACTGCTGGTGAAATCCCTGTTATCCCCAGGTATGGACTTAGAGGACACTGATGGATGGCTATTTACCACTACATGTTAACCTTTCTGGGGTCAGGTTGCTTTGAAATCTTGTGTGGAATAGTCACACTAATTGACGTGAAGGATAGCTCATGACATAAAATGTCAAACCCTCATAGGTGCCAACAAAATGGATAAAGACAAATTACAAGATTGTCATTCCCAGGAGAATGCTGTTTACAGCTCTCACTTTTGCTGAATTGCCCCATCCATCTGAACCATGATGGACATGTGTAGTGGCCAACCCAGCAGCATCACCATTATGTCTGAATACTTTTTGTGTTTTGCACCAGAGGTGCATTAGGTATTCAAGAAGAAAACCGAGCAGACATAGAGGGCAGGGGGTCTTTGGGCTTTGGTGTTTGGTTTGGTTTGGTTTGGTTTTTTTCCACAAACTGAGGAAGAGAAAATTGCTGAGATGTTCCCTGATACTTTTCCAGGAGTTTCAATCTAAACATATAAGCCACGGTATTTTCATGCTCCACCTGTTACGTTCAGCAAGTTCAAGCAGAATGCAAGGAAGCAGAAGACAATGTTCTGCCATGATCCAAGTGAGCAATGTCACAGCGTGCGGCTGTTAGATAGGAAGGAAGCAACCTTCCTGAGCTTTGAGTGACAATGGCCAGTCTGACACAAGAAAGGGAAAAGAAGAAACCAGCTTTCTTCTCTGCCCAGAAGCAGCTGGCTCCTGCTGCCGCCCATCTTGTATTTAGGCGGTAGTCTGTGACTCACAAGTTCCTCAGAGGCACTCCTAGCTAGCATCCTGCTTCTGTATATTTCCTGTTGGTTTGTTACAGGATGTTTTTGTATCGTGTGATGGGCTGAAATTTCCCCCCTCCCCCCAACATTAACTTTGCCAGACGAGCTCAGGGGGAAGCAAATGAAAGCTGTATTTACAAGCAGAACTGCAATCTACAACGGGATGCGATGAAGATGTACAAAATCTACAGGAGTTACAAAATCTACAGGTATTTACAATTAATAAGCAGCACAAGGACTCTCCTGGTCTTTGTCCAGGTGAAGCTATTAGCTTCTCCTTTTCTGCCCCACCCTCCTCACCTCCCTGTCCAAAAGGGAGAAGAGAAAGGAGCAGAGAAAGTTGCTGTTAACCAAAGCAATGCAGCCAAGGTCAAGCAGAAGGAAGTTAGTATCTCTCCAAAGTGAAGAAGCCAGAAGAGACAACAAGAAGGAATTGTTTTGGTACAACCAGTGTTGTGGTAAATATCTCTCCAATGGGATTGTTTACAATTATCTTTATTTTCCTTTTCACACCCAATAGTGATTGATTTGCACTTTACTACTTCAAAATCTGTGAAAAATTTTAAAGGCATAGCCTAAAACTACCACATAAGGTTAGTCTTTGAGGATTTTATTTATTGCTCGTGCTTTAGTTTGCAGTGGTATATATAGTTTATAAACCTAAGAAATTCAAAAGCTAGAATGTAGACAGATTATTTTGTTACAGAATTTTTCAAATGTTCCCTTTCTCATGACATCACAACTAGAAGACTCTGGCACAGGTTGCCCAGGGAGGTGGTGGCAGCCTCATCCCTGGAGGTTTTAAAGGCCAGGCTGGATGTGGCTCTGGGCAACCTGCTGTAGCGTGAGGTGTCCCTGCCCATGGCAGGGGTTGGAACTAGATGACCCTTGAGGTCCCTTCCAACCTTAACAATTCTATGATTCTATGTGACAATAAATCTGTATTGTGTAATAACTGGGAGTCTGGCAAAAGGAGATTAGGGATTCTGAAGATACTGAGACACAGATTTCACAGCCATAGCCTAGACAGAGTTTGGATAAACAAGCAAAAAGTAATAAGAAGACCATGGTGTCTAAGTCAAATATTGCTTTTCCCATTTCATCACATAGTGCTGGTGGTTCTTCAGGGCAGTAGGTCCCTTTCTAGCTCATATTGCCTGTATATAGGTATCTGGTAAAGGTTCTCCGAGGCCTGCCTCATTCCCTTAGCTTTAGGGAATAAATGAAACACAAGAGATTTTTGCCACAGAGGTAAAAAAACAGAACTCCCACAAGAAAATTCTGCCTGTAACAGTGACTACCTTGGGGATGGTTGCAAAGTGAATTGGGCATTGAGCTGCTCCTCATTGAAGTGGGTTTTACATAAGACGCAGACTGAATTCCTTTCTGATGCATTACTTCTTTCTGTAACACCTACCTGTTCATTTCAAAGACTTCTGTGAGGGTTCAGCGCATTTAAGCAGCTGCATTTAAGTAGGTGGCTTAGGAATGGACACAGAAGGCATGGGCAGCACAAACTATCTTGAACAAATTCATTCAAAGCATAAATGAACAGAAACAGGAATCGGATTGCATAAATTGTTGTGATTGATTATTTAAGTTCCAATTCATGCTGAAACCTTCTTGACAGTGCTTAAAAGTCACAAAAGACAGGATTCTCTTTTCTGGGTTTTTTTAGATCATGAAAATAAATAAAATAACAATGAACTGCCTGTCCTGTTTTTGCTGGGAGATACTCAGAGGTGAGCCATGGGCTGCAGGTCATTAGCAGTTCTGAGTCATCCAAAATAGCTGATCCCAGTTAGCTGCAGGTGTACCCCAGATCATCAGCATCACACCCAGGATAAAGGGAGAAGTTTGTCAAGGGAAGCCTTTTTTCTTTCCCCAAGCTTTGGTTTCTGTTTCCTCCTGCTCTTCTTCCATCTGCTGTTCCTCTTCCATCTCTTGCTCCTGAGCACTGCCTTTCCAGGTTTTTGGGACCATTTCACTTTTGCTGGGCTAAGCTGGGAAATGGAAATAAAAAGAATGATCAGTCTCGTGTTCTAGGTGCCAGGTCTGCAAGGAATGATGAAATTCAGCTTCAGAAAGAGAAAATGACAGAGTAAGACAGAAGGAGGAGTCGAAAACTGAATGCTAAGGTGTACATGGCGAAAGACAAACCCATTAGATCGAAGGTCCTGGAGCTGGTGAGGTCTTAAAGGGTGGATAGATTCTCTTTGGCACCCATGAGGCAAGAAAGCCAAATAATGCTCTGGGTTTTGTCTTGATCAAGCAAGAACTGTGCAGTCTGTGCATGGCTGTGAATTGTTATTCACGTATCCTGAATTTTACCTAGATATTTCATACAGCCTAAGTGTCTGCAGCTCAGCAGTGTTTAATATGGTTGGCTTTTTTTGACTTAAGTTGCTTTTTCCAAACTCTCAACTCAAAGTGCAAGTTTGACCTCGTGCATGACCTCAAGCCTGCTCCTAAGTTTTTGTGGGCTGTCTGTCTTTCAGTGGGCTCAGGTCTGTCTGTCTGTCTTTCAGTGGGCTCAGGTCTGTCTGTCTGTCTTTCAGTGGGCTCAGGTCTGTCTGTCTCTCTTTTCCGTGGGCTCAGGTCTGTCTGTCTCTCTTTTCCATGGGCTCAGGTCTGTCTGTCTCTCTTTTCCGTGGGCTCGGGTCTGTCTGTCTCTCTTTCAGTGGGCTCAGGTCTGTCTGTCTCTCTTTTCGTGGGCTCAGGTCTGTCTGTCTGTGTTTTCCAGCGGGCTCAGGTCTGTCTGTGTTTTCCAGCGGGCTCAGGTCTGTCTGTCTCTGTTTTCCAGCGGGCTCAGGTCTGTCTGTCTCTGTTTTCCAGCGGGCTCAGGTCTGTCTGTCTCTATTTTCCAGCGGGCTCAGGTCTGTCTGTGTTTTCCAGCGGGCTCAGGTCTGTCTGTGTTTTCCAGCGGGCTCAGGTCTGTCTGTCTCTGTTTTCCAGCGGGCTCAGGTCTGTCTGTCTGTGTTTTCCAGCGGGCTCAGGTCTGTCTGTCTCTCTTTTCCGTGGGCTCAGGTCTGTCTGTCTCTCTTTTCCGTGGGCTCAGGTCTGTCTGTCTCTGTTTTCCGTGGGCTCAGGTCTGTCTGTCTGTGTTTTCCAGCGGGCTCAGGTCTGTCTGTCTGTGTTTTCCAGCGGGCTCAGGTCTGTCTGTGTTTTCCAGCGGGCTCAGGTCTGTCTGTCTCTGTTTTCCAGCGGGCTCAGGTCTGTCTGTCTCTGTTTTCCAGCGGGCTCAGGTCTGTCTGTCTCTGTTTTCCAGCGGGCTCAGGTCTGTCTGTCTCTGTTTTCCAGCGGGCTCAGGTCTGTCTGTCTCTGTTTTCCAGCGGGCTCAGGTCTTTCGGTGATCTTTGTTATTTATGAAGCAGAAGCCTTATAGCCAAGCAAACATGCTTTGCATTCTCCACATATTTTAATCCAGAAGTACCACAGAACTGAAGCTTCCAAAATATTCTCAGATTTGGAGGAAATATTTTTTTTTTCTTCATGGATCAATATTAACCTGACAGCTTTATAAGACAAGATCTATAACCCTATTGCAACTTGCCTGCCAATAAACACTATGGTAATTTCCAAGGACAACGTTATTTTTTTTTTTTCATGATCATTAAATGCCAAATTTTTAGTCACTTCTCCCTCTGGGTTAAATAAATGCCATTAGTTTTTTCAGTTGTGTACAGTAAATATGGATTTCAATACTTGTTTTTCTGCATCTCTTAAAACATTTATGAGCATTGACCAGATTAATTTGTTTTAAGCATATTTTTTTTCCATTTGAACACTTTTCCCCCTGGTTTTTAATATGGATACTGTTCATCACATATTGAATAAAGCAACTTTTACTTTATTTAATGCCTTGACCCAAATCACATTGCCTCCATAAATATTTTACAGTCTGTGTGCAGCAAAAGCACGATTACCAAACTCATGTCTGAACTTGTAGGTAACACAGTATAAAAAATTGATCATTTTCCTTTCTCCTGTGTTTTGACTGAGAGTTGGTGTTCATAACTGCCCAACCAACTAGGAGGGGCTGCATCTGCAGATCTATGTGGCCACGTTTGTATCCCAGAATCTATAAATATGTGTCTTTGTGAGTACGCACACATTTATTTTAACACTTACTCTACAGGGATAGGATGATGGAAATGTGGAGCGGGTCTGTTTGCCAAATTTATGTCTATATTAAATCCATACATACACACACACAAAATATTACTCATTGCATGTCTCTCCAGCAGATTTTTAGTGAGCCTGGAAATGAATTTCCAGACTTGAAACACGGCTGCAAGTACAGCTGCATGTCTGGCAGAGGTAGAGTCTTTGCTGGTGGCTGAATTGAATGGGCAGATGTAGCTTAACAGCTACTTTAGAATCTGAAGAAATTATCTTCCTTTTTTAATTTGTCCTGAATTTTGCTAAGCAAGCACAATAATGCCAGATGGATGTTTGGAAAGGAGTAAACTGAACAGTAAGGAGAAAAATGGGGGAAGTGGTGAATCTTGGCCTGTTGTCTTAGGGATGACAAGATGTGAAGAGTTTTACTGGCACAAGGCTCAGGTCATCACTCAAATGCATTCAAGGTTCCACTCTTCAGAGATGTGACTGACTAAATTAAGTGAAACAGACTTTTTCTCATTCTCAATAGACTGCTCTGAACAAAGCTGTAAAGTGTGTATGATTCTCTTTAAGCATTTAATTTTGGATTATACGGCACAAAAGGAGGCAGTGGAGGGAAAAAATTAAAACATCACCTGAAATAGGGATAATTTCAGCTTAATTCTGCTGTCAGCCACGAGAGGTGCAGCATCAAGCATCAATCAAGGTACAAGCATCAAGCTATCCACCACAAGCCCTGCCTTCACACCTTGGTCCTCTTTGCTTTCCCTAGGGAGAACACTAACTGGAAGCCATTGGTGTTGGTGACAGACAGCTTTTAGTGCATGTGAAAAGTGTCAAACGTTTCATTTTGATACCAAATATTCAATGTTTCTGACCCTCTTCTAACAACCCATTCATGGAAAGTTGGCTCCACCAACTCAAAGCAGTAAGTTTCCCGTGTGGCCATGTAGAAATGGCATTTTGCAGTAAAGCACTTTTGATCTAAAAACACATACTAGCTCTTTTCTCTAGTCATAAGCCTGGCTTGATCTGACAATCCCTGTAGCTGGTGGAGGGTTTCCATTGACTGATGTCAGGTTTAATTGGGACAGCACCAAACCTGGACATTGTTAAGGGCTCTTAATTAGCAGCTCTTCCTCTTCTTTGCTGACAAATATACTCAGATACTTGCCCAAATGTGGCCTTGCTACAGCCTGGAAGTGTTCCCTTTGGGAATGAATCCTCTGAAGCTGCTATGACTAGCTCCTTTGATGCCACATAGGTAAATGCTTGTGTCTATAAGCAACGGTATGGTCCATTTGCCATGGCTAAATGCAGCTGCCAAGTGTCCCCTACAGTGAGTTGGACTTGTTTGGGCGTGGATTTTTTAAATAATTAATTATTATCAAAGATTAATTGCATTGCCAAGTGTTTAATACCCAACTTAAAAAAAAAAAAAAAAAAAAAAAAAAGAAAAAGAAAGAAAATAAATTTAAAACAGAGAAAAACCCCTAAGTCACTTTTAATCCCATTATGCACAGTAGCAGACTAATGCTAATGCTTTCTTGTCAATCCAGACTTCTCTTTCCTCCTGCTCTGTTCCAGATCCCTAACAACAGCCAGCCCTCATCTGCTTCCAATAAAGGTAAAAAGCTGCCTTCTTTCACCAGACAGCACTGCTAGGCGCACCACCAGCTTTCCTGCAGAGGAAGTTCTGTAATCTTTCCTCCTTTGCTTCCCTATCTCAGCCACTTCTAGGAATAACGCAACCCAAATCTCTCCTCAGAACTTGAGTCTCTCAGGTGGTTGTAGCCAGGAAGGAGTTGGCCTCTTCTCTCTAGCAACCAGCACCAGAACAAGGGGACACAGTCTCAAGCTGTGCCAGGGGAAGTTTAGGCTCAAGGTGAGGAGAAAGTTCTTCACTGAGAGAGTCATTCACCATTGGAATGGGCTCCCCGGGGAGGTGGTGGAGTCACTGTCCCTGGAGGCGTTCAAGAGGGGACTGGATGTGGCACTTGGTGCCATGGTCTAGTCATGGGGTCTGTGGTGACAGGTTGGACTCAATGATCTTCGAGGTCTCTTCCAACCTTAGTGATACTGTGAGTCTCATAGGAAAACATCACAAGGTAAAGCACAGCTTGAGCACCTGGAAAACACTGAAGCAAATCCAATCAGAAATCACTTGGTTCATCTTGGTTCAGATAGTTTCTCTGTATTTCTTCTGTCTCAAAAAGTATTCAGCTACCTCAAACAAATAAAACTGCTTCTGTGATAGATGTGAGCAGAGTAATCAGGCTGTTCACAGCAATGCATTGTACAGGTATCTTTGTCAATAAACCCAAAGTGAATGTGAGTAGTAAGCTTGCAGGTGAGTTGTAGTAAGCATTTCCCAAGCAGTGAGGTAAAGCATTTAATTCTGTTGCAAAACTTGAAACCATTCCTTTGAGTTAACTTCTCTAATTACTAAAGTAAGCAAGACTGAATTGACACTAATTAGATGAACATGGCTTCAAACTCTTAGAGATCCTAAAATGAGGGCAATGTTGTAAAGCAGTACAAAGCATAATGATAATTACTGCATTGGACACTGCACAGTAATTAGTAGGTGTGCACTAGAGTTTAAGTATGAGAAGAGCTTGACTGAATATTTTTCTTTAAAACATCGCAGTAGTGTAATAAAACATGACTTAGATTTCAGAGTGAGCTTTGGAAAACATCAGTTACTCCTAGCTGCTTCTTTGCAGAGCTCCCTCATATGAAAATCAAGGTGGTGTGAGTAAGGAAGAGGAGGGGAGGAAGGAGTCCTTACAAATAGCTCTTGTGATTGTGCCTGGTTTGTTTATCTTCTCTCTGGCTCCCACTTGGAGCTGTGGAGTTAGAGGAGGGGTTGGCAGCTGGCAGCTCATCATTACAGGCACACACTGTCCCATCTGCACTGCTTATGGTGCTGAGGTCGCATGGGGTTTTACCCAAACAGCCTCTCAGGGGTACAATAACATACCTCTTGATTTGGCTGTGAAGTTATACTTATTATTAATAGATAAGAGGCTGGGGCTCTATTCATCCACTTCAGTGCTAATTATTCAGTTTGATCTGAGCCGATTATGATACTGATAGATAACCACACCGCATTTATAGCTACAGCAAGCAGTGGCCAAGAACTTTGGCTCATGCTGCTGTTTGGTTTATCTGATAGGGAAGGAGGAGGGGGAAAAAATAAGCTGCTCTGGTTGATTAGCAATGTGTTGCATGGGACCATTTATAACGAAGCATATCATTTAAATTTTCCTTTACAAATGAGTCCAACTCTCTTTGCAGGCTGCAGGCTCTGTTAATTGTCACAAACATTGCCTTTTTTTTTTTTTTTTAAACATTATTAGCTCTTTGGCAGGATCTCCATTGTTGACTAAAAACTTGGCATGATCAGGGCTTGCTGAATAATTTAGGTTGTTGGCAGCTGGAGTAGGAGAACACACATCTAGGCAGGCAGACGTGCTGCTTGAGCTCTTTATATAATAGCATTGTATACAAAGCAGAGTATAGTCAGCGGTGACTTCAGTGTCTGTTTATAGGTAAACACTGATGTTAGTTTTACAGAGAAAAAATATGCAGGGATACTTCAAACTGCATATAATGTATGAGACAGATGCACTGCTGATTGTTCAGATGACTCCTTTCATCTCTGACTTTCACAGAGTATGATTACCACAGAATTCTGAGGAGCAGCACTTCAAGTCTGTTTCTGTGCACTTTGGCACTTTGGGTCTTGCATATAAACACCGCTGCACATCATAATGCTGCTGTGAGCTTAGCCAGAGAAAAACTCCTTGCATTTTCCTTTTGTGTGGCAAATGGCTTCCAATTGTACTGTCAGTCACAGAGGAAATGTGGAGCTGACGAGATGCCTAGTTTGGAATTAAATTTGTGTGCTGTACAAACTTCCACTTTTATCCAAGTGTCTAGAAGAGAAGTAAAATACATCAAGCCTGCTGTGTGCATCCAGATGCAAGGCACCTGAAGCATGGATGATGAGCACTCAGAGGGTTTTTCCAAGAGCGTTACCTCCCACAAAAATTCCTCCTATAAATTGTTTGTGACATCTGTCATAGTGCTCTTCTTGTCCCATTCAAGTACCTTGATGTTGTACTAAACTATCATCACAAGACCTGCTGCACTTGTTCCTCCTGAAGTTTGAGCAATGGTGAATGAACAGGAGATAAATCTGATAGATAAAGCATGAGGGCCCCGTACTCTCTGTGTGTGTTATTCTTTTCTTTCGTAAACCTGCTTGTGTGTCACCTCTCTGTTTTTCCAAGTTGCTGTTTGCTTCCCAGGAAAGTCTTCTCCCTTTTGAGATACTCACTCTTTAATTCTCATTTAGATCCTGTAAAGTCCTCTGCTTCCCAGGCCTTTTTCTGCCTTCAAGCCTGCATCCCTAGAGAGAAGGGACTCCACTGGAAAATGCCTCATGGATTTCTGTGACAGCCAGTTGACAAGTATGATAGAACATAATGAGAAATGAATAACAAACTCTCATAACAGTCTCAACAGAGTGAGAATAACCAACTTAGGCTGAGGATGAATAGGCTTTCTTCCTCCCCCACATCCATCCTGGTCTCATAATCAGTGCTGGAGCACAAGGCAGGAAAAGCGGCTACAAGGAAACAGTGTGCCCTCCTGACAGTTTTCATTCTTATTAGTTAAAATAGACCAAGCATTGTTGAAACTGGAATTGTCCCCAATTATGCTGTGACAATTCTACACTTAAAAAGGAATAGCAGGGTGAACATCACCTAAGTACTACAACACAGTCACCACTTAGAGATGCACAAGCTTACATGTTTCCCAGAGCAAGCATCTGATAACCGTCAGAGTGGTGTTCCTGCATCCCGACAACCTCTGCAAGCATATGTGGGAAACCCTTCTGCATTGTGCACAGTGTGTGGCATTCCAATGATTATTTTCTGTATAGATTTCACAACACAATAAGAGTCCACACATCTATATATAAATGTACTAAGCGGCTTGGAAGACTGCTGCTGAAGCCATGCAGGGATCTGCTAAAGTATCTGTTTTATGAGACTGTTATGCTTGAAACTTAAAAGATCATTAATAAATTACAACAATCCTTCTTTTGTTTGGTTCCTAGAAAGCTGCACAGGTATCCCTACCACTTATTAACTGTTTTTGAAGAGTTCCTTCTGTTCCATTAGCCTGGTTTTTGTGCAGCTAGCTGCTTATGTTCGTCAGTGACATGTTAAAGGATGTATCAGCAATGCCTGGTATGGGTAAGAGGGAGCGTATGTGAAAGGCCCAATCCATCTTGACACTAAAGCATGAAGTTTACTCCAGGTATTTGGAAAGTCCCAGTGAATTTAATCTGAATATTTGCCCTGACACAGCTTAGCACATGTCAAAGTGCTTTGCTGAATTGAGACCACGTTTAGCAGCTGGTTGTCTTTAGCTGTGTTGCGGCATAGGAAATCAGTGGGCTCAGCGGCTGATGGCAACTGAGAGAAACTGATAAGAGCTGATAGACTTCTCGTCACAAATGGTTTGGGGGTCTCCTTTCATGAGAACAAATTGAGGAAAATTTCCTTTCATAAGTTCAGACTTTTTGTAGGAAAATGTGTGGGCTAGATTATATCAAAATGAGTACCACTATCACGTGTCCCCAGATGAAAAATATCAGTGTGCCCACAGTTTGCATTTTGCAGCACATGATCCATCTCATTTGCAGTCAGGAATATCTTCGTTTTCATGACTGAAAATATTTTTAAGTGCTAAGATGAGTTTTGGTTTGGAAGTTCAGGTCATCATTATCAAAAATAGACCCTGCTGTCTTTTGCAATTTAACAACCTTAATATTTTCCAAACCAAATGAATGATGAATACCAATACAATGACAGAAATTACCCCTGGGTTGAGATGCACAGTAAAGCTATTTATATGTTTTTCAAATTCAACAACTTTAGTGGTAAAACTATGAACACAGTTCTGTGCAAACTCAACTCTTGAGAAAATAAAGAAAATCATGGAAAGCTGATGACTGATACCCTTTCCCTAGTTCCTTTTGTCCCAGTAAAAAGCTTATTTCTTCTAACAGAGCAGTGGCAGCTCTTATCTATTTGAGCATGAGAGCCTCTAGAGCATGAGAACCTTTTCAATAGAGAAGACTCTTCTTTTGTCATAAATCATTCATTGGGTGAGAAGAGACTCTTACAGGATTGGCAGTGTTACTTAGTTTGATGAATCTCATCATGTTAGGCTTTTGACAACAGCCCCATGAAACAGTTGCTGCTCCTACTTCAGCCCAAAGCACCACAGCTATGTGTAGGCATATGGCTGCATGTCCTGGCTTACAGTGGGACAAACTGGCTCTATTGGTCCAAAAGGGGCAAAGGAATAATGCTCACACAAATGAGCTGGAGAGACATAGAATGACAGAATCAACCAGCATGGTGGGTTGAAGTTTCCCCCCAGCATTAACCACCACAACCACATTGGAAAAGACCTCGGAGATCATCAAGTCCAACCTATTACCTAACACCTCATAGCAACTAAACCATGGCTCCAAGTGCCACATCCCATCCTTTCTTGAACACCTCCAGGGATGGGGACCTCCCTGGGCAGCACATTCCAATGGCCAACATCTCTTTCTGTGAAGAACTTCCTGCTCTCCTCGAGCCTAAACTTCCCCTGGTGCAACTTGAGACTGTGTCCTCTTGTTCTACTGCTGGTTGCCTGGGAGAAGAGACCAACATCGTGGCAAGTTGAAATGGAAAAGCAATTCATAGGCGCTACAAAGCTTTAGTGGTGAGCATAGCACTTCACAGAAATCCCCAGTCTAAACACACTAGTTTCTTTACACCAGACCAGAAGCCTGGTGCTTCCCTTCTCTCCCCACTGGGGTTCACGCAAAACCCCAAAGCTTTTTCTTCTTCCCCCCTTGCTAGGCTGGTTTCAGGCTGGCCAGGCCTGAACTGCTCCTTCCTTTTTACCTTGGCATTAGGTCTGAACAGGCCAAGACTGCAGGAAAAAAAAAGTTACTCAGGCCACAGAGACCTCTGCCACTCCCCTGTCATTACCTGACAAGAGAGCATCTCTCTCCTATGGCAGCAGAGAGGGAAGAAAGAGAAAGACAATAACTTTGCAGCTGGATTTATAAGGGTGCAGGATTTATGGGTACAAACTCACTATTGCCTGTGTCCACCCACTGGGCTGGACACTCTGGACACTGGAGGTCTCAACTCTGTGGCTTCACTTTTGGAGGCATCCAACCTAAATGGCCACACTACAAAATGTCCTGAATGAAGAGTCCAAAAGGCTGGGATTGATTAGCATTTACAAGAAAGTTAATGACCAAAGACTCTGTAATCTGTATTGGAGTGACACAAGGATGAGTTGATTTTTTTTTTCCTTTTTCTTTTTTCTTTTTTTTTTTTTTTTTTTTTTTTTTTTTTCTCCCACTCTTTCTCCTTCTCTTTCTCTTTCTCTTTCTCTTTCTTTTCTCTTTCTCTTTCTCTTTCTCTTTCTCTTTCTCTTTCTTTTCTCTTTCTCTTTCTCTTTCTCTTTCTCTTTCTCTTTCTCTTTCTCTTTCTCTTTCTCTTTCTCTTTCTCTTTCTCTTTCTCTTTCTCTTTCTCTTTCTCTTTCTCTTTCTCTTTCTCTTTCTCTTTCTCTTTCTCTTTCTCTTTCTCTCTCTCTCTCTCTCTCTCTCTCTCTCTCTCTTTCTCTTTCTCTTTCTCTTTCTCTTTCTCTTTCTCTTTCTCTTTCTCTTTCTCTTTCTCTTTCTTTCCCTTTCCCTTTCCCTTTCCCTTTCCCTTTCCCTTTCCCTTTCTTTCCCTTTCCTTCTCTTTCTGTTTTTCTTTCTCTTTCCTCAACTATGATCCTAGTGCCACTGTGACAGAGGTGTCTGATGTTGGGGTGGAATAGCCTGAAAGCATCGTTGATGTGTCTGTTCTTTCATGTGTGTCTGCCACAGGAATGGGAAATAGAGTTCCTTAGAATGTTCTCCAAGGTGAGTGTGAGACAATAGAGAATCATTTCCTAGATAGACTTCTTTGATGTACAAAGGTAGGACTTGTCTACACTGCCCTAAAGAGTTTTATTGGCAAAAATACAGAGAGACTGCACAAATCTAGTGAGTTTGGGAGGCTTTGTTGGTTGGTTGAGGTTTTTTCCTAATAATGGATGTAGCACTTGGTGCCATGGTTTAGTAGCCATGGGTGACAGGTTGGACTTGATGATCTTTGAGGTCTTTTCCAACCTTATTGATTCTATGATTGATTGATTGATTGAACTATGTGGATTTAGCCATGCAAGTACGAAGATCCACAGCTGACATCAGTTCCAGGTAGCTATGTATACACCTCCCTGGAATATCTGCACTAGAGCTGGTTGAAAGAAGTACATTCTCATATAAATCTTTGACCTGATATCAAAAACACCATGAGAGAAGGTGTTTTCAGTACAACAAAGAGAAAATGTTCTGTTAGGGGGAAAAAAGCTATTGGCAAAAATGCTTTGACTAGGTCTTTCAAGCTCTTTCTAAGCTAAGCAACACTTGTAGAAAATATGTATTTCCTTCCTTTTGAGTTAAATGTCACACTACAAGTGTTGCTGGAATATTAATTAACAGATTGGAGAAAAGAATTTGCATGACCATAACAGACTCCAAGCAGTGAAGGTGGAGAATAAAGATTAATTTCCTGGGGAATAAGGTTAGGTTTTTCTCTCACCTATCAATCCCTAGGGGTTTCAGTTTCCATTAGGATCCACAGGTTGTGGCTCATTATCATCAAGAGGTCCTAGAAAACTGTTCAGACAACCACAAACTCAGGTTACCTGGGCTACTGCTCCAGGTTCTACTGACTGTACTGGTAAGATCTCCACTGGCTATGATGAAAGACTGGACACCACATCATGGGAGCATGGTGTGTATGTTTATACCTATAGCAGAAGCACCTCGTATCAATTGTTGAACATCATCCTTAACTTCAGCTTTCTTAAGATTTCTTGGGTTGGATCACCTTCTGTAGTCTTTCACTCAGTAGTTATAGAAGCCACTGAACTGCAGGATTTTGGGGTACAAACTCACTATTGCCTGTGTCCACCCACTGGGTTGGACACTCTGGACACTGGAGGTCTCAAGTCTGTGCCTTCACTTTTGGAGGCATCCAGCCTAAATGGCCACACTACAAAATGTCCTGAATGAAGAGTCCAAAAGGCTGGGGTTGATTAGCATTTACTTCAAGTAGTAGGAATGTGAGTGGTCACCTTGAATGCCCCAGTAGCTAATTATTAGACTGGCTTATAAAACAGATGAAGCATTCATAGGATTGTTTCAGTTGGAAGAGACCTCTAAGATGGTCAAATCCAACCATCAACCTAAAGCCACCATGGCCATTAAACCATGTCCCAAGGTGCCATGACCACAATGCCTGACCACAATGTCACAATATAAAAATGATTACACAATTCAGGAGCCTAACAAAAGGAGTAACCCTGCACCCCAGAGATGACCTTCACAGGTGAATCTCCTCAGGGGTAAGAGGGTATGATGCAAATTGCCACTCTGCAAAGTACACCAGAGTCTCTTAGGGCTTGTCTCACAATCATGCTTCCTAAAAACATTTTGGAAGTGCTGAAAAAAAAAGTTGTCAACAGAACTGAACTTCCTCACCAGAAATTGGTTGCCAAGATAGTGAATAATTTTGGCACTGCTGAAGCAGTATTTTTAGTGAACAGAACTATTCCTTTCTCCTTTTCTAAAGCCACCCATCTTTATTCATGCTGCTCTTCCTACTCCATCTTCTACCTATGTTCTTTCACCATGATTATGGCTAAAATAACTCCTTATCTGATGTCAAGTTTTATCATTTAACCTCAGAGTTTGAAGCAAGGTTGTTTGCAAATCAGTGCTAGACTTGGGGAGGTATTTGGTTAAATTCTTGCTCTTCTAAAGCAGTTTGTTGTTCTCTAGAAAAATGTTACAGCCTGCACATTCTTGTTACAGTATGGCACAATTGCTTTTACTCTTTAAGCTCAACTAAATTGAAGAGTTTGTATTGTGAAAGGGTGCTTGTAGACAGGTGGGGATTGGTCTCTTCTCCCAGGCAACATCTGACAGAACAAGAGGACACAGTCTCAAGGTGCACCAAGGGAGGATTAGGCTGGATGTTAGGAAGGAAGTCTTCCCAGCAAGAGAGATTGGCCATTGGAATGTGCTGCCCAGGGAGGTGGTGGAGTCACCATCACTGGAGGTGTTTAGGAAGAGACTGGATGAGACACTTGGTGCCATGGTTTTGGGTGTTGGTTGGACTCAATTGTCGCGAAGGTCTTTTCCAATCTGGTTAGTTCTGTATTCTATCCTGACACCTTTGTGCAGGCCAGAGTAGCACTTCAGGGAACAGCTGTTGATCTGCCTAACAGGACAGGTTCACAGGAGCAGTCTAGAGGCTTATCTTATTTGTGTATGAGTTAAGGGCAGGAAAGAGGGCTACTGCTACTTTATTGTGGTCTGGATTGGACAGAAATTGAAGTATTTGAGAAATTTTCTTCCAACAGGGGTCTGAATGGCATGATTGTGCTGTACGTGCGGTAGGAGCTTTCCGGAAGCGGTAATTATGTCTCGAGCCAGAGCTGTGAATATATAATAGAATTAAGACTAATAAAAGGCATTAGAAATTGCATCCAAACAGAAAAACAAAACAACAAAAAGAATACAGAGATATACTCCCTGTTTTCATTGTGCTGGGTGGAATCCAGTATTGCAAAACAGCAGGGTGATCTCAGGGGGCAGCTTGCTGCAAACTGTGCCCTTCATTCCTTGCCACAGGAAAAAATAAATAAGCTGTTGCTAGTAGTTCAGCTACTTTCTTGTTGGCTTTTATTACTCTTATTTTTCCTTTTACATCCTTTCATGGTGGATCTCAACATCCTTAACTCAGACTGTAGTTAATGTAAGGGTGAAGGTTCTGGGTAGCTCATAGGTTCAGGAGCGTGCAAACCATACTTTTCACCATACTTTTCACCTCCTTTCTCCCTCCCTTTGCTATTTCTTCAATAGACAATCTGTCATGACCTAAATGTTACCTATTAAAAGCTCTCACTCTATAACATGCACCACACAGCTAATACTGTTATTCCCTTCTCCTACATATAAGAGAAATCTCTAGAAGTTGTAGTTCTAGAAACTTTGGTTTGAGGTGAAAGTAGAAAATATTCCTTTGAGAACCAAACCTAATGCCTGCTTGATGTCTAGTAACAAATGGCATGTACAAAGGCTGGGATAGCACTGGGACTCGTACACAAGCAGAATGCTTCTTAAACCTTGTTAAAATCCTGGCCAAAAAATATGGTACTTCTCTAGTTGCAATTGGTGATCAAATGTTTGGTTTATATTGATATCAGTTGTCACTACATTGCTTTCTCTCTTGCCCCTTATCTCTGTGTCATTAACTCTTAGAACCATTGCAGTGTTTAAGTGCTCAAGAGCTGACAAAAGATTGTGCCAGCAATCTTAGACGGCAGTGGCCTGTGTTTATGCACCATCCTTTACCTAATGTAGATAACTGTAGCTCAATTTCAAGTGTTCTTGGCCATTAAATAGGAGATGAGTCAGAGAATGCATCATTCATATTTTGACTGATATTTATGGTGTGAATAAGAGCTGAAGATTGTATCAAATCACTGGGAAATGACCAGTGCTTTACATCAAACATGAAACTGTCGAGGAAGGCAAACCATACCATTAATTATGAAAATGGTCACACTGACCACCCAGAAAAGAAATACTCCCCTTGTGTTTCAGATTGAGTTTCCTTTCTCCCTTTATTCACTAGCTCCTTTTCTGCACCTCCTGCCTCTGGCTGTCATAGTTTTGCCATGTATGTAGCAGACAGACCTTGCTTTAAACAAAAGGCTGCACTGACTCCAACTGAACATGCTGTTTAGATTAATTGGGACAGAAACAAAACCTTTCCAATGAAGATCCTGTCTGTCATTGTGTGGTCCATCTTTGAAAAGTAGATTGTCCTTCCTCTCTGATATTCTGTATGAGATACCAGAGAGATAGAGGGAGAATAAAAGAGTGGGAATCAGGGGAGGACATCCTTCCCCTCATCTTCTATGTGCAAAGTTGTAGTCTTGCTACTCTTGAAGTTTCCTCCCCTGTGTGCCTGCATGTTGTACTCTCCCCTTTCTTTACTCAGAATTAAATCACTAGGCAATCTGCAGCATATCCTAATGATGGGTAGTCTTTCTGCTTATCTTGGGCACAGGTTTCAGAGCAGAGCAAACTGCTAGCAGCAAAATGCTTGAACTCCTGGGTTTTGAAGTTTCAGGCTTCCTATCAAAGTAGCAGATATTAATCGTCTGCTACGAGACTTTCAGCAGAAGGCATACAATTTTCCCAGTGGTGTCTTCCTTTTGAAGAAAGTGTGAGAAGAGTAAAAAAATCCTTTCAAAATATTTAGGATTGACTAAAATAGCTAGATCCCAATGGATAAAGAAAAACAGAAAAGTGAAGTTTTTAAGAGGCTATGCAGCAAGATGCTCTTCAGTTCCGTGAGATTTCTATTTTATTTTGTTAGAGACTAACTAGCCAGAGCCTTCGAGCTCCCACTCTTGGCTTCCCATTCAGGTGATGATGCAGGCTCAATTTCTCAGAAGCTCCCACACACACTTACCATTTGCAGCCATTTCTCTGCTAGTTCTCACGTTGTATGTTCTTGCTGCAAATCATATCAGCATCTAGATAAAGTGAGTTTCAAGTTACAATACAATACAATACAATACAATACACCAGGTTGGAAGAGACCTTCAAGATCATCACATCCAACCCATCAACCAATCCAACCCACCCAACAACTAGACCATACAGCCAAGCACCCCATCAAGTCTTCTCCTGAACACCTCCAATGAAGGTGACTCCACCACCTCCACGGGTAGCCCATTCCAATGGCCAATCATTCTCTCCGTGTAGAACTTCTTCCTAACATCCAGCCTAAACCTGCCCTGGCACAGCCTGAGACTGTGTCCTCTTGTTCTGGTGGTGGCTGCCTGGGAGAAGAGGCCAACCTCTGCCTGGCTACAACCTCCCTGCAGGTAGTTGTAGAGAGCAATAAGGTCACCCCTCTGTCTCCTCTTCTCCAGGCTAAGCAACCCCAGCTCCCTCAGCCTCTCCTCATAGGGCTTGTGTTCCAAACCCCTCACCAGCTTTGTTGCCCTTCTCTGGACACGTTCCAGCAAGACAACCTCCTTCCTAAACTGAGGGGCCCAGAACTGGACACAGGACTCGAGGTCTGGCCTAAGCAGTGCAGTGTACAGGGGCAGAATGACCTCCCTGCTCCTGCTGGCCACACTGTTCCTGATGCAGGCCACAATGCCATTGGCCCTCTTGGCTGCCTGGGCACACTGCAGGCTCATGTTCAGCCTACAATCAACCAGTACCCCCAGGTTATGAGACTTAGAAGACTATAGGTGGCCATTAATAATTTAAAAAAAAAAAAATAAAGTAAAATGTGTGCTGTGAACAGCAGAGAGACTCTATTTAAAGCTGGGTTTGAGCAGGATTTTAAAGGATGAAGACATTGCTACTGATACTGGAAACTGGTATCTCCTTTGGTGACTCTCACCCTGTTCACACCCGTTCATGTATATCCCTTAGCTAGATATATGATGCTGTATAATCCTTTAAGTTGATACAAGCATCACTTTCTGCTGTCTTTGGAGGGAGGTGGGGAGTGGTAGATATCTTTACTGCATTCAATTCACTGAACAGAGACTTCAAGAAATACAGCAACTTCCTTCCTTCGCAGCTGAACACAATACCAGGTGAAGTTAAAGCCTTAATCTGATTTCTTTTCTTACTCTGTGCAATAGCAACTCAAAAGTCACTCTTGGAAGTCCATGGGCAGTTAGTAACCCAAATCTTTATAGCTGCCATCAGACTTTGGATCCATTAAATTATTCAAAAATCAAATTATAAACTCTTTCTGTGCAAGAGTCAGGAAAACCTCCACCCTGCAACATCTCTAGCAGAACTAATTAGAGCCAGATTTTTACTTGCTTGTTAGTAATCCGTTATTTGCTACAAATCTGTGGAATTAACTACAGTGCACGGAAAAACAGGGAGCCTTGTTTGTAGTTTGGCTCAAAAAGGTTTGAAGAATCTCTCCTGTGTAATTGCTTGGTTTTATCTTGGAACACCAGAAGGCATCAAGCTAATATCCCTGGGTTTATCACAGAAAAATTGCTACAGTGTGAGTTGTATCAGCATGCTTTTTGAAGTACCCAGGTGTTATGGCATTTTGCCCAATAAACCCACCACAGTACCAGAGCCAATCCAAAATTCTTTAGTGTTTTTCCTTGTGTTATTAGCATAAAGTCTTGAGTGTTTGAGTCTTTGGAAAGTTTTTGTTGCCTTTTTATGCATTTCTGTGAATCATAGAATCATAGAATCATAGAATCAGTCAGGGTTGGAAGGGACCACAAGGATCATCTAGTTCCAACGCCCCTGCCATGGGCAGGGACACCCTACACTAGATCACGCTGGCCAGAGCCTCGTCCAGCCTGGTCTTAAACACCTCCAGGGACGGGGCCTCAACCACCTCCCTGGACAACCCATTCCAGGGCTTCACCACTCTCATGGTGAAGAACTTCTTCCTCACATCTAGCCTGAATCTCCCCATTTCCAGCTTCATTCCATTCCCCCTAGTCCTATCACTACCTGAGATCCTGAGAAGTCCCTCCCCAGCCTTCCTGTAGGCCTCCTTCAGATACTGGAAGGCCACAATGAGGTCACCTGGGAGCCTTCTCTTCTCCAGACTGAACAGCCCCAACTCCTTCAGTCTGTCCTCATAGGAGAGGTGCTCCAGCCCTCTGATCATCCTCGTGGCCCTTCTCTGGACACGCTCCAGCACGTCCACATCCCTCCTGTAATATGGGCTCCAGAACTGGACACAGTACTCCAGGTGGGGTCTCACCAGGGCTGAGTAGAGGGGGGAGAAGCACCTCCCTTGACCTGCTGGCCACACTTCTCCTGATGCAGCCCAGGATCTGATTGGCTTTCTGGGCTGCAAGTGCACATTGAGAGCTCCTGTTGAGCTTCTCGTCCACCAGCACCCCCAAGTCTCTCTCCTCAGGGCTGCTCTCCAGCCAGTCACTGCCCAGCCTGGATTTGTGCCTGGGATTGCCTCGACCCAGATGCAGGACCCTGCACTTGGTCTTGTTGAAGCTCATGAGGTTGGCTTGTGCCCACCTCTCCAGCCTGTCCAGGTCCCTCTGGATGGCATCCCTTCCCTCCAGCGTGTCCGCTGCACCACACAGCTTGGTGTCATCAGCAAACTTGCTGAGGGTGCACTTGATGCCACTGTCCATGGCACCCACAAAGATGTTGAACAAGACAGGTCCCAGGACTGATCCCTGAGGATCAGGGATGACAATGAAGTCAGTTCCCACCCTCTCCACTCTGCCCTGGGGTGGTTGCAACTGGAATATTGTGTCCAGTTCTGGGCCCTTCAGTTCAAGAAGGACCTCAGGGAACTGCTTGAGTCCAGCACAGAACCTCCTTCTGAGGACAGGCTGAGGGAGCTGGAGCTCTTTAGCTTGGAAGAGCCTGAGAGGTGACCTCATTCCTGTTGATAAAGATGTGCAGGGCAGTATTGGGAGGACAGAGCCAGGCTCTGCTCAGAGATGTCCAATGACAGGACAAGGGGCAGTGGGGGCAAGCTGGAGCACAGGAGGCTCCACATGAACATGAAGTATTTCACTGTGAGGGTGGCAGAGCACTGGAACAGTCTGCCCAGAGAGGTTGTGGAGTCATCTTCAGTGGAGACAGTGAAAACCTCCCTGGATGTGTTCCTGTGTGACCTACTCTGGCAGGGTATCACAGTATCACAGAATCACCAAGGTTGGAAGAGACCTCGAAGATCATCACGTCCAACCTGTCACCACAGACCTCATGACTAGACCATGGCACCAAGTGCCACATCAAATCCCCTCTTGAACGTCCCCAGGGATGGTGACTCCACCACCTCCCCGGGCAGCACATTCCAATGGCGAATCACTCTCTCAGTGAAGAACTTTCTCCTCACCTCCAGCCTAAACTTCCCCTGGTGCAGCTTGAGACTGTGTCCTCTTGTTCTGGTGCTGGTTGCTAGGGAGAAGAGACCAACCCCTTCCTGGCTACAACCACCCTTCAGGTAGTTGTAGAGAGCAATGAGGCCTCCTCTTCTCCAGGCTAAGCAACCCCAGCTCCCTCAGCCTCTCCTCACAGGGCTGTGCTCAAGGCCTCTCCCCAGCCTTGTTGCCCTTCTCTGGACACATTCAAGTGTCTCAATGGCCTTCTTAAATTGAGAGGCCCAGAACTGGACACAGGACTCAAGGTGCAGCCTAATCAATGCAGAGTACAGGGGCACAATGACTTCCCTGCTCCTGCTGGCCACACTATTCCTAATGCAGGGTAGTTGAAGTAGATGATATTTTGAAGTCCATTCCAATCCATAACCTTCTGGGTAAAAAAAAACAAGGTTGGTTTTTGATCACCACTACAGCAAGACTCCTTAGGAGCATTTCTATTGGTCAGTTGGCCATCACCAAAATGTCTGAATCCAGACCTTTATGATTTTAAATGGAAATATGGAAGACCTGGCTGAAGTGCCATGTGTGCAAATGGTCCTACACTGTGCCTGCTCCAGTTTTACTTCTTGGCTTTCAAGTGAGAGGGGGAAAAAAAAAAAGGTTGACAGGTTGACAGTTCATGGAAAAATTTACTGTGCCTCACAGAAAGCAAGTGTCAGGTGAAATCCAGCAAGTCACAGCAGTAAATGTGTCCAATAAAGGAAAATAAACTGTGAAAACTTACTTAAAAGCAGCATTTAAGCCTTTCCAAATTCAATATTCATTGAACGAGCAAGTGCACCAGGCCAGAGAGTACTAATAAACTTCTGCTGTTCCTGCCCAAGCCTGAGTCACTCTGGCCTTTTGCATTTGAATGCATCATGTTTATGACACTGCTGTAAACCCTGGACCTCAATTACTACATGATAACAGGTCTTTATTGCATTACCCTTTCCAGACCTGAGAGCTTGGATTTCCCTGCACTTAGGCACTGGGACACAGCTGGAAGATGGTCTGCATAACCAATTAGTAGATTATTTCTGAAAATATATATTCTTCACCACAGAGGCCCAAAAGTGATGCATCAGCTACAGCTACCTGCTGCTGCCACTTGAGAGGAGAGAAAGAGGGAGAGAGAAAAGATTTGGCTGTGTCTCTATAATTGTATAAACAATGCATCATTCACTTGACACACTATATTAATAGCACCCCAGAGGGCATGCTCTGAGCATGCAAAATGTTGCAAAGCACTTGTATTTTATGGCAAATCTTTTTAATTTTTAAGTTAAAATGGTAATAAAAATCGATTTTTTTTTTTAATTATTATCATTATATGTATTTTTTTCATGTACCATTACTGTATCTAGAACACTTCCTGGCAGTGTCTATGAAATGTATTTAAGTCCTTTGGTTTGAGTGTTTAGGCATCGACTGTATCATAGCAAAACACCAAAGTTGCTTTCCCAGAATCCTGGCTTGTGTGTGGATTTCATGGGAAATGCTTTGGTTTTCCCCTCTGCTGCTCATGTTTATGAAGTAGCTCTGATTTTAAGGTTAGCTGTGGAAGACAAACTGCCCAGGGTCTATTAGGAGAGATTTCTGGCAGGCAAGGATAAAGGGTTTTCACTCAGAAGGAAGCTTTTGGAACAGAAGAAGCACAAGGAACAGTAAGAGTATGATTGAATATGCAGCACTTTGGGCAGGCTTAGGGAGACTTTGTCCAGATAGGTGACATCTCTGAAAGAACTGAATCTGCCCCTCTTCCCTAATAGTCAAACTGTGAATAATAAAGTTTGCCTCACTTGTAAACCCCTTGGAGAGCAGGAGATTGTAAGCATTAAAGCTGAGAGCCCGTTTCTTGTAGGTATTTAATGCTCAGTTGGTTTCAAGACCACCTAAAATCCTTCTGGCACTGAGGCCTAGCAGTTATTAGTAATAATGATTATCAGATGAGACAAGCCAATTCTGAGAGGAACTGAGGGAGAGAATTAGCCCAAATTTTACTCAACATCACATCTCTCCCCAGGTCTGAAGAGCTGTGACACAAGTCCCTGAGCTCTTGCCTGCCCCAGACATGTTAATTCTGTTCTGTTTCAAGAGTCTTAGACAGAGACACAAATCCCCAGGTTTCTGTGGCCCAAGGCAGAAAGGAGCAGAGTAAAGGGTGGAGGGACTGAAAATCCCAGAAGCTGAAATAAAGGAGGAAATGTTTTTTTTTCTGTGCAACACTGTTGTGCTTGGGACAGGCACCACTGTACATGTGCATGAAATCAGCCTTATGGGCTGGGACACAGTGGCACCAGTGTACATTTGCAGCCCAGCAGACTTACTGAGACTCAGATCTTCTCAAACACCCTGGAACTGCCATCCATCTTAAGACCACCTGTGTAGCACATAATCTGCAGGCCAGTGCTCCTGGGATCTGCACAACTGCTTCTACATGTGCTGGAGGCATCATCTGAATGTGGGCAGAGGCATGTATAAGGTTTCCAATGGATTGCCAGATGTCCAGAAATCCCTAACAATTGACTAAAATCTCCAAACAGAATTGCCAGGTGGAAAAAGTGGAGATATCCAAGAAATCCAAGATGATAGCCTAGGAAAAAGAAAACAAAATCACCATCACAAAACAAAAACCAACTGCCTGGCAGGAGAGCAGGGAAGAAGAAACAGAGAAATGTAGGGATGTGGAGGGAATGGGAGGAATGGGAAATACAAAGTTTTAGAAAGGAATGAACACAGTTTGGATAAGAAGTCAAATACTTTGGCTCTAATTCAAACCTTAAGCTTAAACAAAAGAGGTTATATCAGTAGCATGAAGGCTCAAATAAAACAGCTCAGAAAGTAATGGAAAGAGCCAGATAAGAAATCAGTCATCATCTGTGTAGGTTTTTATTTGGAAAACATATAGAAGCAGATTAAAGCATAAAAATTGCAGATGGTCAATATTACATCACCAGCAGTCAAAGCAATATTTCTTCCTTCCCTTCTTCCTTCCTTCCTTCCACTGAACCAAGTTTCACCTCCCACATTTTAATGTGTAAACTTTACTGTCAGAGGAGCTGGCTGAACAAGCAGAAGCCAAGGATTTCCACAAATAATTAAAGCATGAAAAAGTAAATAATGAATGATAGCTGCCAGAGAATATTCTCTCTTCTGCAGCTATGGAGAGAAGGTACTCAGGAGACCTAACATAATCAAACATGCTCTTTTTTATTTCTTCTTTTTCCGAGTCACAAACTCATTTTGCTTTCTCCATTCCCACTCTCATATATTCATCACATGTTTCACTGATTCTATAACTACGTAGAGCTGGACCCCAGGAGAGTGCAGCTCTGCCCTCCTTTTGCTAAGCAATGCTTATGTGAACAATCACAGTGTCTATGGTGGGATGATTCTCACAAGCAAATTGCTAACCAATGTGAGGAAAAACAAAATTCAGGACCCTGTGACGTGTGCATTGTTTCTGCAGGAGTTGATCTGCTGGAGGGCAGAGAGGCTTTGCAGAGGGACCTCGACAGGCTGGACAGATGGGCAGAGGCCAAGGGCAAGAGATTGAACACATCCAAGTGCCGGGTGCTGCACATTGGCCACAGCAACCCCAGGCAGTGCTACAGGCTGGGGTCAGAGTGGCTGGAGAGCAGCCAGGCAGAGAGGGACCTGGGGGTGCTGGTTGATGGTAGGCTGAACATGAGCCTGCAGTGTGCCCAGGCAGCCAAGAGGGCCAATGGCATCCTGGCCTGCATCAGGAACAGTGTGGTCAGCAGGAGCAGGGAGGTCATTGTGCCCCTGGACACTGCACTGGTTAGGCCACACCTTGAGTCCTGTGTCCAGTTCTGGGCCCCTCAGTTTAGGAAGGATGTTGACTAGCTGGAACGTGTCCAGAGAAGGGCAACGACGTTGGTGAGGGGTTTGGAACACAAGCCCTATGAGGAGAGGCTGAGGGAGCTGGGGTTGCTTAGCCTGGAGAAGAGGAGACTGAGGGGTGACCTTCTTGCTCTCTACAACTCCCTGCAGGGAGGTTGTAGCCAGGCAGAGGTTGGTTTCTTCTCCCAGGCAGCCAGCACCAGAATAAGAGGTCACAGTCTCAGGCTGCACCAGGGGAGGTGTAGGCTGGATGTTAGGAAGAAGTTCTACACAGAGAGAGTGATTGCCCATGGGAATGGGTTGCCCAAGGAGGTGGTGGAGTCACCGTCATTGGAGGTGTTCAGGAGGAGACTTGATGGGGTGCTTGGTGCCATGGGTTAGTTGCTTAGGTGGGTTGGATTGGTTGATGGGTTGGATGCGATGATCTTGAAGGTCTCTTGCAACCTGGTCTATTCTATTCCATTCTATTCCATTCTATTCCATTCTATTCTATTCTATTCTATTCTATTCTATTCTATTCTATTCTATTCCATTCCATTCCATTCTAATCTATTCTAATCTATTCTATTCTAAGGCACACAGATGTTGGATTAGGAAGACACTGACATTCTCACTTTTTTTGATATATGGGGACATGCAAAAAAGGCAGAAAAATCTTCCGTCTTCTCTGTTATTTTAGTATTTTCTGTTATGTTGCTGTTTGTAGGGTTTTCTTGGTGATTTTTTTTTCTGTTTTTTTTTTTTTTTAATTCAACCTAAACCTACAAGATAGAGCAGGCCAAAAGAGAAGTAATTTGCAAACCTTTATAAATATTTGGGGAGGAAAAAATCAGTCTCCAGGACTGAGTCACTCTGTTTTCCTTGGGAAAGGTATTGAGAGCCTTTCTTCACTTTAGAGCACATTTTCTACTCCTGATTTAAAGCATGCCTGCACTTGAATGTGATACAATCCTACAGAGCATGTTCTTAGGTTGATTTTTGTTGTTGCTGTTGCACTGGACCCTTGCCTCATTCAGCACTCAGAATAGACAGTGTGTTGGGGAGAGATCAGCTGCAAAGGTGGTTATTTTTAATAGATTCTCTGAATCACCTGGAGCAAAAATAAGATGTGTAGTGAATAAAACAGATGACTTCAGGTAGATAACTTCAGCTGGATATCTCCTAATGTTGAAGTGTTCTATAGTGCAATTTTCACTTTTCAGACCTGATTGCATGTGAGTTGTACAGTTTCTAATGTTAGTAACAAAGCACCTTGACGTTTGGATATCCCATTTCTGACGTGCAGCATATCTCCTCTGCCCTGCTGCACTGAGATCTGCACCAAGGCAGTAACTTACAGGCACAATAGAGCACTGAGAAACAGTACTACTGGGGAAGCAAATCTTGGCCAGAGGGTTTTGCTGATACTACTGGCAGACAAATAGTGATGTTCAGGACTCTTGCTGTCTGTTTGGGGCTTCTTTAAGGAGTCTGCTCAGAAAGACAGAGACCTTTTTGTCAACGTTCCCAAGTGATCCTTTATGCATGTCTCCACACTTCTAGTTAGTCCCGGCCTCTGTTTGGCTCTTTTTCCACTTCCTCTTTCATTACTTGCGTTCTCTCAGATCCTCTGTAGACATTTGAACCAAATGTGTCTCCCTGTGTGCTCCACTTTTACCCATCAGATCTTTCCCATGTCATCTCCCAGTCTTTCTACACTCCACTCACCTAGCCAGTTCCCAACTGAATTTTCATGCTGCTTAGCATCCTCATTTAGTCTGGTTTCAGGTGCTATTTCCCCTTCAGAACCTTAGCCCCCCTTCAAAATCCTAGCCCCAGTAACTCTCAATTCTTGTATGCCTCCTTTTTTTCTGCAACTAGACTCAGTTTTCATCTCCTACCCCACTCTATGTTCTCCACTTGCCAGCTAGTTGCATTTCTTCTTAGCCTCCTTTTTTGCTGCCCCAGCCCACTCTCTGTTTCATCTTCTTTAAATACACTGCTCATCTTCAGATCCTTCTGTCTCACTTCAACATCCCCCATCATGTCCTAATCTGCATTTCTTGACACACCAAGACAAGATGCAGCTTGTCTCCTATGAGTCTGAATGAGGCAGTACTCCTCTACTTGGCCCCAGTATGGGAGGACCAGCACTAAAAGGATGAGGAGGATAATCTGCTTTTCGTTGGTACCACTCCAGGGTCAAGCTCCATATAACACAGTCCAGAGCTGAACCACAGAAAATGGTGGGATGGGTGCACTTGGACTGAGAGTTAAGCTGTTGAAATACTAGCTGTGAAATGTCTGCTGATAACGAAGAAACTGGCTTCTTTGCAAACAGTTCTGCAGCTGGGAGGTCCTTGGCAGATATTAATTAGGACCAAAATAAAAAGGCAGTCAAGAAGACCTTGCCTGGTTTCTAAGATTCTAGGTATGAACCCCCTAGAATATGCCAAACAAAAGGCTGAAAATGTTATTCAACAAGTTCAACATTTTTCAACAAATGTCACTTCCATTTAACTTCCAGTTTTAAGGGAGAATTATTCCACAATAGTGGTAGGAAAATGGTTATTTGGGGTTACCTAGGGTAATGATCAACCCCTCTGGGGAGAAGCTTTCACTTTATAACAGATATTTTTCACGTGTGGGAGCATTTAGCACTGCACAAGCACCCACATACATGTGTGTTCTGGAGTGGGCCTTTATTTCCTGCTTTGTGGGTTTTAGGGCCTTGCCTGATTTAGGGAAGAAGAATGCACATGAGCTAACTTTATCTATTTAAAATGAAGTCTGTAAGACAGTTATCTGTGTTTACTCTGTAGTAAGAAAGAACAGAGAGACAGGGGCTCGTTCCTTAAGATAGGTGCCCAAAAGTTGGTTGAAATGGTGGGATTGTCCCTGCTAGCAGTCATCTGCACTGATATTGTCTTTAAGTAGTTCCTGGAACTGAAATGTAAGCATCACTAGATCAGTGGGAAGACAAAGATGTCAACTGGAAGCCCTGGGACTGCATGAGGAGTGCAGTTGCAGCCTGAACTTGAAAACTCACACTTGACAGCAAATCACAACATTACTGAAAGTGGTCAGAAGACTAAACATGGAGAAAAGTGAGATTTTGCCTACTTATCACCTGCCTCATACCTGAGTACCTTGGAAAAATGCACTGAGGCCCAGATTCAAGATCCCATGAAATCAGTAGTAAAAATGCCTTTAGCTTTAAATGGACTCTGCTTCTCCCTCATCAAAGTAAACCACACTTGGTTTAGAGATAAGAAATCATATTTTTATATCAGAATTTTTCATAGTTTAGTCCCAGATGGTTAATTAATGAAAAAGAAAAAAAAAGTCTCTATTACATTTTCTCTCCTTCCTTCCAGGAGGCATAAGTGCAGTTTAAATTCTGGAGGAAAAAAAAAAAACATAACTAAAAATTAAAATATGTCTCAAGCTGGCTTAACTATTAGCTGCTTATTGTGAGTGAACTGTCTCTCCTATTTTCTATCAGTTGCTGAGACTACCCATGCTACTCCAGCACCGATTCAAACATTCAGGTGTTGCAGCAACCACCTGAAGGTCCAGGTTCTGAAATCCCTTCCTCATTTCCATTCCAAGGGTGTCTGAGTCAGTTGACCTTCAGGGCACACTGTAAAGCTTAGTAAATGAAACTGAGAAAGAGTTGAGCAGATAGACTCTGGAGAAGGTGTTCTGCAGTGGTAGGTTATGCCATCAGCTGGCCCAAGGCACTTGCAGCAAAGCAGCACACGCTGAAATGTAGGCTATGAGGGATGAGGAGGGCATGTGGCTGGGAAATTAATACTGTCTGCCTCTATCAGCACAGCCCCTGTGCAGTCCTGGCTGCACATATTTCTAGCCTGCTCTGTGCACAGAAGGGCCAGCAAATGTCCATCTGACTGGCTTTCTGTACAAGCCCCAGGACTGTGCGTTGTCTTGCATACTGCATCACTTCTCAGGCAGTCTGCTTTTCCCACCCACCTCGCCCTCACTTGCCATGCTCTTAAAGAGGAAATTCTCCATCTTTCTTCTCTGCCTTCTAACAAATCAACACCACCTCTTTTGGCAGTTTTGCTTTAACTGGCTTTTTGTATATGGCTTGTAGGACCCCTCCCTTCTTAGGCATTCATCCTCACTGGGGTTATTTAAGAGAGGTTGAAGTGCACGGCAGTGTCTCAGCTGTCGATCATTCAGTCTCTGTGTCTGAGCAGCATGTTATTTATTTCACTGACAGGAATCTGTAGAAGAATAATTTAGAAATTACTCACCAGACAAACAGTGCCCCATCCAGCTTCTCAGTGGATGGACAATGCCTTAAAGAAGTCTGGTCTGACCGAAGCAAATAATCCCAGGAGATGCTAAATTAAGGAAGGTGCTTTCTGGTGTTTGTGTGCAGAGTAGGATCTGATATGTACTAGGACATGAAGACCATTTTGAGCTTCTCCTTGGTTTTATAACATCTCCATGTGAATTCTTTCATACTGAGTACAGGTGAGTTCATCCTGCCAGTTCTCCTTTAGCAGAGGTGCTGATATGCCCTTTTTCTTCAACCTGGCTACTTTATATTTGATTTATATATTTATATATATTTTTTAACACAACTTGTCAGTTCTTAGTGTACTTGAGGCCTCTAGCCATTTATCAAATTTGTCTGAAATTCAGTCAGTGGAGCCAGCAGTTAGAGAGGTAGACAAGCACACAGCATGACTCTGTAAGTGCTGTTTCTTAGGGAATCACTCTGAAAATAGCAGGTAACAACAAGGTCCTTCATGATACCAAATTCCTTCTACCTACTACTGTTCTTTTTTGTTCTGTCACTGTGATGAACCTATTCCCTACAAAAGAACACCTTTCCCCATCCTCCATAAACTGTATGTTGTAATGAGGTCATCTTTAGTGGGAGCTCCAAATTCTCTAGTGTCCCAGCCTGGTGCAGTGGTTTCTGAGAACCTTGATGTTGTCCACATTGTTATGTTCATCCTCAACCTACTGTCCACACACCCTGCAGAAGTAACAAGCACTGATAATACTGTTTGGGTAAATACCTCCACAGGCTTTCTTTTAATGTGAGCACTGTCCTAGTTTCATTGTATGATAATCAGCACTTTCATAACAAGTAAAATTGCTACCAGATTTTTTTCCTAGAGAATTAGGATGTGTATCACAGTACATTAAAGGTTGGAAGGGAGCTCCAGAAATCAAGTCCCACACCCTTGCCAGAGCAGGATCACCCAGGTGAAATCTTCTATGTTCAAGTTTGCACTTGTTATTGTTTCTTGTCTTATTGCTGTGCACCACAGAAAAGAGCTTGGCCCCCTCCACTTAACACCCACTGCTCAGATATTTATACACGTTGATCTCAGTCTTCTCTTCTCCAGACTAAACAGCCCCAGGGCTCTCAGTCTCTCTTCACAGCAGAGATGCTCAAGTCCTCTGATCATCCTCATGGTTCTCTGTTGCATTCTCTCCAACAGGTCTCTGTCTCTCTTGAACAGGGGAGCCCAAAACTGGACACAGTATTGCAAGTGTGGTCTCAGCAGGGCACAGACTAGAGGGAGAGAACTTCCCTAGCCCTGCTGGACACATGCACTCCATGTGTAAGAGAAAGCCTACACAAAAAGTCACAGAATGGCATTTTTTTGCACTTCTGCTGATGTTTCCATGGCTAACTACCAATGACTGTACTCCTTAGCACAAATACCAGGAAGTTTTCTGCTTCTGTCATTGCCTCTTGTGTGAGATCAGGAGGTAAATGGTAGGCTGTCATGGTTACCAGCAAAGGAGATGGCTGGTCTCATCCTTCCCAGGATTCATGCCTTTACCTTTTCCCTTGTGCTGGCTTCAGTATGCAGAGGGTGGAAAGTCATTCAGGAGAAAATAATCTTTTTTTCTCCCTCTAGTTAATGTTTAACTGGATGAGGTCCCTGATCCCTGTACCTGAGTATATGATCAAGGGGAGCCCCAGAGTCAATGTCAGAGAGTGTGCAGTGAGGCTATCATAGAATCATAGAATCAACCAGGTTGGAAAAGACCTCAGAGATCATCAAGTCCAACCTCTTACCTAATACCTGGCACCTCGTGACTAATTAAACCACAGGTTCAAGTGCCACATCCAATCCTTTTTTGAACACCTCCAGGGACAGGGAACTTCACCACCTCCCTGGGCAGCACATTCCAATGGCCAACAGGTCTTTCTGGGAAGAACTTTCTCCTCACCTCCAGCCTAAACTTCTCCTGGCACAGCTTGAGACTGTGTCCTCTTGTTCTGGTGCTGGTTGCCTGGGAGAAGAGATCAACCCCCACCTGGCTACAACCTCCTTCAGGGAGTTGTAGAGAGCAAGAAGGTCTCTCCTGAGTCTCCTCTTCTCCAGACTAAGCAACCCCAGCTCCCTCAGCCTCTCCTCACAGGGCTGTGCTCCAGACCCCTCCCCAGCTTTGTTGCCCTTCTCTGGACACCTTCCAGCAGCTCAACATCTTTCCTAAACTGAGGAGCCCAGAACTGGACACAGGACTCAAGGTGTGGCAACAAGGCAGTTAAGGTCTGTCAACACCTTGAGCACCTGAGAGTAACTTCTATATTTTTGTTTAAAAAAATTGTCAGCCTGAACTCACATGTTGGCCACTATTGGTTAACCACTGCTGTCTTGTGCACTATCTTCAGTTAGTTACAGGATATTTCATTGTGCCTTCTTCATCCTCAGCAGGAAGATTAAAAGTCACAGTCATTGGATGGGGCACGGAGCAGGCCACGGTCGTTGCCAGAGGGCAAAGTGAGCATGAGTCATGAGGACCTTCAGCAAAGTGATAGGACATTAGGTGTCTGATTCAGAGCAGCCTGCCAGGAAGAATGGCTTTTTGTCACAAGCACAGAGGTGTCCACCTGGAGGTTATGAATGAGTAGGCTGATTTGTTTTTCTCTTTCAGAGAAGCAAATGTAGTAATGATTGTCAGGATGAGAGCTGACAAGCATCTGAAAAGCCTCTGCATGCGTTAAACAGGAGACAACACAACACTTTCATTTAGTGACGGTGTGGTGAGCCAAGTACCACTCCCAGCATCACTGGATTCAGACATTCACCTCACAGGGCACTGAAACTCGCTGAGCGGCATCCCCTGCCAAAGTGACCTTTTTTATATATTATTTTTTACTGCACAGTTTGCACTTTGTTGATTTGGCTGGGCACCTGCTGTAAACTGCAAATATGTTCCTGTCATCCAGGCTGCAAACAGAAGCAGTGAATAGTGTAGCTCTTTGGTGGAGTGGACTGAGCAAAGAACCTGTGCAAAACGCTGAGGTAAATCTTCCTCTCCTATAACCTTTCTCAGCCTTGACCGTGGGCTGTGAGCAGTTTCCAGTCAGCTGTGTGGGGCCACTGTCAGTTTTTGTTTTAAACAGCTATTGTTCCCAAGTATACCAAACAGATGATTTCTCCACTAGCATATTGTCCTGCATGGTAATTAATTTAGAAGCTTCTAAAGCAGCCAAGTTAACTGTGTACAGGCTCGTGGGTACCCTGTGCTCCGCTTTCCAGCGTGTGATGCCCTCCAAAATCATTAACCATCATTTCCAAGTGTTGCTGCAGTTTTTTCAGAGCAGTTATGTACTCTGTCAGTCCCTCTAGCTTCAATTGGGTGAGTGTACAGTAAATTCTTTCTCTTTCCACATCCAAGTAATACAATAAAATAGCTTCCTTGTGTCTCACAAATATCCATCTCCTCTGGCAGCTGAGTAAAGCTGAAATACCTTTTGCTATTGTCTGCACAGCTTGGCAGAGGCAGAAATCCCAAGTGCAATGTAATTATATCCTTGGGTTTGGAAGGGAATAATTTCTGGAGGAAAAATAAAGACTTTTGATCCTGAAAGAAATCTCCTAACCTCTGGCTGCAGGCCATTAGCAGTTCTGAGTCAGCCAGGACAGTTGACTCCAGTTGGCTACAGGTGTGTCCCAGTCCATCAAGCATCACACTCAGGATAAAGGGGGAGTTGCTGAGTAGAGGGGAGGCTCCTGCTAGCTTTTCCTGCTTGGGCTCCTCCTCACCCCTGTCCTGCTCTTCCTGCTTGGGCTCCTCCTCACCCTCCCCACCCTGTCCTGCTCTTCAGGACTGCCTTCCTGAGTACATGACTGCTGTATTTCTTCTGGGCCGAGTGTAACTTTTAATGTCTTGTATTGACATTGGGATCAGTGTGTTTATTTCATTAAACCCATTTTCATTTCTACCTGTGGGTCTTTTCTCCTCTTCCTGCTGGAGTTTAGTACCAGGTACAGGTTGAACACAATCAGAATTGCAAGAAATTCACTGCAAACAGAGTAAAGATCTCTGATGATTATATTTTTGCATTCAGAGATCACAGTTTGAGACTGGCTTTGGTGCTCAGGATATCTCTGCACTTCCAGAATAACTGCTTTGTACAGCACGTGGAAAATCACCTCCAGGATCCAAAGTGTTGTGAAAAATCCATGTATAATACTCAAAAGTCAAGCACTCGCTAAAAGAAACTAATAATAAGAAGAATTAAACAGATCTTTGTTTCTTTAAGAAATGGAGACACTAAATCCATTTTGATAACATCCTTTGGTGCTTTTTATAATGTGTAATTAATGTGTTGGGTGGTGTTGTTTTTAATCCAACCTATTCTGATGAACGAAGCCAGTGGCATTTTGGAATTTGTCTGAAACTAGCACTCCCATTTTCAACCAGGTCCAGATGCAACTCATATCTCAGCTCAGGGAGAGCACCTCCTTTGCAGAAAGCACCTCAAAGCCAAGTACTTATTTAAAAGCAGGAGATGCTCATTGTTGGATACCATCCCAGATCAGATCCCTGCTTCATAAATAGTGTTTAAATGTAGTGTATTTTTAAGTTCAATTTAGCTAAAGATATCCAAGAACTTAATACTGATTAATGTTCAGAATTCAGCTCTCTGATGGATTCTTTTTTTTTTTTTTAAACAGAATCACATCATGTTGGGGACTGGAAGGGACCTCAGAAGATCATCTCATCCATTTAGTTAAAGATTCTCATTTGGGTTCCTCTACAAGGTTGCTTTTGTTGTTCACTGAAGTTCTACCAATGGGTGGCAAGACTCTGGAATGGATTGTCTGGAGAGATTGTAGATATCCCACCCCTAGAGACTAAGGCCAGATTGGATGGGGCTTTGAATAACCTGACTCACAATCACAGACTCACAGAAACATTCAGGTTAGAAAGGACCCTCAGGATCCCCAAATCCAACTGATAACCCTACTCTACACAGGTCAGCCCTTGACAGGCATCCCTGCCCACGGCACGGGGATTGGATTAGATGATCACTAAGATCTCTTCCAGCCCAAGACATTCAATGGCTCTGTGATCAGAGCACTGCTTTGCAAAGCACAGCAAAATTTCATATTAAGCAATTTCAGTCCTGCCCATATGCTCTATACAGAAGAAACTATCTGGTTTAACAAAGTGATGAAAAAATGCAGTGAGATTTTGCTCTGACTCCTAACCAGTGATCAGAACACAGCAACAGCTGAGACAATGTGCAGTTTTGGCAGAAAGAGCTCGACAGGGCTGTGCCTGGAAAAGGCTTCTCCAAAATGTAGCAATATTACAGAGATTTATAGAATGGTTTAGGCTGGAAGGGACCTTAAAGATCATCTAGTTCCAACCCCCACACTATGGGCAGGGACATCTTCCACTAGAACAGGTTGCTCAAGGCCTCATCCTAGACCTCCCTGGGCAACCTGTTCCAGTGTCTTACCACCCTCACTGGAAACAATATCTTCCTAATCTCCAATCCAAGTCTGCCCTCCTCAAGCTTCAATGCATTCCCTCTCATCCTATCACTGCAATCCCTTGTAAAAAGCCCCTTCCCATCTTTCTTGTGTATTTGGGTCCATATCATCTCAAGAAGGTTTTGAGACAGCCTGATTTAGTAGGCAGCACTGTACCAGGAGTATCTGTGTGAAGAAGAAATAATGTAATTTCCTAAAGAAGCAAGAAGTTAAAATAAACAAATGAAAGGGGTCATTTTTAATTTCAGTGTAGGGTTATGCAATCCCAGACTAATTAGCTTTCCTGCTACAATCTGGAGTTCATCAGTTGAAACAAAGAGAGGAGGAGCTGCCTTTCTGAGCCAGCAAGATGCTGCAGCTAGGGAGGGGAAAAAAGGCAAGTGAGATCCTACATGTGTCAGGTGAAGTATTTCCACTGAAGATAGGAAAGTATTCAAGCCTCTGTCCAAAGCACCAGCCTCTGAAATACAGCATTGTCGCACCCAAATGGTGGCTGTCAATGGGTCCATGTCCAAGTGGAGGCCAAGGACAAGTGGAGTCCCTCAGGGATCAGCACTGGGATCAGGCTTGTTCAACATCTTTGTTGGCCACACGGACAGTGGCACTGAGGCTCCCTCAGCAGCTTTGCCGATAATATCAAGCTGTGTGGTGCAGCTGACAGCTGGAGGGAAGGGATCCATCCAGAGGGACCTGGACAGGCTGCAGAGCTGGGCCCATGACAACCTCGTGAGGTTCAACAAGACCAAGGGCAAGGTCCTGCAGCTGGGTCAGGGCAATCTCAAGCACTGATGTCATCTGGGCAGGGACTGGCTTGAGAGTAGCCCTGAAGAAAAGGCCTTGGGGGTGCTGGGGGAGGAGAAGCTCAGTTCTGGAGCCCCTGCTGGAAGGGGCTGGAGGTGCTGGAAGGTGTCCAGAGAAGGGCCAAAAGGATGAACAGAGGGCTGGAGCTGCTCTGCTGTGAGGACAGACTGAGGGAGTTGGGGCTGTTCAGTCTGGAGAAGAGAAGGCTCCAAGGTGACCTAATTGTGGCCTTCCAGTATCTGAAAGGGGCTACAAGAAAGCTGGGGAGGGACTTCTGAGGGTGTCAGGGAGTGATAGGACTGGGGGAAATGGAACAAAACTAGAAATGGGTAGATTGAGATTGGATGTGAGGAAGAAGTTCTTCCCCATGAGGGTGGAGAGAGACTGGCACAGGTTGCCCAGGGAGGTGGTGGAAGCCTCATGCCTGGAGGTGTTTGCAGCCAGGCTGGCTGTGGCTGTGAGCAACCTGCTGTAGTGTGAGGTGTCCTTGCCCATGGCAGGGGGTTTGGAACTGGCTGATCCTTGAGGTCCCTTCCAACCCTAACAATTCTGTGATTCTATGATTGTCCACAGTGACCATCCATGTGCAGGATTGATGTGCCCTGGCTGGAACTATTCCAGAAAACAGCTATGGGGATAGTGGGAGGGAAAAAAAGTGTATCTCAAAGAAGAGAAATGAAAATATTTTGTTTGTCAGCCTATCAAAACACAGCCTGAAGGAGATGTGAGTGCTATTTATTATTGGATAAACATCAGACAGGGATGGGAACTATTTAAAGAAAGAACAGTGTTAGGCCAAAACCAGTCTGATGTAATCTAGCCAAGGATAAATATAGACTAAAAAGAAGAAAAAATTCTAGCCATAAAACTGATGAGGTTCTGGAACAGCTTTCCATGGAAAATAGGATCAAAGAAATCCAAATAAATTTTAAGATGCAGTTGTTCAGTTTGTACAAGTTTGGCAGAATTGCCCTGTTCAGTTATCTAAATTCCTCTATTCCTAAAATTCCAGAGGCTCACCAAGATAATAGCATCATTAACACATTAAGCATTATTATCCAGAGAGTGCATCCCACAGCAGCCACAAACAAAATCCTTGGCAGTGCCAGCACTGTGTTATTGTCTATTTGTTGACTTCAAGCTGGAGCCTTTTTGTGTATGTCTCCTAGGTTCAGGGCAACCTGTCTAACCACAAGAATTAAACTGAGAATTAAAATGGATTGAGAAGAAAAAGATTAAGAGCAAGATGTCATTTTTTTTTCACATAGAGAATCTGAGTCCTGCTGATGGAATGCAACAGCATTTCTTTATGGCACATGCACCAAAAGTGTGCTTTCCCTCTTTTAATAGTACACAGGAATGAACACTTCCTCAGAAACACTGATAAGTCGCAGAGTCTGAGAAGAATTCCATTTCATTTTCTCTTCATTCCCTCCATTTTCCTTTCCTTCCTTATCTTTCTTGGCACCCTTAGACACAAGACATAAATACACATCAAACTGCCTAGAAACCTTGCTCTAGAGTGGCAGCAGGATCACAGCAGCAGGCAGCTGGGGGATGTTCCCCAGCCCTTGCCCTCAACCCTGTCTGTGCAGCTGAGAGGAGGGCTCCAGGATCTGCAACATCTTTCTGCTCCCAGTCTCTTGTCCTATTACCATCCCTCATCAATCCCAAGAAACACATGCCCTGCTGTCTGAAACACTTTTGAAAGCTATTTTTGAGCTATTTTTTTCTTATAAGGGCTTTGAAAATGTGCAACAGTGACAATGTCTTTTCTTTTATTATTCATCTGTCCACAGGAGACAACTTCTGAACATCTCTGTGTATGCTTTAATTCTCTCATGAACAAGAAGAGCTGTATTGAAAGTTTTGTCCAAAATGTAACTCCCAAACCTGTTGGTAGTGGAGTCCCTGTCAGCAGGAAGCCCGTGTTTGCAGCCTGATGTCTTTATGGTTCACCCCACAAAGAGAGGGCAGAGGACAGACTGAGTGAAAAACAATGCTAAAATGCATTGGGCAGAGTAAAAGGAAGAAGAAAAATAGCATTAGAGGAGTCTTTATTAAATCTCTATCTGTCTTGGGGAAAAGCCAGAGAAGCTAGAAACAAGAAAGATATCTGGCTGGAGGGTCAGAAAGTGTTAGTGATTATCCCTGGGCTGAGTTCCAATGTGGGCCGCTCACCATTTCTTGACTCTGAACACTTACACTTTGCTTAACTGGGGCAAGCCACAGCCCTGCTCTGGTTTTGGGTCTATCTGTGCCATTTTCAAGGTACAATCTCTCCCTGGTACCTCCCATAGAAACAGGTCTGCCCAATGTCCTTTGGCCATCCAGATGACCATCTGGAGCTTCCTGTAGCCTCGATGGTCCTTCTTTGAGATCTAGAAATAGATTTCCCTCCAGAGTATGCCTGGTAAAGGCTCAGGTAAGGAGATTGTCCCCATCACTGTATCCAGACAGCTCACTTGGTGCTGCTGACACCCCATTTGTTTTGGCTCTGTCTTTCTGGAGCCCTGCCATTCCTCACTGGCAGCCATGCTTGAAAAGGGCGTTTGGCTTTGTCACCAGTCAACACACTGTCCCCAGGGACTTTGACATCACCAAGGTCTGGTAGCTCTTCCTTCTCACTGTTTCATCAACTCCTTAAAACTTTATTCTGTTGCCAATGCAACTCTCAGGGCACAATGAAGTCTCTCTCTTTGAAAGGAAGATGGCCTGGAGATGTACAAAACACTTCAGCACTGGCTGCAATCTGCTCATAGGCAGAGTCTAACCGGTCACAGGGACCTCAGAAACTGAGAGAGGACAAAAAATTACTAAGGCAAGCTGAGGGACTGCAAGTACTTCAAGCCCTTATTTTCTTTAAGAGTGGGGCTGGTTGCTTGATAGGATTCAGACAACTCTCACACAGCTATATTTAGGACTGGAGAGGAGCCAGCTCTCCGTTGTTCAAGCTCACATTTCATCCAACCTGATGGAAATTCACACTTTGTGAACCAGGTCACTCCATCAGCTGGACCTCAGCATGGGACTTGTCATAAAAGGCTGTAAGGCAAAGGAGAATTCAGAAAAGCATTTAAAGCAAACAAACACTTTTACCAAGCAGCTTCAATTTGTTTAAGGGTCCCAGGTTTTGGAAACTTTTTTAAATGGTAAAGCTGAATTTGCTGTGCATTTTCTCCTGTTGTCTGCAGCCAGAGGAGGATGCTCAGCAATGATAACATAATGGCATTAAAAAGTAAAATAACTCTAGCCAAGTCGGGTCTTTTTAAGTCTCTGGAAAGAATTTGCAGGACTTGTGAGCGAAGATTTGCACCATGGGACTTTCTTGCATCGAGTTCAGCCTTCAAGCACACACATGGCTCTGAGAGGTTTGGGTTTACGTTGGCCTGTGCAGCAGCTGGAGCAGGGAAGGGCAGGATGGACAGGAGAGACTTGTGTCTTTTATGCCAAGCAGGCACAATCTCCTCGACTTGTCCTCATACACACAACCTCCTACGTGTCCTGAGCTACCAGCTGTGTCCAAGCAGCCAGGAGAGGAGTTAGGATTTCTCAGACACTTTCCCTCCCTCCCAAGCACCTTAGCCAAAGGATCTAAGAAAGGAGTCTCATGTGTAACGTGAAACCCCAGAAATTTCCAATATTTGGATCTGGGTTCATTTCAGACGATTGTTCTCGTACTGCTTCACTAATTTATTATTGTTTTGCACATTTATTCCAAGCTGCATGAAGCCTTTTATGGAGGTATTGGATATGTTCTCCCAAGCCCCTATTAACTCTAATGGGCATTATGCAGGTGCTTTAGCACAGCCTTCACCTTACAGTGCTTTTGTTACCTTAACTATTGGAAAGTGCATTGCTGCGTACACTGGGTGCCAATTGTGTTTGCAAGAGGTAGGAAATTACCAAGTACAGAATTAGCCCCCATCTGAGCTGCATGTATGAGTTATTTGGAAAATATTTGTTTAGTTGCCTTGGAAATAAATAGCTCAAACTTAGAACAGATTTTTCAGAGGATTTGATAACGTGCTCCTAAATGTCCCCTATGAAAGCCTAGTAAGTGCAAAATGCTTTTCCCCTATCCACTGTCTGATAGGGTTTGAAGTGGATGTGTAAAACTTCCCAGCACATCATTTTGTTGAGGATATTTTTACTAAAGCTCATTAGCTTTTTAAATATATTTTCTTGTTCTAATTTTCCTGTAGCAAGCTGAACTATGAGTCAGTCCAAATGAGATTTAAAATAGGTCTCAATTTTCTATGCATGTAACTGCTCTTAATTGCACAGAGCAAGTTTAGACTGCCTCTGTCCAATTAAGACAAAAGGAGAAAAGGATAATTAAAAATAAATCACAACAATCAAAAGTTGCATTTGCAATTGTGCTTTAGATGCTCCCTCCTCCCACATTTTTGAAGCAGTGCTTGGAAGAAGTGGTACAATGTCTTAAAGATGCATTGTCCCAGATCCAGCCAAGCAAACGAACCCATCTTTGTCAGGCTAAAAAGTACCTTTTTCCCTGATCAGATCAAACTCCATTGTGTGTAGAATTTAAACATTTCTTAATTATAACTTTGTTCTCAGATTTTTAATTATTTTTTATTTCCATATGACCTTGGACACGTTTTTCTTATTTAAATATGTTTCAGGGAGGCTCTCTTCAGGACTGTAATGTGGTGGGTTGAAATTCCCCACCCCACACACCCCCCCAAAGTTAACTTTGCCAGACCAGCTCAGTTGGAAGCAAATGAATGCAGGATTTACAGGCAAAACTACAACCTACAATGAAGATGTACAAAACACACAGGAGTTACAAGATTTAAAGATAGTTACAATAAACAAACAACACAAGGACCCCCGGTCAACTTCTCTATGAAGAGAGGCTGAGGGAGCTGGGATTGCTTAGCCTGGAGAGGAGGAGACTCAGGGGTGACCTTCTTGCTCTCTACAACTCCCCGAAGGGAGGTTGTAGACAGGCAGAAGTTGGTCTCTTCTCCCAGGCAGCCAGCACCAGAACAAGAGGACATAGTCTCAAGCTGTGCCAGGGGAGGTTTAGACTGGATGTTAGGAAGAAGTTCTATACAGAGAGAGTGATTGCCCATTGGAATGGGCTGCCCGGGGAGGTGGTGGAGTCACCATCATTGGAGGTGTTCAGGAGGAGACTTGATGGGGTGCTTGGTGCCATGATCTAGTTGTTTGGGTGGGTTGGATTGGCTGATAGGTTGGACGCGATGATCTTGAAGGTCTCTTCCAACCTGGTTTATTGTATTGTATTGTATTATTGTATTGACCAGGAGAGCTGTCCCTCTGCACCCCCACCCCCTGTCCAAAAGGGAGAAAGGAGCAAAGAAAAAGTAGCTGTTAGGCTTCACCAAAACAATGCAGCCAAGTTCAGGCAGAAGCAGGTTAGTAATCCCTTCAGAGCACAAAGCTAGCAGAGAAGAGATCCGAAGAAGGAAGATTGTTTTGGTGCAGCCAATCTTATAGCTGATATTTCTCCAATGGAATCATTTAGAATTATCTTAAGTTTATCTTCAGAATTATCTTTGGTTTATCTTTAGAATTATCTTTGGTTTTCCTTTTCACACCCAATAGTGATTTATTTATATTTTTCTACCTTCTTGCTCAAAATCCGTTACATAGCCTGGAAGCACCACAAGGACTGACTCTCCTTGGCATTTTCAGGTTTGGGGATGGAGGAAGGAGCAATGTCTGAAGCAGTTAGAGTTTGCTTCCAATTTTGCATAATTATTTTGCATAATTATTTCTTCAGGAGGATTTGTGGACAGAAGAGGTCCTGTGATCTCACAGCTGTGGTAAGTGGCGTTTTTGGAGTAACAAATATTTATACATATGAAGGCTGTGTCTAAACCACACCTGGAGCAAATGAAAAGCTAGCAGCTAATGTGCAAGGTGCTGAGCTGATTTTAAAAGAGCAGTTTGCAATTCAGAGCCATACTGCCCACGAGAGATTTGTTGCAAAATATTCATCAGGTTGCACTACCACAGTGCAGACCAAGGAATGAATTTTACTGAGGGAAACCACTTGTTCTTCATTATCAATGTGTCATTGCTATTGAGAGAGCCAGAATAAATCAGTTTGATTTCTCTCCGACTACAATATTTGGTATACTTGAGAGACATGGAAGCAGGTGGCATCAAATACATGGAGTTAAGAAGTGCTCCATTCTGTTTTCCTGAGGGGGCTTCATCTCACCTGAGATTAATCACCAGGAAATCAAGCATCTGTTGTAATTTAATTGACTTTTCCATCTAAGAGGGGAGAGAGAGGCCTCATTCTGGAGGCAATATCTAAAATAAGTAAATGACTGATACATCAGTAGATCACTGAGGTTAGACAAATTCCACTTTTTGACTCCACAAAGCAATAAATCACACAGAATCACAGACTCACCAAGCTTGAAAGCTTCAAGTGAGCTTTCTGCAAACTAGCTTCAGGATGTCTGAAACCAGTGGATTTATCTTTTATGGCTCCTTCCAGTTTATGCTAAAACTCAGAAGGCAGGGAACCTCCACCAGAGTGGAGTCCAGATACTTAACTGTGTGTAGGCTACAAGGGGAACTGTAGGATCACTGTTTACAGTATGTGCTCTCTCATAAGCAGCTATCAGTCTAGCTCTAAACCTTCTCTGTCCACCCCAGTTCACTCCCTGTAGCCATCCTAATTCATTATATATTTGGGAAGCAAATAAAACTTATTTTGAAGAGCAACATTTCGCAGTATCACAGTATCGCCAAGGTTGGAAGGGACCTCAAAGATCATCGAGTCCAACCTGGCACCACAGACCTCATGGCTAGACCATGGCACCAAGTGCTATGTCCAGTCCCCTCTTGAGAGGGAGAGGTACTTTGCAGGAGAGGTACCAGCATCTTCCATGAGCCCATGAGCAAGGGATGTTCTCGGTTCCCTGAGGAAGCAAGGCTTACACCAGAGCTATATTTTCTGTCTGTTCGTTCCTCTGAGACGCATTTTCTGCCATGTTGCTTATTTTCCTTCCTTCTTGCACAGCTTTATCCTTTCCCCGGGCAGCATCACCCCTGTGACAGTCCCAAGCTCTGTTAGCCCAAGCTTGCTCCTGAGCTTAGGTCTACCATGTGGTGGGGTGTTACACTCCGGTACCAGCTGAGCCACTGAGCCAGAATAAACAGAATGCATTTTAACATAAAGGGATATAGCATGAGAAATATATTCTCAAGTCTTGGAACCGTAACCATGTGTTACCATATTGTCTTCCTTCTGCTCCTTCTGTTTCTTATTTTCACACATTGCTCCATTCTTTTGCAAATCTTTCCTCACAGAATGTTAAGAAACTGAGATCTACCTTCACTAAAAGCTGTTCTGCTTTACATCATATTCATGTTGCTGGGCTGGCTGGTATCTTTCATCTTTCACTTTTCTCATGGCTCTCAACATTTTATATCTATCTCAGCTTAGCTTCATTTACTATTCCTTATACCTTCTCTCTTTTTTTTTTGCCTGCTGTGACTGTTCCCTAATTATTTCTTTGTGCTTCACCATGTATTCTGACTTGGACTGGCATCACAATTGATAGAGCTATCATATATCTCTGCGATGGTGAGACAGAAAAAGATCAGGCTACATTCCATTTCCTTGTCAATATATTATTTCCTTGGCTTTATTTCTTACAGTGTTTCCCACCCTTCATTTTAGACAGTTTCAGTGAGCAGTTCTCAAAGTGTGGTCTACAAATAACTGTTTGACAGCAACACCACGGTACGCGGTCAATGAGCCATGTTGCCTTTAATAGTGTTTTCAGTTAATATTTTGATGATAGATGTGCACAGAGGTACTTGGGAAATTCAGAGCTGACCAGTCTGGAGCACAGAAATTCACTGAACTGCTGACTTAAGCAGTATAACTCCACAGTTTCCCACTGACCAACTTCAGCTGAGGCATATTCTGCTGATGGAGTGCTTGCTGATGAGGGTGGCATTTTAAAGTTAAAGCAGAAAGCACGTCCTCTGCCACTATAAATCTGCAGACTGTAAGGTTTGCTTCTGGGATACACAAGAAGAGATTGCCTGGTTGTGCGATCATCACACCAGCTCACTCAAAAGCCATGCTATGTCTCATTCCTTGTTCTGCCCTATGTTCCCAAAGAAACAAAGCATCCTGTTTACATGGACATGAACTCCTGTAAAATCCTACAGCATTCAAGGAATTGCATTGTCCAGCAGCAGTGTGAGTTTTGGCTAAGGAGCTGTAGCTCCTTCCCATCTCCTTTTCACAGTTGGAACGAACCTTGAGGTGATAGGGTGTGGGAGCTGCTGCCTGTGCCACTGGTCGTTGGCCAGTTCCCGTCGCAGCCACATACAACTTCACAAGCATGATCCTGTTGTGGGACACGGTACAGCCCCAGGGCAAACTAGACCATCCTGGGATCCTCCTTGGCTCTGCAGCCTCCGAACCTTTCCAAGGCAAGGGAGAAATACACAATTCTGTGAAGCTGTAAAACATAGATATGCCTTTTGTCAAGCTGTTGGGAATGAAAAATAGCTTAAGAATAGAAGCCCAGAAAGTGTTACTTTTTTTCCCTTCCTATCCAAAATCTCCCAAGAGCATCTTTGCTGGCTTAATTTATCTAAGGGAAAACTAAAATGACTTCCACTTACCTCCTCCCCCCTCCCCTTTTTTCATATAAGAAAAGTCTGCTTATAAGAAGAGAAAAATAAGATCAGCACCAGGCAGCTTGGAATATGGCTGAGTGCAGAAGAATTTCTCAGTACCCCACCAAAAATTGTTGTAAAATTACTGTCACTGTTCAGAAAGGATAAGGGATGGGGGAGGTGCTTTCAGTTCAGTGCAATTCATACTTCAACAACAACAACAAAATTGTTCACTAAATACCCTTTCTGTGTAAAATCACTGTGAAATCAGAACAATAAAGTATGGGAGAGAGCAATTGTAGTTATTTCTTCTTTCTCTTCATATCTATTGTTGATACCCATTTTTTTGCCATGGTCATAAATTATCTACTGTATTTCTAAGCTGTGTTCTTTCCTGTCCTGACTTATGTTAATCAATGTGTTTGTTACCACACATCTTGAGTATCGCATTTCTCTGGTGGCTGCCTTATCATCATCTATAATTATTCCAACTCCCAATTAGGTCTGAACTCTTCTGTAGCATTATTTACTTGCTTCTAGCAATGAGAAAGCATTCTACAGCTTTTTTCTTATCCTTCTTTTTCTTTTTCTTTTCCTTTTCCTTTTCCTTTTTCTTTTTCTTTCTTTTTTTTCTTTTTCTTTTTCTTTTTCTTTTTCTTTTTCTTTTTCTTTTTCTTTTTCTTTTTCTTTTTCTTTTTCTTTTTCTTTTTCTTTTTCTTTTTCTTTTTCTTTTTCTTTTTCTTTTTCTTTTTCTTTTTCTTTTTCTTTTTCTTTTTCTTTTTCTTTTTCTTTTTTTTTTTTTTTCTTTTTTTTTTCTTTTCCTTTTTTTTTTTTTTTTTTTTCTTTTCTCTTTTTTCTTTCTCTTTTTTCTTTTTCTTTTTCTCTTTTTCTTTCTTTTTTCTTTTTCTTTTTCTTTTTCTTTTTCTTTTTCTTTTTCTTTTTCTTTTTCTTTTTCTTTTCCTTTTCCTTTTTCTTTTTCTTTTTTCTTTTCCTTTTTCTTTTTCTTTTTCTTTTTCTTTTTCTTTTTCTTTTTCTTTTTCTTTTTCTTTTTCTTTTTCTTTTTCTTTTTCTTTTTCTTTTTCTTTTTCTTTTTCTTTTTCTTTTTCTCTTTTTCTCTTTCTTTTTATCTTTTTTTTCTTAATTTTTTTCTTTATTTTTTTTCTTTTTCTTTTTTTCCTTAGGTTGGTGCTCAAAACAAATTTCATTTAAAATTCTCCTGTTGACATTAGAGTAATTTCTCCTCATTGCCTGGGTAATTGTACCTAGAGCTTTCTTGACCTTTTAATTTCCATTGCATCTTTTATCTCTCTCTCAGTTATACAGTTATCTCTCTATCCTACTCAACAGTTATTTACTACTTGAAGTAACCTCTGTGCATAAAGTGAGTGCCACGAACAATAGCCCCCATAAACAATGCCACCTAACTGCACAGCCCATCAAATATGGCTTTAGAAACCTTTCAGGAGAGCCCTTCTGTGATTTCTTTTTTTTTTTTTTTTTTTTTGAGTAATATTGCCTGAAATCCTGATTACCCAGGAGTATACTCCCACTTTCTAACATCCCAATACCAAATATGGAAGTAATGTAGAAAAATCTAACAGTATGGTAGCTGGAGAGAGGCACAAATGGTTGAAAATGATTAAACAAGCCCTGCTGGTGGCCTGTGGATGTTTATGATTAATGTAGATTTAATCATCAGCACATAATAAAAATTCATCTCTCCTAATTGGCTTTTTTTATTGATGCTTCTGCTGCTGAGGGGGGAAAAATATCTATATATGTCTTTGTATTAAAGCTTAGAATCCTGCAATTACAGGTCTGTGTGGTGTTCAGCTAGGATGTGTGCAGCA